>CM052539.1:28366914-28533720 GCA_028533065.1 Trachops cirrhosus
AAGGTCTGAGAGACAATCTTATCACAAGAGTTATAAAATCCACAGTCAAAAAGTATGTACAAATAAAGCTTGTATCACCTTTACTAATTTACTGCCCAAGCCTAAACTTTGTTGGAGTTCCTTACTAATGAATACTGAAACCTGCTTAGATTCCTGTCTGATGAGCACTAACTTCCTTTGTCCTGTCAATTTCTAAAAAAAAAAAAATTATTGTTTTGTTTTCTAAAAAGTATAAAAAGATACCTACTTTGACATTTCTTTGAGCCATAACTTACTTGAGTTTGTTGATTGTACTATTCAAGAAGTCACATAGGTCTGTGTACAGAAAATCTTGGATTTATCCCTCTCTTTTAAACCAAATCCAGTTATGTATTATCCTCTGTTAATAACTTCTATAAAATAACATTAAAATATTCTTTTATTTCTGTTCTCTTAGCTTCCACCTCTGTAATGTTTTATTTCTTAGGAAAAATGGCTGAATGTTAGCATTTGTTAAATCAGCCTTATATGTACATGGTTGGTTGTAATAGTGTACCTCTATATGTCCTCATTAGTTCATTTTTTAAAAGTTAGGGATATTTGCTTGATGTGACTGAAATAAAATGTTTGATTAGAGAGAGTGTAATCTAATGATGCACTCTCTCTAATCAAACTCTCTATGTCTTAGCTCCTCCTAAGACATATAGCCACAGTTAGTTATACAGTAGTTCTAATATTGACATGATTTTAGTCTATATGGAAATGCAGTTTTAGGACTACCTCCTTAGCTTCATTCATTACCATATCAAAAGGATTTGTCTTCAGGGTGTATGTCCTTGGGAACCTTCCTGGTTGCTAGGCAAACCAATAACAGCCCTAAGATTCACATTCAGTTGTCCCTGACGGTTACTAAGCTAAAAGGAACGAAACAGCATCATGGGAAGAACTGATGGTGTTCTGATCAAATGAGAGTTTTAGTCTAATGTTCACTGACACAGAAAAAGTCCCATTAAGCCTCTGAAGAGTCCAGAGAGAGCTAGAAGGCAGTCGCAGCTCTTAAGTTCCATTTTAGTTTATATACTTAAAATGTAACAAGAGAAGAGTATGGAAAGGAATGATAAATATGATAGGAATTCAGAAGCAGAAAGACATGTCTGTGAAGTAAAATGCTTGGTAAGAATTCAAGGCAAAAATGGGACCTGAGGTGGAAAATGAAGGGGGAGAACTATTCAGGTAAAGAAGCAAGGTGGGGACTAAGGCTTAGGATGAGGAGGTCTATAGCCATGGAGCTAATAAGATGAATTTGAATACCTCTTACTTTGTCCATTACAACTGCCTCTAAATTATTTTCCTTTAAGTTTAAAATATAAGCAACGGTATTTTATACATAGGCAATTTTCCTAAGAAAGTAGAGGTATGGTGTAAAAAATTAATTTAGAGCTAAATTTCCAGATAATTTCTATGGAGTGGAAGATAGAGGGAAAGATACAACATGAAGTAAAAGTTTTACCTGTTCAGGGGAAGGATATAAGTACTAGTTAATAGTTTGTTGAAAGGTACAAATATATTTATTACTCTGCTTCTGCATTATTTGTTCATCCTGAGTTAGAGCTACCAGGCAAGATAACCTCTTTCTCTACATTATGTTATTTTAGGAGACTTTTTACCTGTTTCTACCACTGGCCCTTGGATGAAGGAAGCCTGCCTTCTTCATCTCAACAGCATTTTCTAATTTCATATCTCAGAGAGTGTTACTGGAATCCCAGTATTTTTCTTTGAGTTTGCCTGCCTGTGCACACTGACCCAAAGAAATGCACAGGCAGGAGTTTGCAGTATATTAAAAAAAATAGTTCAGTATTGAATTGGCCAATATAGAGGTAGGGAGCTTATGCTCTAAAAAAATCTGACTCCCTGATGGCATACAGTTTCCAGATTCTTTAGAGCAACATCACAGGACATCATGGGTTTAGAAGGGGTTTCTGTTGTTGCTGGGAGCTGATTGGTTGGAGGTAATGTAAGGGTAATAAATAGTATCTATGGGTCTTGAGGGCAGTTCTGAGGTCTTTTCTTTCGTATCTCTGTCTGGGCTCATGCGGAAGTAACCACGGGGTTTGTTATACCTTAAGGCTCAGTAGCTGAAACATAACTTAGGTCCAGAGGTCATCTTTAGCCTCCGCGCAGTCCAGACCTTGTGGCCATTAGTCAGGTCTGGGCTACTGTCTTCTGTTGCCTTGGGGGTTGCTGATTATCCTGGGGAAAGGCTGGGTTTCTGAGGGGTAGATATAGAGAAAGAAATATGATTTCTAGGATTTAAAACTAAATTTAATCAAAGTCATAAGGCTCCTTGGCTTTGTGAGGAAGAAGAGCTTATCTTCAGAGAGGATATTTAGGATATAGTCTCTCCCAGAAGGCCCTGGGCTCCTTATGCTAATTGATCTACCTCTTCCCTAGTGACCAGCTTTATATTCTAGGAAATTACAGTTAGTAACAGACTGGATGGAATGATGAAAGATATTTGCGACATTCTAATTGCGGAACATTACGCCTACATTAAAGACCTCTGCCTGTATAACATTTGTATGAAGAATAGGGCCACTGTAGTGACTCTTAAAGAAATAAATAAGCTTCTTACAAATAATATCAAAAAATTTCTTACTCTGCTACATGTAAAATACTGCTATAGTACTGACTTTGCCATAGTAGAGGTCTCAAAACATGTTCGTTCCTTTGTCTTCTCTCTTTAGGTACCACCGCTCCTGCTATTTGTCCCAATTATTGATCCAAGAACCATTTTTTTCCTCTTGAATCTTACATAGTTTATTTTCCATTCAAGTACATCAATAAGAGAGCAATAGAATTAAGGAAAAGTATGTTTAAGGCTAAATCCAAGAGTGAGGTACGAGAGTAAGAAGGGAAGTGAGGTGGGAGGTGGGAAAGAGCCAGTAAAGAATATTGAAATCAAGGAAGAGTTGGATTTTTCACTTGTGACAAGAGGTGTAAGTTGGTGTTACTTTTAAGTATGCCAAACGTCAAAATGTCTTGTATCTGGTATTATATGCATGTTTTTGTCATCCTTGAATCTGTTAGAAACAAAATTCAGCAACTTAAAGATCAAATGGGCTCTCCTGAACGACTCCTGAATTGGGAAATAGCCTGTCTAGCAAACCGAGAGGAGCTCCATGGAGCTGTACGAAACGGAAGGCTCTTATGGGCAGAGGGCCACAGGGACAAAGAAAGAGCAGATTACCTCGTTATACTTTGGGTGGTGGAAAAGGTTTATCAGGTGGAATACCTCACTACTGCTGACTAGAAAATTTTAGGCCTGGAGAGGCTAAAACTGCAATTAAGTTGGTTTGCTAGGACCTACCCAAGAGATTCTGTTCTAGGCCTGTTTTTTCTTTAAAAAAGAGAAAGCGAGAGAGAGAAATTTTCAAATATCAGAAATTTAAATACAATTTTGGATAAATCAAGATGCAACATTAAAACACCTTCATCAGTAGAATACATGGAGGCTTAAAAAGTTAATATTTTTCCTCCTACCTTCTAAGTTCTTCTAGCTGGCCTAACAATCAAATTAATGAAGATAGACTAACAGAAAAAAAATCAAGTTTTCAATACATGAACATGGGGAATTCACATAAGCATGAAAATTCCAAAGACTCTGAGGCAACATTGGGTATATATGACGTTTTGGACAAAGGAGAAAATTGTGGGAAGTGTATCAGATTTCAGAAGTGAGAATGTGAAATGTAGAGGTAGTTGAAGAACAACAGCATAAATGGCAGACAAATTCTTGCTAGGGAACTCAGAAGCAAGGGGAGGGGTATTATCTAGTTAACAGGACCTTCCCTGAAGCTCTGCTATTTATCATTTTTGATTCAAATTAGGCTAAAGCAAATATCTTAAGATTCCCTTCCTGGAGTATGCTTTTCCATCTGAATCTCTTCGGCAGTAAGGGGGAGAGTCAAAGTTTCTTTCTGAGTCTCTTGTTTCTTAATAAACAGCTTAAAATCAATTTTGGTTCCTTTCAAATATGAAATTATCATGGAAAAAGTTCTAATATTTCCTTAATTAAATAGAAGCAGGCCAGAAGGTGGAGGGAAACGACAAGAAGGAGTTAATGAGTTAACAAATACAGGGCCAGCTGATAAGACTGCTCACATCCCTGTATGTCCTATGGCATTTTGCATTAACTTCCAGGTTGCTATTTCTTCCAGATGAAGATTATTTAAAGAGAAAATAACCAGGAGCTATTGAACCCTAGCAGCTTTTACTTCTTATTTTCACTTCTTATTTTCTAATTTGTTGCCCACAAACAATTCACAGGAAGGGACACTTCTTCCTTGAGTGTTATTAGCGTTAGGGTTCTTGGGTTCCCCCAGAAAGAAATCCAGAGGAAACTCAAGAGTAATTTCCAGACAGATTTTACTAAGTTTATGCTCGAACACAAGTGAGGCAGCAAAGAGGAAAAGAAGGTCCTCTGAACTGGCTTGGAGGCTGGCTCTACTTGGATGCTTTTATATGCAGGGGTCAAAGTGGGCTTGCATGAAAGGCCAGCATTTTTAAATTGATTCCAGAGAGAGAGAGGAGGGGAGGGGAGAGGAGAGAGAGAGTAAGAGAAAGAGAAAGACATGTTGTTCCACTTATTTATGCATTCATTGGTTGATTCTTGTATGTGCCCTGACCCAGGATTGAACCTGCAATGTTGGTGTATGGGGAGGATGATTTAATCAACTGTCCTACCTGACCAATGCAAAAGGTAAGCTTTTTGAAAAGGCAGGCTTATGAAATGTTCCAGGAGTGGAATTTTTCACGTTAGGGTGAAATTACTTCCTCCCTTTATTAAGTGACTTGGCAGCTATCTTGTGCCAGTGATGTGGGGACAAGATGGCAGACTGTTCATTACCACCACCCCACCGAGGTCAGACCTTGACCAACTGTACATGCCTGTCAGTAGTTTTAACATCATTAGTTAGGAGCAAGAGAAAATCAGCTACCTCCGCATTTTCAAATATGGAGTGGAGGGGTGGTGATATCCTTGAGGTCAGCCTACCTGGCATTCCTACTGACCATGTGGTCATGGCTTCCTAGTTGCTGGGTATTTTTATTCCTCGGCCCAACTCCCTATGCTGCCCAATGAGGACTCAGCACCTATCCCACAGCTGGTGTAGACTTTACCTTCTCCCATCTTCTTTATCTACTGTAGACAATGTAAATTCTTTCAGAACAACTCACATCTTTCTGCCCCCTGCTTGATGTATAAACAACAGCTGTTAACCCAGACCAGTGTGACTCAGGTGGTCGGGCATCGTACCACAAAGCAAAATATCACCCGTTCAATTCTCAGTCAGGGCACATGCCTGGGTTGCAGGTTTGGTCCCAGGTCAGAGGATGTATGAGAGTCAACTGATCAATGTTTCTCTTCCTCTCTGTTTTCCTCCCTTCCACCTCTCTAAAAATAAATAAACAAAAAATCTCTAAAAACAGTCACTAATGTCAGGACAGGGCCTGTGTTGCCTTTTCCACCTGGCACTTGCAGCTGGTGCTTTAGACTTTGTACCCCAGAACCTGGTGTGGGGGCTAAAAACATATGAAGACTTTTTGTCTTACTTTCCAACTTGTTCTGGCTTGGCTAATAACCAAATTTGCAGAGACAGATTAACAGAAGAATATCAAAGCTTAATACATAAACTTGGGGAATTCACATAGGCATAATTACCCCATGAAAATTCCAAACACAGTGAGGTCACATTGGGTATAAAAGACATTTTTAGCAAAGAGGGGTGGGGATAAGGTATTGGATTTCAGAAGTGAGAGTGGGCAATTTACAGGTAGTTGAGGCAGAGCAGAACACACACACACACACACACACACACACACACACACACACACACACACAAGGCAAATCCTTGCTAGGCACCTCAGAAACAATGAAGCACAGAGGGTATCTAATAGGCCTCTGCCTGAAGCCCTTATATTTACCATACTTAATTCAAATTAGGGTAAGGCAGTATCCTAAGATCTTCCTGAAGTGGGTTTCTCTATCTGAATCTATTGAGGAATGGGAGGAGGGTCAAAGGTTCTTGCAGAGTCTTTTGTTTCTTAATAAATAGCTTAAAATCAGTATCCCAAAAAGCAGCTTTAGGGCAGCAGAGTTTTGATCTGTTCAGTCACACTTTGAAGCTAAGTTGGTAGATTGCTTCATGCTTCATTGATTCCATCATTCAGTCCTGAGAATAAGTCAGTTCAGTTAAATTGTTTGAGTTTTATTTCAGGAGGCAGTGATGCTGATGGGCTCCCAAAGTGGGCCTGTATTGTGTAAGTAAGCAGTGAGGCATTTAATATGGCATATGTCTATGAAAACCGAAGAAAAAAATGGTTAATGATGAGAACAAATTAGAAACCAGTTTCTGAGTCTTTAAGACGGTCAGTCAAGATTTCCAGATATAAGGCTCAAAGGTATTTTGCAGGAATGAAGGCAGGCAGTGACTATCTGATAGATTCTGGTCTGCAGTTTGAATGTCTATGGTGATGTCATCAGGTGCTCAGGTTAAATTCTTCATGGTTTACAAAGCTTCAGTCACTGAAATTGTTTAAGCTATTGTAGCAGTTTCTCAAGTTTATGTCACATCCTTTAGCCTCAATTTGCAATGGTAAGGCTCAGAAAAATAAGTTTTTGTTCTCAATAATTCCAATAATTCCAAGTTAAAGGATGGGAGAAAAATGAAACATTAGTTTGAAAGCTTATAGCCAAATATTTAGCCAAACTAGAAAAATTCAAGATCCAGTCCAGTTTACAGGTGAAAAATAACTTTAAAGGCAGTCAGCTGAGTGAGAATCTAATATCTACAGCTATGTATCATAGATTCTATGGAATCTAAAAACCCAATTTCTGTCCCTGAAATCACCTCCATTTTTCTCAAAGATAATCAGATTAAGACTATTTACTGTGTAAGTCTAGTTTCAATAAATTTGGCTAAATTATTTGCATAACTACAACAAGAATAGTAAGTAGTGATATTAAGTAAGTAGTAAGTAAGGCTCTTTTAAATCTGCTTTGCTGGAAATTTCATAAGGATCCCCAGACTGAACTTTAATTAGGCTCTCAAGGCTAAGAAGCCATCAGACTTTGCCTGCAATACCCATAGATTTGGATGAACTCTTCAGGTTTGAGATCCCTTAAAATATCTTGAGGTTGTTTCTTTGCTATCTCCCAGGAAAGCAACCTTTGTTCCTTACCTGGAAAGACTACTGTGAATTATGTAAGTAAGATGATGCCAAGGCATTCAAGGAGGCCAAGGGAGGCCTCAACTTAATAGTGGAGTCCAGGTTCTTGTCACTGCTCAAGAAAGAATTTAAGGTGGAGACAGATAGATTCTGTATAGTGAAATAGTGAATTTATTAAGCAAAAGTGCACACTCAAGAAGGGAGTGCTGGCGAACTTTGGGGTCTGAGTAGAATGTTTTTATTAAATGTAGGCAAGGATTGTGTAGGGTGGTCCTTGGCTTCTGATACTGATGGGGCGACTGCTGATGCAGCTCACCCTCTTCCCTCCTATATATGTGGTGATTTTTTTTTGGTCCTCCTGGAACTGTCATGGCAATTTTGGGGGTGGAGTAGTTCCAAAACTGCAATGTAAATTTATTATAATGATAGTATAATGGCCCTGTTGGTCACTTGTAGGTCTATGTGACTGCCAAATCTGGTTGAGACCTGTTGTTGTTTGCTTTAACTACAGGAAATTGAGAGGGAAAGTGTGGGAACAGGTGGTCAGCAAAAGTTGTTTCCACAATGTTCCTATCATGACAGAAAAGGGGAGGGGTGGAGCTTGAGGCCTTTGTTCCCTATTCTAACTTTCCTGCCTCAAAGGTGCCAGGTTGTTTTTTCAAGGGGCTTTTTATCAGCTTCCAAAGTCAATCATGATTCCTGAAAGCTTTCTGGTGTCTGTCATCTATGTCTATGCATGTCTCTTTCAAATATGACATTTCAGTCAAGTTCTTGGATAATAAAACCAGTTTCCAATCATACCCAGTTATAAAAAGAACATATTTTTATTGAATTTATATAAACAAATGTAGTGCCATATTCATTAAGAGTTCTCAAATTCTAGAGGGATCAAGTACGGAAGTATGGAGAAAAATATAAATGTTTCAATATTGCTTCATAAAGGTACAATTTACCAAACTGCTTTAAGAACATTCAAGTTTTCTTATACCTGGAAAACAAAATTTTTAAGAATCAGCAACATTTTGAACAAAGTTTTAATAATAATAATAATAATAATAATAATCCTTAATTCATTTAGTCAATAAGTTCTTGTTTATCCTGATTATGTGCCAGGATTTCCATGAATCCAGTTATTTCTTAGACTTCTATATATTTTCAAAGGTATGATCTATAAATTTATTCTCAGAAATCTGTAATTTAGAATAACTCAGAGCCCTTTCCATGGATCTTTATGATAAACATATTTGCAAAAGCATCAGAGTAAAACAATGACTATCCATAAAAGACAAAATTTATAATGACATGATTCTAGATCTGATTATAATGCAGTTGACAAGGAAATCTGCTTTTCTGTATCAACATTTTAAGATAATTATATTAAAAATGAAATCATATCAGAACTTTGTAGACTCTTGGATATTTTTATATTATCTCTAGAATATCCACTTTAATAATAAAAATATACATATACAAATAAAACAGATGAGTTTTTTTTTGACAAACCTTCCCATGTAATTTAATGATATCAAATAGGCCTAATTAATTTTAAATTTCTCTTTTATAAGGAGAGAGGGAAAAATTGAGGTATTTCAGGGGTCTGTTGGAATAACCCAAAGCCATTTTTAAGTTCAGAAAAAGTCTTTTTAAAAATTTAAATCCTGGGAAAGTTATCAAACATGCTGACCAAAAGATCATATATCATTATGAAGCAATATTAAATTATACATTTACCTAAAGTGACAATAAAAGGTAGCAAACATAAATACAGGCTAGCAAAAAACTTTAGTTCTTAGGATTGAAAACATAGTTTTCTTTCTTTTTTAAAAAATATTTTATTCATTTATTTTTAGAGAGAGGGGAAGTGAGTGGGGAAGAAAAGGAGAGAAACAATGATGTTAGGGAGACACATGGATCAGTTGCCTCTCACATGTGCCTCCACTAGGAACCAAACCCGCAGCCCAGGCATGTGCCTGACCAGAGGTCAAACCAGCAGCCTTTCTCTTTGTGGACGGATGCCCAACCAACTGAGCCTCACTGGTCAGGGCGAGAAGATGATTTTCCTAAGTAATCAAGTACCTAACACAATACAAGTATTTTAATACAACATAGAATCTTTGCTTCCTAGGTAGTGAATTTTTCCTCATATCTCAAATAGAATAATAAGAACAATAAATACAAGAAAAACTTCTCATTTTAACAAGGGAAAAAGAGCCACATTTTAATTCTGCATTAGCTTACTTTTGATATTTAAATTTATTTACTTAATTAAATTTACTCCAATATTATCCAGCTTAACCATAAAAACTTTTCTTAAGATTTCTCTTCACAAGCATTTTACAGCTTTTTTGGTCCCTTTGAGTTTATCTCTTCTTACTCAGAAATAACCAACTTAAGACAAAATTACTCTAGTTTCTTTCAAATGTAAATATCTCCATACCTTATACCTTCTGTAACCAAAAACATAGAGTTTCTTTCCAACTTAATTAGAATTATTAATCCTTAGAAATCTTAATTTTTAGTGACACCTAAAGTAAGTAATTAGTGTTGTTTAGGTTGGCAAATTCATGAAAACCTTTTGTACCCTGTATAAACATGCTCTTTTATTGGCAAATATATTTGCTATTGTTTAGTAAAAGTACAAGACATTTTCATTAATAGATCCCAATTTATATTTAAGTTTCTCTATAATAAGAAGCCAAAGTGAAACTGGAAAAGAACCGGCATTCGGGCTGCCTGTCACTTCCAAACCCTATAAGCAATGACAGTGATTGAATCTTTATGGGCACTTTTATTCAGATGACTGGCGATCTGAGAAGATGGCAGGTTCATACCCTAACAGACCATCTTGCCTTCTCTTTCTAGGCCAGACTTTTTATACCAGCGAAAAACAAGATGCGGTGACAGCTTTGAGATTCAGGGAAAAGCTGCAACATTCCTGTCCTGGGCAGTTAGCTGTTCCCAGGGGAGGGTTGTCATCTGTCTCTCCCTAAAACACAAAGGCCCAGATGCCTCCACTTGTCCTGGGGCAGTAATCTCGAACAGTGCCCCAGAGGTCAGCTGTTTTCCCAGGAGCCAGGATGGGCCTTACCTGTAGTTTCCGAAACAAAAGCTTTAACATAAACATTACTTGTTAGACTTACAACTCTTTACCTTAAGCTAAAATTTTCCAAGTCTTGAGTCCCCTATCAAAAGTACTTGAAATTTATCTAGCAATCAATGTTTCAGTATTTCATGTTATTTCAAAATATTTGAGTATTCAATAATTTTTATTATTTAACATAGTAAAACTCTAAAATTTCAAGTTACTAACAGACTTTAGAAAACTATATTTAGGCATATATATGACATATACTATATAATTATTATTGAAAAGTTTTATCAAAACCCTCAATTTTAGGTATAACTATTAGTTTTTAGTAACTCTATGAGATTTCATGTCAATTATTCAAGTCATTTTATGTAACAGAGATAATGTGAACTTATTTTTTAAAGACAGATTAAACAAAATGCCATGTTCAATATTAATAACTCTAAAAGACATGTCTATTTAATCAAACCAATAACTCTAAGAGTCATGTGTATTTAATCAAAACTAAACCAGGTTTAATATTAAATACTTCCCCAGATCATATGATTCTGAAAAACATTTGGGACAGTTTCTATTTATTAATTTATACAAGTATTTAATTCCTTTAAGCCAACAAAATATTACAACCTAGTTATACCATCTGGAGGCAGAAAACACACCATGTATAAACAGAGATATCACAAACAGATTAAACACATAAACTAAATTATTAATAATTGTAGAGAAGACATATTTGACCTCTACAATTTTTAAGGAAGTTGGAGAAGGGGAAGGGGAGGTATCAGGCATGGGTGACTTCTAACTACTTGTGTTTTTAAAGTGCTAGTTGTTTTCCTTCAATTACCTTAGCATTATTTATATTTTTGATTACCCAGCAGGAAGACCCATGGAAACTTTCAAACTATTTCTTTTAGACTTTGAAAAATCAGCTTTCAATTTTGTTAAATTTCTGTTTAGTTATTAAATCCTTTAAAACCTGTTCAAATACACCGTATCTCATAATATTTTATCTCAATAATCTCTTTTTCTTTCAAGAGAGAGGAAAGGAGAGAGAGAAACATCGATGTGAGAGAAAAACAAAGATGGGCTGCCTCCTGTATATGCCCCAACCAGGAATCTAACCTGCAAGCTTTTTTGGTGTACGGGGCAGTGCTCCAACCAACTGAGCCACTCTGCCAGCATTCAATAACCTTTTAAAAATTTCCATGTTGTTGGAAAATCTCTTGATTTTCCCTGATGTCTTTAAAAATAAATTCTTGTGTTAATTAACTCAATTAGCATCTGGAAAACCCGGAAAGCTAAATAGCACATTCAAACATCTTAAGATTACCTATATTCTATATATCTATTTTTTTCCTTTTTCTTCTCAAGTGTTAGGCAATTGTTCTTCCAATGTTCTAATTTTTTGTAATTTCTGCAAATATCTCAAGGTAAATAGGAAGGGGTTTGAGTGGACTTTGATTCTTGTTTTAATTTCTGTCCTTCCATCTTATTATGGGTGGCTTAATGGCTAGTGATGATACTAATGTGAGTTCTCTAAAATTTTTCAATTTAGAAGTTTTTCCAATTCCAAACATCCACCATCTGACCAGTGACAGTAGGATTTGTAGCAATTCAACTAATAAGCATTTTATAGCTTAACGAAGGAAGCAAAAAGACTTCCAAAAAGAGTGTAAAGGATCAGTTGTTAGCCTTAGCCAGGTAGAGCATTGTCCTGATATGTCAAGGTTGCAGGTTTGATCTTGGTTCAGAGCACAAACAGGAGGCAGCCAAGGAATGTATGAATCAGTGCAAAAGATAGATGTCTCTCTCTTTCTCTCTCTCTAAAAATCAATTAAAATTTTTTTTAGAAAAGATCAGTTATTAATCTTTTAGTCATGCTCATAGATCTGAAATTTACTCCAAAAGACAGTCAAAGAACGCACAGACCTTTGTTGCACAGACGGTCAGAATGGTAGGGTGCATATGGTGTCTCTAATCTCCCACAAAATGTGAGACTCCTCCAGCCACAAACCTGCTCGTTTGTGGTACCAGGTAGGTGCTACTAGAATGGGGTTTTTCCAGCACTAACAAGTAACAAAGGTTTAGGTCACAAAGGCCCCTTATGGGCTTGAGACCTTTATGACAGACTCCTCTAAGAGCTGGCACAGTGAACAAAGAGACATTTGGAACCGCAGTATATTAGACTGGCCACCAGATATACCCTGGTAAATGCACCTTCCAGGTGGTGGAGACCAGAGAAAATACTTTCACTAGTCCCAAGACAGGTACTTAGGACATTAAAAAAAAAAAAAAACAGAAGGAAAAACCTTATTTGGTTTACGTATAAAGACTCAGCAATGTTTGTCTGGACAGATGTTGGTCTGGAGAGAATTGTTTAACTCCCCAGGCTGTGAGGGCAGTTAGAAAAGCAGATTTTTAGGGAATCTATGCCTGTGTTTTCTGCCTATGGTATTTCCTTCTTATGACAAAACCATATAAAAGACAGATACAGAAGAACAAAATAATCATCTCTGGGAGGAAAGGATCAATACAAATAAGATAAAATAAAATAAAACAGAACAAAAAAAACAAGAGTCGCTAGGCTAAAGAAGCTTCACAAATATTTTTTCCCGCCAATCTAAATTTAGAAGAGAGAAAAAGCTGCGCCACTTACAATTTCCACTGAAGCCGCCAGACAAGAGGCCAGAGAGGCTGACAGGGTAAAATGCTTACCACCTCTCTGTCTGTGGTCCGGACAGCCATGATCGCTCAGCTGCAGGGGCTAGTGATGGCCCAGCCAGTAATTCTGGGTGGCTCACCAAATGAGGGGGGGGGCTAAAAAAGTATTCATATTTTCCTCCCATTTTCCAAGTTATTCTTGCTGGGTAATAACCAAATTAACAGAGACAGATTATTGGGATAAAATCAAAGTTTAATACATATGCATGGGGAATTTACATAGACATAATTCCATGAAATTCCAAATACAGTTAGGCAGTATTAGGTTTATAAGACACTTTTGGACAAAGGAGAAAGCAGGGACTGGGGTATGAGATTACAGAAGTGAGAATGGGCGATTTACAGGTAGTTAAGGAAGAGCCACAAGAAAATCCTTGCCTGGTGACTCAGAAACAATGGGAGCCAGGAAGTATCTAGCTAACATGCCCCTGCCAGAGGCCCTCTTGTTTACCATAGTTAATTCAAATTAGGCTAAGGCAGCATCCTAATAAATCCTTCTTGACTTGGTTTTCTGTGTCTGAACCTCTTAGGTAGGAATGGGTCAGGAGAGGTCAAAGGTTCTTTCTGAGTCTTGTTCCTTAATAAACAGCTTAAAATCAATCAAAAAGCACCTTCAGGATGGCAGAATTTTGGTCCCTTTACCAGCAATGGTTTAATAAACACTTTCTTTTTAAAAAGACTTTCAGTCATGGAAGTTACATTTTTTTGTCTAATAAAACTTTACGTAGTTTTAAAGATAAAGTTAAGAGCATGAAATTGCCTTCAATGTAACTACTGATTTTAATCTTATTTTGGAAACTTTCAAACATTTACAAAGTGAAGAGACTGGTATAATGAATCCTAACACATACAATACACAGATTCAATAATTATCTGTATTTTGCCATGCTGTCTTTTTCTACCCTCCTCTTTCTTTTTATTGCTAAAGTATTTTAAAGTAAATCCAAGACCTCAAGAGACCTCATCCACCTAGTTATAATTCTACTGACTTTTAATTGAGTTATTAAGTAGTTAGCAGAAAACAGGATATTACAGGAAGTATCTAGTGAGGTGCAAAGTGAAGCAATTAATCTTTTCTCATTTAATCAAAGAGAGCAGCAGGGCTCTAGTCATGTCAATTATGTTTAGAAATGGAAATTTTTTCAAATATCAAAAACAAGCAATTTAAAGTATTTTAAGGCCCTTACTTCTGTTTTCCTTCCTCTAGACATATTTCCTATTAACAACTAGCTACTTCAGCACTCTGGTCCTTCAAAGTAACTGGGATATATAAAAATCATACTTGTGAAACTCAGCAAGGGGTTAGCAGGATCCTAGGACATAGTTCTAGGAAGAAAAATAATTTTCCTTCTATCCTTCTAAATTCTTTTGGCTGCTTTAATGGTCAAATTGACATGACAGTTTATCAGGAGAAAATGACCAAATTTATTACGTATACATGAAGTTCCATAAAAATATGAGACCTGAGAACAATTTCGGCAATTGAGGCTAATATTCATCTTTGAGCTAAGGAGAAGTGGGGTTTATAGTTTGGACTTCAAAAGGCAGGAGTACAATTCACGGAGATATGGCAAAGCAAATGTTTGGTAAACAAATGTTTGCTGCACCATTTTTAACCATGAGACACGGAGAGAACATTAATCAAACTGGCCTTGCTAGGTTCCTCCCTATCGCTTACTGGTTCATATTAAACTACGGTTAGCTAGGAAGGTAGCTTCCGTCCTAGAGCAGTTTTTTTATCTAAATTCTTTTAGGCAGTTAGAGAAAACATCAAAGACTTTTTCTGAGTTTTTCATTTCTTGAAAACAACCAGCTTAAAATAATCAGTATCTCAAAAGGTGTGTTTTGGGGTGGTAAACTCTGCTTCCACCCACAGTTCCAATAGAGGTTTTCATTTTTAAAGTGTGGGGGTAGAAAAAAATAACTTTTCTCCTACCTTTATAAGTTCTTCTGGCTTGAGTAATAATCAAATTAACATGAGACAGATTAGCAGGAGAAAATGACTAAATTTATTGCATATGTACATGTAGGGGTTTATAAGAATGTGAGCCCTGAGGATGCAGTGGGCATTTAAGGCTTATACCTTATTCTTCACTAAGGAGGAGGCAGGGTTTAGGATTTTGCTAAGGGAACTCAAGACTTAAAGATTTTAGCCTTCGTTGATAGACTTAAGTGATTAGTGTATGTGGAAATCTGTTATTCCAGGAACTGGAATACATGATCTTCATGACTCCAGGAAGTCAACAAGCAATTCAGCTTTTATGCCCCATGGGATCCACAAGTGACGAGGATGGTATCTGAGCCATTGTGTTCAGAGGAGGGAATGAATGTCCATGATGCAGATAAAGAATTGTTGATCAGCAGATGAAGAAGTACTTGGAAAATTGCCCCCAGGCTGTAACTGTTATTCAATTAACATTTTTTCACACCGCTACCTGCCATTTCGTATCCTTATAAAAAGGTTGACTTGAGGTGAGATATTAAGAAGATTTTTGAGGGTACATAACCCTTCATCTTCTCAGATCACTAGCATCTTAATAAAGTGCCTATCAAGATTCAATCCTTGTCTCTACTTACTGGTTCTGGTAGTTACAGGAAGCATGACTGCCTACTGCTCTGGTTTCAATTTCAAAGGGAAAATAGACAAATAACAAGTAGATAAGAAAGAGCAAACAAGTGGTAAATTCTTGCTGGGTCACACATTACCAATGGAACACAGAAAGGAGGCCAACAATCAGGCTTGTTTGGATCCTCCCTTCTGTGGCTTAACTCACATACGCTAAGACGAATGGCTCAAGTGAACAGTGTCCTTACTTTCAGCCAACTTTTCCATTCCTTTAGGTAGGTGAGGAGTGATGACCAAAGGTTATTTCTGAGTCTTTTGTTTCTTAAAAATAACTATCTTTAAAAATCAGTTTCCCATAAAGCTTATTTTAAGGCAGCAAACTGTGGTTTCCCTCAGCAGAAAAATCCTAACCCTTATGTTCAGGAGACCTTTCTAGCCCTTTATAACACTTCCATTTATGTTACAATTATTACAACTTTGTGTTTATTAGTATTTTAAAATAACTTTCTTTAGTTTCACATGAAAAAAGAGACAAAGAAAATACTCAATGGTGATGAAGGTATATATGATGGATTTCTGGTGGGAGTAGTTACAAGTCAATACATTCATACAAAAAAACTAGTTTGATCATACTTGAATACCAGGTTTCAATATTTGGTATATTTAATTCTGTTAGCCTGTTCATAATTGAACAGAACAAAAAATTCTCAATGTCAAATGACCCTCCCTCTGCCAAAAGAGGGAATGCTGACCTTTTCTCTTCTAGCCTCCCACCTTTCTCCTCCAGAGAAAAGGTCACTCCACCAGACTGGATTGATGGACTTTTGAGATACAAAATTCAAGATTCAGTGGGAAGAAGAGAAAAGCTAATTGACCTAGGAGTTTTAAAAATAACTGACAAAAAGGTGGTGGATAGAAAGATAAAGCAGTTAAGAAAAGGGGAAAAAGAATTGGAGTGTGGTTTGTAAATAAGAGACTCCCAAATAGTGTGGCCTTATAGAAAATTGAAAAGGAGAGGAAAAGAGATGTGGGAAGTATTACAGGGAATATGAATGGGAATTTATTAACAATATCAGAGGAAAGCCAAGGAAATTATTAGAATTTTTAAAAATGTTTCAGTTACTTGAACTGGATTTCTTTGAGTGTCTCTATATATCAACAAATATTTGTCTATATTGGTACACATTATTTAAAAGCATCTTTTTGATGAAACATAGTGTTCTATTGAGTGAATAGATTGTGGTTAATGTATCAGTCTCCTATAATTGGATTTCTAATATTTCTGTTTTCTACTATTTAAAAAACCATCTCTGATGAATATATTTGTACTCACAGCTTCTTATTTAAGAATATTTCTCCCTGGCTGGTGTGGCTCAGTGGATTGAGCATGGGACTGCAAACCAGAGGGTCGCTGGTTTGGTTCCCAGTCAGGGCACCTGCCTGGGCTGCAGGCCAGGTCCCCAATGTGGGGCACGTGAGAGGCAACTGCACACTGGTGTTTCTCTCCCTCTTTCTCCTTCCCCTCTCTCTAAAAATAAATAAATAAAATCTTTTAAAAAAGAATATTTCACTAGGAGACATGCATGGAAGTAAAACTATAAGAAGAAAATATGTTTTATACTGTGAATTGGTTTTTGTTTGAATATATCAACTTGCACATACTCCCACCAGAATTACATAAGAATACCCATCATACATTCTGCCATCAACCTTGGATTTTTATTTTTTAGTGTCTTTTTTTATGTGATAGTTTTTCTGATTTTTTTATAAGCTTACCAGATCATAGATTGAACAGACTTTCTTATTCTCGTAAGAAAATAGTGACTGTCATCTTAAAGTACTTTGTATTAACCTCTGTAATCTTTGATAATTACCCTTTATGATTTTTCAATTCACTCCTTCCTTCCCCTTCCTTCCTTTCTTCTCTATCATTTCTTTATAAAGCTGTTTTGTATTTATTTTGGAACATATTTTAAAAGAATGAAGACAGACTCTCTTACCTGATAACATTAATGTGGAGCACTTATAGCAATTGCAAGGGAACTAATTCACTCATAAAGTCTCCCTGTCCCACTTCATTTCTCTTATTTGTGTCTCAAAGCAATTAAAGAAAAGATCTAATCTGTTGTATACAAAAGGTCTTTCCAGTATCTGAAGATAGATGTCTAAGTATTCTCTTTTCTTGCTAAAGAGCCACAGTAACTTTAATCTTTATACAAGCAATAATGTTTGGAAATGCCTCTACATTTTCTGGATATGCTCTTCACTCTTTATAAGAACTGACAGCAGATTTTCAGAATTGGCATCATGTATCATTTGTAAAGCTACAACTGAATAATTGTCCATTATATTGGAAACATCCTTTAGGAATTGACTCAATTGCCTAAAATTGCTAAGTTTTTTCTCTCCTTGCAGAGATCTATGTATAATACCTCATTATAATTCTCTTTCATAGGGTGTGTTTGAAAATTAATATTTATGAAGTATGAAGGACACTGCCAGGCATAGAGTAGTGTGCAGTAAGTGTCAGTTGCATATTAGTAACTAACATATTACATTAGCTTCCAAGAGGCACAGGTATAGATTTTCTGGTTATATTTATACACTCATTGAAAAAGTTTTAGCCTTCTGTTTTTATTTCAGTGATATTACAAATTAATAGCTATCCCATAAATATCTTACTTGAACTCAGTTCAGTGGAACTCTCTACTTTCCTTGATTAAGATACTACTCAACTATGTGTGGAAAACATAGTTATGTGTCAAAAAGAAAGAAAATCCTTCAATTGCAGTTCAGTTTAAATACTTTTAAATTGTAGAGGACTTCTGGTCGAGATGGAGGCATAGGTAGACATGCTTCACCTCCTCGTGCAACCATAGTAAGAATTACAACTGGACCTCAAAACAAATAACACCCAAAACCATCAGAAAACTGACTGGTAAAACTGAGTGGTATGGAAGTCCAACAACCAAGGATTTAAGGAAGACACGCTCATCCAATGGGTAGGAGGGGCAGAATTGCAGACATGGGCGAACGGGCAGTGTGGTGTGGAAAGGCGGTGGCAGCATCAGTTGAACAGATGGAAGGGATACCTTGGGAGCAAGTGATCCCAGCCTCAGGCCAGACTGCACAGCTCAGTGTTCCAGCACTGGGAAGATAGATCCCATTACCAATGGCTGTAAGAACCAGTGGGAGTTGAGATAGTGGAAGAAGCTGATGGGCTTTTACCACTTAAAGGGCCAGCACAGTCTTAGAACATTCACAAACCCACCCACTCCAGGATTCACCACTGGGGCAGCAGTTAGAAGGGCCAGTTGCACATAGGAAGGGGTTTAAGTGCCTGGAAATGGGGCAAGCACCAAGTGAACTGCTATAAGCAAGGGGGCAGCATTTTCCACTCCCAGAGCCCTCTCCACACAACCACAAAGCAGTGAAGCAGATTGCCCCCCTCCACCTACCCTGGCAATTACCTAAGGTTCTGTCCCACACAATTTACAGGGGCCTTTTCTACACAGGCCATATTACTAAGAGAGGGAGTAAAAGCAACTCTACTTTATACACAGAAGCAAATGCAGGGAGGCTGCTAAATTGAGGAGACAAAGAAAAATGGCCCAAATGAAAGAACAGAATAAAACCCCAGAAAGAGAACTAAGTGAAACTGAAATAGCCAACGTATCAGATGCAGAGTTCAAAACACTGCTTATCAGGATGCTCAGAGAAGTCCTTGAGTATGGCACAAAAATAAAGGAAAAACATGAAGATCACACTAAGTGAAATAAAGAATAATCCACAGGATACCAACAGAGAAGGGAAGGAAGCTGGGATTCAAACCAACGATTTGGAACATAAGGAAGAGGTAAACATTCAACCAGAACAAAAAGAAGAAACAAGAATTCAAAAAAACAAGGATAGGCTGGAGAAATTCTGGAACATCTTCAAACATGCCAACATCCAAATCTAGGGATGCCAGAAGGAAAAGAGGAAGAGCTAGAAATTGAAAACTTATTTGAAAAAATAATGAAAGGAAACTTCCCCAGTCTGGCAAAGGAAATAGACATATAAGTCCAGGAAGCACAGAGAGTCCCAAACATGTTGGACCCAAAGAGGACGACACCGAGACACATCATAATTAAAATGCCAAAGGTTAAGATTATAGGAGACCGTTCCTTGTGGTATGGGAAATGTAGCCCAGCCCCCACTGGAAAGGCCAGTGGGGAGCGAGGTCTAGCACACAGGACCTACGCCCACAAATAGATTCTCCCATGGGGAATCAGGCCTGCATTGTACCTAGGCTGCTATGAGACTTGCTTTTGCTAAAACTCTCTCATCCTGAATTGAGGCACCAAATGTTTTCTGCGTATCTTTAAATTCCTAAAGTCTGTGCTAAACTTCCCAAGTATGGAGTGTAACCAGTTCAACTACTTTTCCCCTTGATCTGTAACATCCTTCTTTTGAAGTAATTAGCAATATTCTTTCTTTTGTTATCTGTAAAAGGTAATCAACTACAGTGAACCTGTGCATAGTAAATGAGGACCATCCTCAATGTAATGTAACCAGAAAAGCAATAAAAGCATGTCCAGGCAGGGGTGTGGCCATGCCATCCATTTTTCTCCACAGGACTTCTGTAGTCCATGTGAATTTGTTTCTTGCGGCCACAACACACAGATCCTGCTGGCCAGGGTCTGCATCATAAGATAAAGAGAGAATCTTAAAAGAAGCAAGAGAAAAGCAGTGAGTTACCAACAAAGGAGTTCCCATAAGGCTCTCGATGGATTTCTCTAAAGAAACTTTGCAGGCAAGAAGAGGCTGGAAAGAAGTGTTCAAAGTGATGAAAAGCAAGGACCTACAATGAAGATTACTCTATCCAGCAAAGCTTTCATTTATAATAGAAGGGCAGATGAAGTCCTTCCCAGACAAGGTGAAGGTTAAGGAGTGCATCACTGCCAAACCATTATTACAGGAAATGTTAAAAGGACTTATTTAAGAAAAAGATAAAAGCCATGAACATTAAAAAGGCAACAAATTCACAACAATCAACAACTCAATTTTAAAACAAACAAACAAACAAGCAAAAACTAGGCAAACAACCAGAACAGGAACAGAATCATAGATATGGAGATCATTCGGATGGTTATCAGCTGTGAGGGGGCAGGGGGAGAATGGAGGAAATGGTGCAGTGATTAAGAAGGATAATTGGTAGGTACAAAAATAGGGAGAAGTTAAGAATAGTATGGGAAATGGAGAATACAAAGAACTTACATGCATGACCCATGGACATGAACTAAGAGAGAGGGAACTGCTAGAGGGAAGGGGGATACCAGCCGGAGGGGGGCAAAGGGGGAAAATATTGGGACAACTATAATAGCATAATCAATAAAATATACTTAAAAATAAACATTCTTAAATTGTGAAATATTTAGTCCAGATTATTCTTTTAAACCAGTAAACAAAAGATAAACAAGTGAGACATAAATATCTATATTGGTGCTAAGCTGGGGTTTCACTTAATAATACTTTTGAAAATATTTCATCTTAATTTGAGGAAATTTTATGTTTACATTATATATTTTACCCAAGTCAACAGATCAGAAGATACCTGTAGCCAGACTTTTAAAAATGACCATATTAACCATATTAATACCAATGTCTTTAGTTAGAATCTAAAAGGTGTATTTTCTTAATATAAGAATCTGAACAAAACAATTTTAACTTTGCTTTTTTAATAGAATGTTTTTTAATTCATCACTGCATTGCTAAGTTTATTTCTTCGAAGAATATCTCCATGCACATATTTGAGTGCATATCAAGTTGAAAGTTCCATTGTTATGAGAAATAAATCACAAAATGCTCAAGGTTTTACAAACCTAACTACACTGCATTTGAAGCTGGAATAGTTACACACAAAGGAAAAAATTGAGAGACTATCTCAATGAACAGAAGACAACTCACAAGCAGTATAAAAAAGACAACCATAGCAGCATAAAAGTGTGAAGGATTTCCCATTTCTAAAAAACTATTATTGATCAACTTAGTTATTTCAGAATCATCATGCACTTTATATTTGCAATACAGGTGGTTAATGAGTTACTTGAAGAAGTTAAACACTCGTGTAGAATTGCAAGCCTTAGGTCATATTCCACCATGTAGCTCGCTATCACGTTACTGTGAAATTGAGATCTCTCAGAACTGTTCATTGACTTCATCATAATAAATTCATCATAGCCTGAAGTACAGGGATCTTTAAAAAGCCAACACAATTGAGATGTTTTTCATAATTTTAACACCTATGTTAGTGTCAGCAATTTCGTGAGCAATAAATTCAGTCATCAGCTCTGTTAGGTCAATCTCCTGTAACCTTATGAAAAAAGGTCTCAGTGACCTAGCTCATTCAGTACTTCATGCTCAGGAACATAATGACTTCTCCAAACAGTGCTACTTATCCAAAACTTAAAGTTTTCAGTGATGAGAAATATATGTGACTTAGTTAATTCATTAATTAACTCAATCTTTTTTTTAATGACCACCTTGTATCAGGCATTGTGCTATGTAGAGGATACAAAAACAAATAAAATAGTTTTTTAAAAAAGTATTAATTTTTAGAGAGAGGGAGGAAGGAGAGGAGAGGTGGCAGAGGAAAAGAGAGAGAGAGAGAAAGAGAGAGAGAGAGATCAGTTTGTTGTTCCATTTATTTATGCATTTGTTGTTTGTTTCTTGTTTGTGCCCTGACCAGTGATTTTGGAAGGGTGATGCTCTAACCACCTGAGATACCAGGCCAGGGCTCTTTGTTCATTTTTAAACCAGACTATTTGACTTTTGTTTGTTCATTTTTTTACTGTTGAATTGTGTAAGTTCATTATATATTTTGGATAATAATCCCTTATCAGATATATAGTTTGCAAATATTTTTTTCCATTCTGTGACTTGCCATTTATTTTGTTGATCTGTACTTGTCTGGAAATATGAGTAGGAGTTTTATTCAGGCACAAACTGAAGGAGGGACATACTTCAGGTGTTCTACTGTTTCAATTATGTCATTAATCACAATTTACAAGTCATATTAGTAGCATGATAAAATTAAGTGAAATAAATAACATATTGGGTTGGCAAAAAAGTTCATTCCTTTTTGTTTCCATAAGATAGCTCCAATAACACCTAGTTGTCTTTATCTTCATTCAAAACAATTTTATTAGATTGTATTGTGACAGCTGTCATATCCGCATGTATTAAAAAACATCAAAATTGGTGAATTTTTGTGTAGCCACTTTAATATTGAAGATGGAAGAAAATACTCAACATTTTCGGCATATTATGCTTTATTATTTCAACAAAGGTAAAAACACAACAAATACAAAAAAAGGTTTGTGCAGTGTCTGGAGAAGGTGCTATGACTGATTGAACGTGTAAAAGTAGTTTGCAAAGTTCTGTGCTGGAGATTTCTTACTGGACAATGCTCTGCAGTTGGGTAGACCAGTTGAAGTTGATAGTGATCCAATCAAGACATTGAGAGCAATCAACATTATACCATGCAGGAGACAGCCAACATACTCAAAATATCCAAGTCAATAAAGTTATTGGTGAAAATGAAAAATATGTCTTTTATTTTACAGAAAAAACTAAATGGACTTTTGGTCAACCCAATATCAGTTTTGACCTACTCTTTGTTACTAATGTTAATATCAGGTGAGTCAAATATATTACAAATTATTTTCTTCAGAAGTATCTTATTGGTTTTTAAAATCTTTAAGAGACTTAACAGTTTTTCAAAGTCCTTTTGCCAGAAAAATATACATAAATAGCTTAATAATCAGTCTCCCTACAATACAGTATAAACATGAAGCGTAATTTTTCTAAATTACCTCAACTCTTCTATCAAATCTCCCTGACTCATCTCTTAATGACATTCCAGTCAGATCCCAGAGCTTTCCAGTAATAATCAGTGTTTAAAATTCAGCCTAATTTGACTCACTTCAGCTCACCCGAGTGCCCCTCTTCCCCATGCTAGCCAGTGTCGGGACTGGAAGTGGAAAGGAAAGGTCTGATGTTTCACTCTTTGTTGGACACCTTGCCAGATAAGTATGGTGAGATCTTTTTTAGTACAACTCTAACGAAATGTAGACTATGAACTCTACTATTTGTTTACAGGAAGTCAGTGAACCCATTAACATTTTTATTATCTGCCATTATCAACTAAGGCTTTCAGTGATGTACATTTCATGTGGACTCAGAATCAACATTTCACAATTTGAAGCATGTGGCTGAATGCATTATTTTACGACACTGTTTATTCAAGAAATATTCATTGACTACTACCTCTTTGTCAGATGCTGTGTTACAAAGGTCAAACAAGGAAAAAATAGATTTCATTTGGATATGTTTTTAAAAGGTATAAACATGGTCCTAGGAAGTCCAAATATGCATTTTTTCTTTTTATTGATGCAAAGTCTGGGTTACTTCTACATATTTCACAGTCTCCATTATGACTACTAGTTTAAATTGACTTAAACTGACCAACACTATAGGCAATAGAAAATATATATTGAGTATGTACTATGTGCCACTGTTATGATTTACCTGTTTTATTTAATTGACGTAATAATCTAATGAGCTAGTTTATAATATTTTTCACATTTTACAATGAGAAAACTGAGTGTGAGTGGTCATTAAACTAGCCTGATTTTACCTACCTGCTAGGTAAGTAAGCCTTGAGCTCTAATTCAAACCAGTTTAGCAAGTCCAACTGTCTGACTGGAGCCATAGATATTCTAGCCACCACCCATTATTGGCTTTGCAAGTTATTTCTTCTTTTTTTGCGTCAGTTTCCTCATTTGTAAAATGGAAATAACTACTGTACCTTTCTCATAAGTTTTGAGAGATGAATTAAGTTAAAATAAATAAAGCACTTAGAATAGTCTGGCATAAGAGTACACATTATTAAAAATCTTAACTATTACAACTCTATAATTCCTTATCAGAAACCAATAAAGTTTTATATGTTTTGGAATTCAAAATTTTTCAGATTTTAAAAAGGCAAGTAAGAACATACACCAAATTTTCTGTTACATTTTCATCAGAGTCTGGAACCCCTCCATAATCAAAGAAATGAATATGTCTAATTTAAACCTAAATCACACCAAGTGGAACAAATGAGGAGTATAAGCAGTTTGATGTCAGTTCAGATCTGAATCTGTTACCCAGTTAGTTTGTGGCAAATATCAAAAAGAACTTTCGGTTTTTAAAGACTTTGGGACTTGAGAATTTGGGTTAAGAACCTATAATTAACAACTAAGTTATAGTACCTATCCCATAATGGTCAGAATCATCTTTACTTATGCTCTAGAATTTCAAATGGGATTCAAAGGAACATTTTCCATGTACATTACCATTATCAGTTACTTGGCAGAATTTAACACTCAGTGATATTATTTGACATTACCAATTTCATTTTATCTTCTTCACAAATGGTCTCTTAATTGAGTTCCCATTTCAGAGTTTCCAAAAGACATTTTAAATCATTATAAAATTTCTGCTACCTCCCCAATGCAAAGATTTTGATTTACATTTAGATTTTACCTTATTCCATGAAGTTTTAAAAGCCACAGAAAATCTGCCCAAACTTTAATGATTTTGGTGCTATAATCTGAAACAATTTAAGTCATAACTGTCATTCAAGATAGACTTGATTTTACTGCAGCTAAAATACAGTCCTCCAAATCTCCGTGGCTTAAACATCAAAGGTTTCTTCTCACTCATTGTGGTGAAAGGTCAGTGCTGCTGAGCACACACGTTAGTTTATGGAATTATAGTTTGAATCAGACTTTTGGGAAAACAATATAGAATTATGAATTACATCTTATATAGTTATAGCCTTTGACACAGAAATTCTGTTTCTGGAAACTATCACAAGGAAGTAATCGGAAATGAAAGATGCATGAACAAAGATGTTACTAAAAGTGTTAACTATAATAGTGACAAATTGGGAAAACCTAAAAATCTACTGAAAATGAAATGATCCAATAAATTATGGCAATTGCTGAAAGAAATTAGACACAAATAAAAGGCATCTGCGTTCATGACCAGGCATCTGCAGGAATGAATGTTGCTAAACTATCCATACTACCCAAAACAACCTATGTATTTAATGTAGTACCTATCAGGATATCAATGGCTATATCAAATCATCATGTACACTTTAAATATAATTTTATTCATCATATATACTTTAATAAAAATAATTTAAAAAATTTTTGCCACATGTTCCTTGAAGTAAAAAAAACATTACACAACACAGCATAGGCTTTACTTATATTTTGTTTGTGTCATTTACGGAGATATAAATAGTCCTTCCTTGCAGATTTGAAAAAGTCAAGTTATTTAGTAAATAAACCACAAAAAAACAAAACGAATGGCAATTTTTTGCAGAAATAGAAAAAAATAATCTCAAATTCAATCTTGAGAAAGACTAATAAAGCATTTCCTGACTTCAAACACATTACAAAGCTACACTAATCAAAACAGTAAGGGGCAGACATAAATACCAATTGAACAGAATGGGTGGGATTTCAAGAAGCAGAGATAGCAGACAGGTCAATCCAGGTATCAAAGGGCCCCAATATCATGTTAAATACAGGAAGAGGGCTAACATATATTGGACACTTTATATTGATGTTATATCTTCATAACTATGTTATATGTCTAGACATGTTCAAGGTCCTGAACAGTTTTAATGCTGTCATGTAGTTAAGGATTTGTTTCAAGGCTAACGATAATTAAAGATCTGGTCTGTGGCCTAGAAAGTGGCCAGGCAAGAGAGTTCAGCAGAATCAGAGTACAGTATGTTCTTGAACAACATCAATTCACTCAACATTGTTTTGTTGCAATGTTGATGAGAAAAAAAATCACAGATGCAGAGGACAAACTGATGGTTGCCAGATGGGATGGGGGTTAGGGAGCTGGGGGCTAAGTAAAAAAAAGTGAAGGAATTAAGTAGTACAAATGGACAGTTACAAAATAACTTTGGGGGCATAAAGGACAGCTTAGGAAATATAGTCAATAACATTGTAATAATTATATATGGTGTTAGATGGGTGCAAGACTTATCGAGGGATCACTTTGTAAGTTATATAAATGTCTAATCACTATAGTGTACACCTGAAACTAAAACAGTATTGAATGTCAACTGTAATTGAAAAATAAAATTTTTTTTAAATTCCCTGTGGCCCATCTATTTATCCTCCCTTCCCTCTGCTTGAACCACTGATCTGTCTCTATTGTTTTGCCTTTTGTAGAATGTTATGTGGTTGGAATCAGACAGTGTGTAGCCTTTTCAGACCGCCCGCTATCGCTTTATAATATTCATTTGTTTCCTCCATGTTTTTCATGGATGATCCCTCTTTTCTTTCTATTGCTGAATAATATTACGTTATACCGATGTATCAGATTTTTTAAAAAAATCTTCTCCTTACTGAATGCTATCTTGGTTGCTTCTGAGTTTTAGCAACTATGAATAAAGATGCTATAAACATTTGTGTGTTGGTGTTTGTGTAGATGTAATTTTTCAATTTATTTGTCAATCAAGGAGGATGATTACTGAATTTTATGGTAAGACTATGTTTAACTTTGTAGAAATATGCCAGACTTTCTTCCAAAGTGGCTATACTATTTTTCATCCCACCAGTGATGAATGAGAGTTCCTATTTCTTTATATCTTTGTCAGCATTTGGTGTTGTATTTTGGATTTTAGTCATTCTGATAGGTGTGTAGTGGTATCTCATTTTAAGTAGTAATTCCCTAATGATATATGATGTTGAACATGTTTTCATATGCTTGTTTGCTGTCTGTATATCTTCTTCGTGAGGTTCTGATCCTTTGCACATTTTTAAATTGGGTGGTTTTCCTATTGTGAACTTTTAAGGGTTCTTTGTACATTTTGGATACAAGTTTTTTATTTTACTTTATCAGATAGATGTTTTGCAAGTATTTTCTCCCAGGCTATGGTTTGGCTTTTCATTCTCTTAACAGAACAGAAATTTTTAATTTTAATGAAGTTCAACTCACCGATTTTTCTTTCATAAATTATGCTTTTGGTGCCATATCTAAAAACTTGCCAAACCCAAGGTCACCTAGACTTTCTCCTGTTTTCTCAAGAATTTTACAGGTTCATTTTAAATTTAGGTCTGTGATTCATTTTGAGTTAATTTTTTGAAATTAACTTTTACAAAATTAATTTTTAAATTAAGGTGTCTAGATTCTCTTTCTTTTTGTATGTGCATGTCCAGTTGTTTTAGCACCATTTATTGAAAAGATTATCCTTTCTCTATCAAATTGCCTTTGCTCATTTTTCAAAGATCAGTTAACTATATTTGTGTGAATCTATTTCTGAGCTCTATTTTGTTCCATTAATCATGTTTCTACTCTTTGCCAATATTGAACTGTCTTGAATAGTGTAGTTTTATAGTAAGTCTTCAAGGTGGGCAGTGTCTCTCTTCTGACTTTGTTGTTCTTCAGTATCATATTGGTTAATCTGGGTCTTTTGCCTGTCCATACGAACTTTAGAATCAGTTTGTTGATATCTATAAAATAACTTGTTGGGATTTGCATTGAACTTTTAGATCAAGTTAATAAAAACTGACATTTCTAACCACTATATTGTACACCTGAAAATAATACAAAATAATATTGAGTGAAAATTTTAATTGAAAAATAAAATTAAAAAAAAACTAGATATTTCTTACATATTTTTAATGTTTTGCATATAACATTTAGGTTTTTAATTTTCTAGAATTAATTTTTACACAGAATGATGGAGGATCAAAATTTTCTCCCATATGAAGAGCTGTTGTTCCAGCACCCTTTATTGACTAGCCTATCTTTTCCTAATTTTTGTCAACGTAAGAAACATACAATCTTGTAGATAATTTTTGAGTCTATTTGAGCCAAAGCTGACCACAATTGCCAGGAAGCCAGATCTCAAATGCTCCTGCTAATGACAGTTTTCAGTTTCTGTTATGCTTTTTGAAGTTAAGCAGGGAATGTAAAGATTATATGAAGGTGGGAAAAAGAAAGTGGGGACTGGGTTACAGTATATTTAATAAGATTATGTGTTATTTGGGGTGGTTACACTTTCAAGGGGTATTACCTCTGGTATTTCAAAGATCTGTTAACATAGATGCACAAAAACAATGGACAGGACTGGCTTAAAAGCCTTTCACTAAAGAAGTTAACAGGCCTGGGCATGACTATCTACCATGATCTGCCCAGTTAGGAATTTATAATTTATTATAGTATCCCTTTATCATCTATATTTTTAATACCACTTTTGTCATATTCAGAGTTCTCATACAGGTGTTGGCCTTTTTCTGCAGTTTTTATTCAGTTCCAGTGGACTATTTGGCCATTCCTAAATTGTTATATAATAAATCCTGGTAGGATGGGTTCTCCAAGGCTCCCTCACCCACAAGAAATTATAGCAGATTTTCTTGGGCCTTAGGATTTGGTATGAATTTTAATGTCATTTTAACAAGTTCTGTGAAAAACCCTGTTGAAATTTTAATTGTAATTGCATACACTTATCGATTAGTTCAGTGAAAACTGAGATCTTTATTATAAGTATCTAGTCTTATTTATGAATGTGGTTTATTTTTCCATTAATAGATTTTCATCTACAGAGATCTTAAATACCTTTTATTTTTTTCTTAGGTACCTCATAGTTGTTTTATTTATAATTGTTAATGGATGTTTCTTAAAATTACAAACTTGTACAGTTCCTAAATATTTTTTAAATAATTTGCTATTAAACCATTTTACAATTCAAAAAATTTAAAATTCTTAAAATGTCAAGTTTACAAACTATACAAAAATACAAGAGATGCTATCTGAAATATGAAAGTATTAGTATATTGATTATTTCTCCCCAAATTGGAAGCAACACATAATCCAGTATTTCTTGTAGTGCATGATTTAAAAAAATATATATGCCTAAGTCTGGAAAATGTTGAATCTACTTACTTGCTGTATTATAAAACTGTTATTTTCTTTTCCCTCTTTTTAGTTTATGCCGTATACCATTATGGATAGTGAGCTATTTATTTTGTGATTTACAAAGGTAAGTTTTTCTGAACAAGCAGAATGTAAACTCATGCTAATGAGATAATTAAACATTTTGAATGTTAATTAAACTAAATCTGGTTAGTGATTTAATTTACCACTAACAAAGCTGTTCACCATGTCCTAAATGCTACAGGGAAGACACAGATTAAGAGTTGAAGAATCAGTTCATTTTCATCAATCATAAGGAAATTTGGGAGGTCCCAATAAATTATTTGTGAACTGTCCAGTTTCCATTACTTCCCTAACAGGGGAAATAGTTGTTACAAAACTTGGAGACTACAAGTTTTAAGTAAGTCATTTTAAGGTCCACTCAAGCATACCCTGAAACACGTATCCAGCCAGTTGTAGCACTAAGCCTTGAGACTACTTTCCTTCCCTTTATCTTCATTCCATACTATAAACTGTTTTTTTCTGGCTCTGAGTAAGTCTCAGTATGGTCGAACATCTGACCTACTGAAGAGCTGTCGTCCTACCCGAATATCTTGTTTGTTCTATATATCATGATCTCAGTATACATTCCATGGGAATTTCCCAACTATGGGGTCCCCAGTACACAGCAGCTCCGAGATCCACGCGACCTAGTTAATCCAGTTTGCTCAGACTCCGGTCAAATTCAAAGGTTGATCCAGGGATTATCTCAGGACCTGTCCCTGCTTCCCAGAAAAACTCATTCCTACCTCAAACCCAGACTCCAAGACCCTTCCCTTCTATCAGGTGAGCTAAAGCAAGACCTTTTGCGGTCTTGGCAGGGCTCAAACTCATTCCGGAGGAGCCCGCATTTTTCTGGTTGGAAGCACGCAAAGCAGCGGGTCTGACAACAACAGAACAACCAAGCTCGCGTCAGCTGGACTATTGTGCCCGTGGCTAGAAAATCGGCCTCCGTGCGTGACGCAGACAGAGGCCCCACCCCACGCGTGACGCCAGCGTCAGGCCAGTCCCGGCATGCTGCGCGGCCGCCGGCGGTCGAACGCAGACGAAAGGAATTTTTGCGAGAACAACCTCGGCTCAGTTCAGTTGCTGTCCAGACTCGGGTCGGCGGGAGTTCCCCACCAACCGTTCTTCTACTGCCCGCCCGTCAGTCTGAGCGCCCCCAGCCCTCCCGCGAGGGCGCCCCGGGACGGAAGGATCCACCAGCCTGTCGGCGCCCGCTGTTCTCGTGGTCGCCGTCGCGGTCGTCGTTGTGATAGTATCCGCCGTCGCCTGGGCCATGGCCAATTACATCCATGTCCCGTCTGGCTCCCCGGAGGTCCCCAAGCTGGACGTCACGGTTCAGGATCAGGAAGAGCAACGCTGCCGGGAAGGGGCCCTGAGCCTCCTGCAACACCTGCGGCCGCACTGGGACCCTCAGGAGGTGACCCTGCAGGTAACGCCCACACCTCAGCCCTTGGTCGTTCCCAGTCCCAACGAGGCCCTGAGGTTTTCACGATCCCTTGTATTCCCAGATCACCGAGGAGGACCCACGGAACGTCTTCTCCCTCAGCCCTTTGAGAAGTGACCCTGTATTTCCTCGTCACAGCGAGGAAGGTCACTCCCCCTTCTTCACAATTGCTTGTTGAAGTAGTCATGGGGGCATGTTTCCTCTCTCTAGGAGCGGCCACGTAAGTGACGGACCCCCTCCACACCCGGGGGATTCCTGTTGATGGTTGCCCCTCCTCCCACTGCCTTGTCAGTTTTAAACGCAAAATGAGCCCTTTCCACTCCCCTGTAAAGGGTCCTCGCATTTTGGCCCAAGCAGCCTTCTCCTTTGGCAAATAATGCAGTAATTAATCCTCTCTGATCTTTTCCTTTTCCTCCCCTCCCCCAGTGGTTCACCCCATTAATGCCTCACCCTGTGTTTTACCTTCTCAGATCCTTGGATTGGCAAGAGTACTCCAACCCAAAGAAATAACCACGGTCATGCATTTCTAGATTGGGTTCTCAGGCAGCATTACACACCACGTTTTTTGTGGATAGATATTAATGAATTCTTTTAGTCGTCTTAGTGAAGTTTACAGTATCTGATGTTAGAATGATCAGAGGCTTGTGAATATTTCTTTTTCTCGAGCACTATATTCAGAGATAGACAAAAACTGAAACAACAAATTTAAGTGTTTTCTAATAACTTCTATTAAGTTATTTAGTATACATGAAATTTATTTTGAGTACTAATTTGTGTTTAACTTTTGGAGTTTCAGGAACTATATACCAAAATGAACCTCCTTTTCCTTCACAAGCACAAAGTAATTTTAAACACAGATATTTGGGGTTTGTTTCAGATAGGAGCAATAACGTTTAGACCATCACTTGAAGTAGCCAAATATCTGCCTTGTTCTGTTGACTAATTTATTCAGTAATATAATTGACTTAACAGTATCTCAGATTCTTTGCTAAAGTAGTCACCTATATGCAAAGATGAATAAAACATCAACAGTGCCCTGGGGCCCAGAACATTTCCTGACAGTCAAGCTTTCTTGGGTGTTAGTTTCTGTTTTTATTGCCTAGAAGAGTTTTGAGCAAATTGAAAGGACCCTTATATTTTGGAAACATATTGTTAGACAAGAATTTTGAAATTTTAATGGAGTGTTTATTAGGCAACTATTTAAGATAGTATGAATCCAAATGATTAATGATATATTTTCTTAAATTAAGGAAAATTAAATTAATTGGAACCCTAGACTTCTTTAGTTTGTTGTTCATTAACTTATGTGTAGTTAATTATGGATTTTTGTATTTATTAAAGTGACTTGTATTCTGTGTCAGTTATAAATTAAACAGATTAATTAAAGCTATGCCACTTCCTGGTAAACTCTGGTGTTGGCAAACCAGTTACTTTTTAAGCAGAGATTTTAAAGTTTGAATCTTTGAAAACTAGAGTTTCTGTTTGTAGAACAGTAGTAGTAGCCACCCTGAGGTACTGTGTGCCAGATTTGTGTTAGGTGACCTATATATATATTTTAAAGATTTTATTTATTTATTTTTTAGAGGGGGGGAAGGGAGGAAGAGAGGGAGAGAAACATCAGTGTGTGGTTGCCTCTTGTGCGCCCCCTACTGGGGACCTGGTGGGCAACCCAGGTATGTGCCCTGACTAGGAATGGAACTTGTAACCCTTTGGTTTGCAGACCAGCGCTCCATCTTCTGAGCCACACCAGCCAGGGGGATCTATATTTTTTTATCATTTAATCCACCAAACAACCATTTAGGTAGATCCTTTCTCTCTTTTTCCCTCTCCCTCCCTCTCTCTCTTTCTCTCTCCTTTCTCTCCTTCCTTCTCAGTGAAGTAAAGCCTAGGTATAGGTAAAAAAAAGGGACAAAAATGTGGTAACATCAAACTGTTTTTGGTTGTTGGCAGTTACTTGGGATTGCATCTTGTCCTCTATCTATGTAGCAACTTCTGACTTAAGACCTTTGGCCTTACAATTCAAACTTTATAGTATACTTATTTGTAAGTAAAGGTAAATACCACCACTTGTTTTGTCCTAGGGATGTTTATTAGAAATACAATTCTTACATGTGCAAGCAAAGCTTTTGATCCAGAAGCTGGGACAGTTAAGCTGAATCAATGGTTATTCATCTTAATTTAAATTTGACTTTCACATTTTAGTTCATTATACACTCTGCTTTTATGATGCTTCAGGATTTCCTTAGTAAATCTCATTTGGGAACTTTTAAAAATTTGTGTTTATTTTTATTGAAGTAAAAAATAAAAATCATACCTCACATTTCAGAAGTGGAAGTATATATCACATACTCCATGGATTAAAACAGTATCAGTAATATATATAATTGATTTCTTGTAAAAGATTTTTTCCTAAAATTTTTACATGATTTAAAACACATTTTAAGTGTAACTAGCGATACTTTTTTTTTTTAACCTGGCAATTGCTCCTGCCAGCAGAACATTCAGAACATACTGGAAAATCCAGAAGCAAGCAAAAAAGACTTCAGTGCAGTTAAAGTGATAGAGGTCCCAGTCTTTGCTCAAAACATATGGACACATGGAATAATATGTCTCATTTTAGATAGAGTTTTAACAAATTTAATTATTTGGTTTTCCTATTTGTACAAGATTAAATAATGTGTAAAAGGGGTGGTGAGCTCTTTGGAGTATAATATCCTATAATGGGCAGAGTAGGTATAAACAATACTAGTTGTAGTGCTTTCTATTTAATAATATTTTACTGTTTATAAAGTACTTTCACATACATTCTCCCAACAACAGTCCTGTGAGGGAGATGTAGACTTTTAACGTGTAATTTATACTTAATGAAATTGAACTTGCAGTTTGTAAGTACCAGATCTGGGATGGGAACCCATCTTATGAATTATTGCTCTTTGATAAAGAAAAGTTTATGTTCATGTGTTATGATTAAGGTAGGGAAGCGATTTCTGTGTAAAATTAATTTCTTAAAAATAAAAGCTTTGGCCCATAAGAAAGATTTTGCTTTAAGTGTTCCTGAACGTAAATTTGCATTACCTTTTACATGTGTGACATTATTTTAGAAAAGGGATTCACTTCAGCGTTCCTTTTGTTATGTAGCAACTCCTATCTTATATGAAGATGTGGAGTTTTGATTTATCTTCATTTCTTTGGATAGTCCTTGAAAAAAAGAATAAAGAATCAAGTGAGATCTTTTAAGCACAATGGAATAATTCTAAGGAGACTCTTAAAATTGTTTTTCTTCTAAAACAGTTGTTGAATGAGTATTTAGAATATTCTGGTATATTGTCTCTGGATATTTCTCTGCAATATTAGACAATGTTTTTTTCATTAACTTGTGAATTTTTCTTTTAATAACTTGGGATCTATGGTAGATGTTGGGAAAGACTTGATAGGATAGAAAGACCTCAATTATTTTATGACATTATACAGCTAACACATTTATTCTTGTTATAGGATCTAATGAGATCAGTTGCTATATGGTACTTTATATTAACTTAATTTTTCAATATACACTATATTAAACCACTCAAGAACATGGAGTTTGAACAAAGTGCTGGTTTCTTGAGTCCATGCTTTTTACTTGACTTGATGTGTTATCTTGGTCGTTACTTAACTTCCCTGCCTCAGTATCCTTAGCTGCAAAATGGACATGAGTGTTTCTACCTCAAAGAGTGGTTGTGAGAATGAAATAAATGCTATCTCTCATGATAATTATTAACTGCCATTGAGCACCTACTATATATTGGATGCCTGAATCAAAAAACAAACAATACATCTGTTCTTAGAAATTCGCAGTATGATGTGCAATACAAATGGAAGAAAATAATTACAGCATAGTGTTTTGGGAATGAACATTCAAATTTTGTTTATATACAAAGGTTACACAAAAACACTTAAAAAGCATACTGTTCTTCTGTAGTACAAGTTTTTTTTTTAATTTTTATTTACTGATTTTTAGAGAGACAAGGGGAACAAGATACATCAATTTATTGTACTAGTTCTTGATGCTTTCATTAGTTTCCTGTGTGTGCCCTGACTGGGGATTTAACCCACAGCCATGGCTGTGGGGACGACACTAACCTTCTGAGCTGCCCAACCAGGGTTGTAGTACAAGTTTTTGAATGCATAGTCCTGAAACTTCTTTCTTTATTTTTTTTAAGTATACATGCACTGTCTTGGAAACCAATACTTGTCTTAGGTTATGTAGCTATATTAGTCTTTATATTCCCTTCTTCCTTTTTAACTATGTTTGAGATAGTTACTGAAATATTCTGTTAAGAACCTGTTACCTCTCCTTATTTTAATATTGCTATTTGATATTATTTATCTTAATGAATCAAATTTTGATTATATAGTTGCTCTATTAAGTTGTGTTTCCTTTGGTGTTCTAATAATTAATATTCCTTCCCATTTTTATAAAGATGAGCTTCTTCCTTTATGTGATAGAATTTTCTGAACACAGACTTAGGTAAATTTAAGTAACATATTAAGGGTGCCAGAAGGATACAATATTTCTAGGAAACTTGAGTCCTATAGATACATATAGAGGTCATAGTTTTTATTTAACATAACTTTTAATATCAGTTTTCTGTTCTGTGTTTCTTCCCTCTTTGTTTTCACTGTCATAACAAAGTATTTGAGTGGATGGTAGGACCTAAGACTATTGTCTGTGGCTAAGAGCGATGTATAAAGTTTGATAGGCTCCTATCAAAGACGTGTAATGTTTGATAGGTTTCCGTGTATTTTTTAAAAATATGGAACACTTCACAAATTTGCATGTCATCCTTGTGCAGAGCCCATGTTAATCTTCTCTCTATCATTCCAATTTTAGCTACTGAAGCGATCACTCCCATGTATTTTATTAAGATGTGACTAAAAAGACAGGAGCATAACATGATAGTTCATTTTCAGGTATTAAAGCTGCGTGACTTGGAGTAAGCAAACCATTTCACCTCTCTGGGAGTCAGCATAATGTGGTGGAAGAGGATGGTCTTTTTGAATCCTGATTCCAGTCATTTGTAACCTTTGGCACGGTTTAAGATTTCTATAAAATGGCAGTGCTATGTACCTTGGAAAATAGAATTACAGAATTTTGGTACTACACCACTACTTTACTACTATACTACTAATACTAATATTGCTTTACTACCAATAGAATATTCTGAGAATTAAGTCAAATATGTAAAATTATGCAGAGCATGTTTTAGTATTATATGCCTCCATCTCTCACATCTTAATTCCTCTCCCAGCCCCTCCCCACATTCATAATTGGAAATTTTGATCTGAAAGAACTGTAAGCTCCTAAAATTTAGTAAATCTGATGCTTAATTTTTTTGTACTAGGCATAGTACTAATTTTCAGCAACTTTCGTTTGTACACTAACTGTAGCAGAAGGTAGGCATGGAAAAATATAGTAGGGGAGGCTTCATAGAGGAGGGTACCTGAGCTGAACTTTGAGGGAAAGTTATGATCAAATGGAATAGGGAAGCATTTCTGGGCAAAGAAAGTACTTTCACAGAGTTAGACTCTGAGTACTTTGGGCAAACAAGAAAGGAAGTGAACTCGATTTTTGAGAAGGGGAGTGGTTACATATAAAGGTTTTGTGCCTCATTAAGGAGGTCGTATTATATAGAATATAATGGGAAGCCATTGAATGTTTTTAAGTAGGTGAGTTATATTGTATATTTTTTAGAGTGGGGGCAGGAGTAAGCAACATAGGTTGAAGGAAATGTGTTGAATTAGAGGATAAGTAATCACTTAGGACATTGGTTTTGAAACTGGTGGTTACCATGCACTATAGGATGCTAAATCAGTATAGGGGGTGGAAACCACTACAGTTTAAATAGATGAATTAAAATGGGATGTGAGCCTTGATTGGTGTGGCTCAGTGGATTGGGCATCATTCTGCAAATCAAAAGTTTTGATTCCCAGTCAGGGCACATACCTGCCTTGCTGGCCAGGTACTCAGTTGGGGGCTTGTGAGAGGTAGCCAATCCATGTTTCTCTTGTACATTGATGTTTCTCTCCCTCTATTTCTCCCTTTTTTTCCCTCTCTCTAAAAATAATTAAATTTAAAAAAAAATTAAAATGGGGTGTGATAGGCTAGATCATAGGGCCTTGCAAGTAATAAGGTAAGTAGTTTTGTGAAGCTTGTTTTACTTTTAGTAATTTTAAATTTATTTTATTTTGTGTACTTTTAAAGATTTTATTCATTTATTTTTAGAGAGAGGGGAAGGGAAGGAGAAAGGGAGAGAAACATCAATGTGTGGTTGCCTCTTGTGCGCACCCTACTGGGGACCTGGCCCAAAACCCAGGCATGTGCCCTGAATGGGAATTGAATTGGTGACCCTTTGGTTTGTGGCCCAGCATTCAACCCACTGAGCCTCACTAGCCAGGGCTGTTCATTCATTGATTTTAGAGAGATAGGAAAGGAGAGACAAAGAGAAAAATGGAGCTGTTGTTCCAACCATTTATGCACTCATTGGTTGACTCCTCTTTGTGCCTTGACCTGGAATCGATTCTGTAACCCCAGTACATTGGGAACTGAGCCACCCAGTCAGGGTTCTTTTACCTTTACATAAAATATCTGTGTACTGAATTAGATGATAAATAGATATCTTTCTGTGTATTCTATTAACAAATATTTGAGAAAGAATGTAGGAGAGACTGTTAGTCTAGACAAGAGGTGCTGAGACCCTAATTAGGACAGTGGCCTTGGAGACGGAAATAAAGGGACAGATTTGATATTTCAGAAAATAAATGTGCAGGACTTGTTAATTGCTTGTAGGTGAGAGGAGGGAAGCTTAAGATTTTTTCTTTTGAGTGACAACGATAGGGCAGTAATAGAAGATCTATACTTAAGGAATCAGAGGTTATGTATCATGGTTTGTCTCATAAGGAGTTTATTCTATTCTTTGATAAAACAAATGGGTTATAAATAGATGAATTTCTATCACTCTTAAAATTCATGAGATACAACAAACATTCAGAAAAATGCATGAAACATAAACTGTAGTAGAATCCACATACCTGTGTAACCCAGGCCCAGGGAAAGAAATAAAATATTACCAGTAACCCAGAATAGTGTCTCCATTTTTCTTCCTGGTCCTAACCTCTCTCTCCCTCTAGTGGTAATCACAGTAGCAGTTTTTTAATTTATTTTAAAATTAACAAAATAGAATATTTTGAATTAGCCATTTTTTTTTGCAAATCAGTATTCGGAGAAAAATAATATACCAAGTACATGAATTTCCTTTTACAAGGAACTTGAGATTTCCTTTTACATGAAATAATTTAGTTTTACTAAAAAGATGTTTACAATAGTAAGACTTTGAATAGAAAAAAATTCCTATATATATTTTATTTTAAAATTACCTAATTTTTTGATTAACTTCTACTTCTCCCATATGTATTTTTTATTTTATTAGTTTTTAAATATTTTATTTATTTATTTTTAGAGAGAAGGGAAGGGAAGGATAGAGAGAGGGAAAGAAACATCATTGTGTGGTTGCCTCTCACATGCCCTGTACTGGGGACCTGGCCTGCAACCCAGGCACGTGCCCTGACTGGGAATCGAACTGGTGACCTTTTGGTTTGCAGGCTGCCACTCAATCCACTGAGCCACACCAGCCAGGGTTCCCTGTGTATTTTACATAGTTGTAATCATACCATAGGTAGTTTTGTATTCGTTTTTTTTAATATAGCCTTTTGTGACCATTTTTCTGTGTTTGTATGATATTGACTAATTTTTTGATAGCTGTTAGCATTGGTATTTGTCATGTTAACATTATATGACTTAAGTATTTTTAAATAGGGTTTTAAAAAAATTGTAAAGTCAAAAAATTAGAAAGGCCATATTCTATCTAAACCTGTTGATTTTATTTAAAAAATATAAATGATATACACTCTTAATAAAATACTTATAACACATACAAGGATATGAATGAAAAATGAAAAGTCTAACTAACTTTCTCAACTCCAAGTCATTCTCTCTATAGGTAATTTTGTGAATGGTTTCCTATGAAACTCTAAAATAATAGCAAATCAGGAATTTACCAGGGTACATATCAAAAGTATGTTTATAAATATAAGTATGTTCCTTTTATATATATGTTACTCTGTATTTGCTTTTTAAAGTAATGCAAGTATCTCTTATACCTCCTTCCATGTTAGTATATGTAATCTGCCCTATAATTTTAAAGCAACCTTGAATCATTTCTATTGTTTGGATATTAAAAACAGTATTGCAGTGAACTGCTTTTATACACTTACTTTGGAAAAATTTTAAAACTATATCCGTAGACTAAATTCTCATTAATGGAATTAAAAGTTTAAAACCTGTGTGTGTCAGGGTTGTACAGAGAAATAGAATTTCTCTTATATATTATTTTTTTCAAGGAATTGGCTCATACAGCTTTGTTAGCTGGTAAGTTTGAAATTTATAGGGTAGGCTCATAATCTAGAAACTCCGATACAGGAGTTGATATTAAAACTTTAATGAAAGTTGTAGACTTGAGTCACACACATTCTCATTTGCAATGATTGCAGTACAAGGCAGAATGAGATATAATAGCTATTGAAAAGTTGTATAGAAATACTGGTTGTTGAATAATTAACACTTTTAAATCAAGGAAGGCAATGTTATAGAAATAGCAAGACTAAACAGTGTAATTACATTTGTTTAATTAAAATTAAAATTAACAACACGTTAGGCAAAATTGCATTCAAAAGTTCTTTTATCTTAAAAAGTAGACAATTTCTTTTAATTGGTATTTAATTATTTTCATGTTATCTTTTACTCAGTTCCCTGAAAGTATGTAACTGCTTTCTCATCCCCTCCCATTTTTTTCTTTTTTGGGCAGCTCTTCACTGATGGAATCACAAACAAACTTATTGGCTGTTATGTGGGCGACACAATGGAGGATGTTGTCCTGGTGCGAATTTATGGCAATAAGACCGAATTGCTAGTCGATCGAGATGAGGAAGTGAAGAGTTTCCGAGTGTTACAGGCCCATGGCTGTGCACCACAACTCTACTGTACTTTCAATAATGGACTGTGCTATGAATTTATACAGGGAGAAGCATTGGATCCAAAGCATGTCCGCAACCCTGCCATTTTCAGGTACATTTCTTTTTCTAAATATTTCCTTTTGCAAAACACAAGTATTAAGCACACTAAGAAAATATATTTTAACGTTGCCTTTTCTTTCTTTGAGCAACTATTTGTTTAACTTGGAAACTTTCTTTAGTTAGGGTTTTCTTATAGGTAAAGAAACTTTTCTTTCTGCCATTCTCATTGTTGACCCTTTGCAAAAGAAAGGACTACAAGAGGATTTGGATTAGTCTACTCCAGAAAAACAAGGTTTCCCTTTAATTATTTAAAGTAGTGCTTGACTCAAAGTATTTAACATTTCTTATTATCAATTTGGATTTAATCAGATGACACATTTTAAGCCATTGTTTTAGGTCAGTCTATTGATAAATTGCAGTGAACAATCTGGACTGATTAATTACAGTTTCAGTAAATGTTGATTACACCTTAGATCAAAGTCCACAGTTCTCTGTTTGCTTTGGCTCATTCAGACATATCTATTTGCTTGAATTATAATAAAGGGTATCTACTTTAGATACAAAAGGCATTGGAATATATGTTTATGTTTGATCTAGTTTAGGGGAAGAAAAAGGATTCAGACAGGCCTTGATCTCCTAGTAATTTACAGTTTGTGACAGACAATAATCTTGGAGAAGGGGAGTGAAATGCTTATACACCGGAGAAAAGCTTTTCAAAACAGTGCAGGTAGTATACTGTAGTATACTGGGGAAATCATGCAGTGTTTCATGAGATCACTTTTAAACTAGGCTTTGAAGGATAAGGTGGAACGTGGAGGAAGAATGGAATGATAGATAAAAACCAGTTGTACCAACTTAATGCTTATCTGGTAATTCAACTTATGGAAAGTTATCATGATCTGTTCTATTTGAACTCTTCTATAGCAATCAAGTACTGCAGAGACCTTCAGAAAACTTTTTAAAATTCAAAGGTTTAGGAATTTTCTCATCAGGTATCTCTCTAAAACATGCCTTTTTCTGGGAATCCTGACTAACGTTAAATTAAAAACCACCCAGCAGCAGACATAATGGGAGAAGGGCAGTTTCAAACAAATTGTTGCACATATTCTTTTCTTTTTTTTAAATCCTCACCTGAGGATATGTTCATTGATTTGAGAGAGACAGAGAAGAGAGAAACATTGATGTGTGAGAAAAACCTTGATCGGTTGCCTCTCATACGCTCCCCAATCAGGGATTGAACCGGCAATCTTTTGATGTATGGGACCAACTAAACCACCCGGCCAGGGCTGTTGCACATTTTTATTTATTTTAAAGATTTCACCTATCCACTTCTAGACTGAGGGGAAGGGAGGGAGGAAGAGAGGGAGAGAAACATAATGTGTGTTTGCCTCTCACAAGCCCCTGACCAGGGACCTTTTGATTTGCAGGCTGGTGCTCAGTGCACTGATCCACACCAGCTAGGGCTTGTTGCACATTTTTAAGAAGTGTAACTAAAAAAACACTGACTTCCAGTGCAAAAGGCATTGTAGTGAAACTGGTTCATTGTGGGTTGCAAGTAAAACTGGTAATGTTCTCTTTTGGGAGTTATTAAGGCAGTATATAGTAATTTTTTAAGGTTATATGTTACATCTCTGTCATGATGACTCATACTTAGATATAACTAAGGTACACCAGTCCTAATAAATGTTATGCTACTATTTAAATGATAATTTTGTATATTGTTTAAAACATGCAAAATGGCTTATATAGGGCTAAGAAGAAAAAAATCAGCTCAATAGGTGAATTGTAGCCTACAGTCCAGCAATAGTTTGCTCATGTGAAAACTCAAAGGGAATATGAAATAAACTGTTGGGATGGTAGGATTAGGGATTATTTTTCAATTTAAAAAAATTCCTGTTATTGTTTTAATGCTCTTAAATATTTAAGAGTTTCCAAGGGGAGCAATTAGTTAGTGTTAGTAGGTATTTGAGGAATTCAGTGAAGCTTTTAAGATTTTTAAACATTTAGCTTTATTAAGTATGGGATTTTAAAGTAGCATTTGCCTTGGTGTTAGTTCAGTAAAACCTTATTTATTGAGACTAGGTAGAAGACTAACATATGATAGTCAGAAATCTTTTAAGTAATTTTTCATTATCTTCTTGTATATATAAAACAAAAATCAATGGTTTATTAAATAATGCCTTAATGAAGAGATTTTTTAAATAGTTTTTCCTGTTGTATATAAAATTTACTAATAGAAAATGATTGGTTTAATCAAATCTGTTTAAGGACTATATTCTTTTTTATGATTTTATTTAAAATTTTAATTGGGTTAAAATACATGCAACAGTTTACTATGTTAATTATTTTTAAGTATACAGTTTATACAGTGTTATATAGTATGTATATAGTATGTATATATACACAGGTGTTAAGAAAAGTAGGTTTACAGTTGTAATACAAATAAATAATACAATAATAAATAATATAAGAATAAACTCTGTTCTTATATTATTTAATAAGAACTCACAGCTGTAAACATACATTTCTTCTAAATGATGACCTGAAACACTTCTAGTATGAAGAACTGAAATAAATGCTAATGACACATACATTTAAGAAAGGTTGATAAAAACAAGAGAATTATTTTCCAACCTGCTTATTCCAGTTTAGGGTTGCAGGTGTTCAGAGGCTATATTGGCAAGGCGGAAACCCGCCTTGGACAGAACATCATTCCAACACAGGCCACACTCACACACCTACCAACATTCAGATTGGGGCAGTTTAGATATGGCAGTTCATCTGACATGCACTTCGTAGGTGGGAGGAAACTAGAGTACCTGGAGAAAACCCATGCATGCATGGGGAAGAATGTACAAGCTTCACACAGACAGTGGCCCTGACTGCAAGTTGTTTTTTCTCATCAATATGGAATGAAATGACGTTATTTGAGAACCTCCTGTGCTGTGCTGGTTTGGTAACTGTAGCTTTGTAATAAGTTTTGAAATCAGGAAGTATGAGACCGCCAACTTTATTCTTGCTTTCAAGGTTGTTGTAGCTACCCAGGGTTCCTTAAGATTCTGTTTGAATTTTAGGATGTATTTTCCTATCTATGCAAAAAACACCATTGGGGTTTCTATGGAAAGTGCATTGGATCTATAGAACACTTTGAGTAGTATTGATGTCTTCAGTCCATGTACATGTGATATCCTTTCATTTATTTGTATAATTTAATTTTTTTCAGTTACATTTTGTAGTTTTCATTGTACAGTCTTTCACGCCTTGGTTAAGTTCATTCCTAAGTATTTTACTATTTTTGATGCCATTGTAAATAGAATGTTCCTCTCCTTTTTTGGATTGTTCACTGTTAATGGAGAACTGATTTTTATGTGTTGCTTTGTGTTCTGCAACTTTATTGAATTCATTTATTAGTAAAAACTATTAATTTTTTAACAAAGAAAATTAATAGAAAATGTCTTAATATCTTTACAAATTGTATGTTTTGATCAAGCCCAATTTATCCAAAATTTTAGGTGAGTATGGAACTTGGAATTAGGACTTTTTTAAATCTCTCATTGAAGCCTAGGTTTTTAGTATGTTAGTGCTATGGTCACAATTGAATTGTATTTGTTATTTCCATGAAGATATTTGTATTATAGATTTTCTTCCTCATTGATTTTTCTACAGAAAAGATAAACCAGGTAGTTCTAAGACCTGTAGAAGTTGCTTGAATTATGTAATTTGAGAAGAGGCTCGTACAAGATGTGCCTGTTGTGTAAAAGAATAGGCAGTTATTTCAAATGGTCACTTTGTTTTTGTATAGCATTAATTTTGTTAAAACTCTACCATATGAGATTTTTAAAAATCCAAGATATATTTTAATCCACCTAACAATAAACTTTAATACCTAATAAACCTAATAGTAGTGGGAGAATCCCTTGGTCTTATGGTAAGTTTCTCAATATACTCTGAGTTTGTTGCTAAGATAATGACCAATTCATCACATACCTGGTAAGTACCTCTTCTAAGTGCTGAGTGCTAGAATAGATGGAAAAATGAGGCATGGTCTTTGTTATTTGTAGGGTAACTTAGTGGAAGTATTTATCAATAGTATTGACAAAGCAATCTCAACTATTACTGTTATGTGTTGTTAATCTATTTTTAATTTTATAGGAAAATGCTATAAAACATCTTAAATAACACTGAATATATTTTTGCCTATTAAATACATAGTCATTTAATATTAATTTTGCCCCTTATATAATCTAAAGGTACTTTAACAATACACCTATGGATAGGGCAACTATATCTATAATTTACATTGGAAGGTTATAATTAGCTCTTAAGTATCGGTACAGATTTTTGCAAATATTTTAGTTTCTTTTCTTTTTGAGTGGGTATGTATTACCTTATGCAGAAAGGTTTGTAAAATTTCATATAATAGTAATTCTCATTTTCATCTGTAATATCAGATTTGTTAAGGGGGAAATTTATATTTGATAAACTTTTTATAAAAATATCATTTGGAAAATTTTGCTTGTTAATTTATAGTTTATGTGCATTTAATATTTTTATTATAACTAGTTGGAAATTGGTGTGAAATGGGAAGTTATTCTACAGGATATTTGTATAAGAATGTGAATGTGAAGTTTATGTTGTTAGCAATTAAATTTTTATGTAATTTTTTTCCTGATACTCATTGGCATATAATTTTAGATTTGAAGAACTTAAAGATTATGAAATAAAACAGTATTTTTTTGTTAGAATGCTGCAACTCAAAGAAATTAAATAATTTGCTTTAGTTCAGATTGAAATGCAATGGCAAAATTTAAATTATAACCCAGCTAATTCTGTACAGCATTATGGGGGGTATTCTGTAGTGGAAAAGGCTTGGAATTTGCATCACATAATTAGTCAAATTGCTCCAGTTATCCACCTTTGTGCCAGAAAGGTCATAGCTCTCAGAAGTTGTATGTGTTCTCCCTTTCTAGCATCTATTCATATTCAGCAGATTCCATTACTCTAAAAGAGCCCCTTGGAACTGTGGCCATATGTATTACTCATTTTGAAGTATTTACCATAGAATTGTCATTCCAATTGCTCCCAACTAAATAATTTACAATTAGACAATTTTTGTGACTACATTTTATGTTTTGCATATCAGGGTTTCATACAAATTCTGGGGTAAAACTATAAAAAATGACATTATTATTTACCATATTTTGCCATGTATAATTCATACTTTTTGGCCCAAACTTTTTTTTTAAAGATTGTATTCATTTATTTTTAGACAAGGGGATGGAAGGAGAAAGAGAGAGAGAAACATCACTGTGTGGTTGCCTCTCACACGTCCACCACTGGGGACTTGGCCTGCAACCCAGGCATGTGCCCTGACTGGGAATGGAACCTACAACCCTTTAGTTCACAGGCTGGTGCTCAAATCACTGAACCACGCCAGCCAGGGCTGGCCCAAACTTTTGAGGGAAAAATAAGGATGCTCATTATATATGGGTAGTATCTGAAATACCTTGTATCTGCTCCTGTGTTTTGTAATTGTTAGATACAATTTCTTGTATCATAATATGTTCAAAAGTAAATGCTAAAACTTCTTATAATAAAAAAAACAGGTATCTAAATATAAATAAATAAAACATTGAATTAAAAAATTAAAACAAAATTTTTTTCCTGAAAGTTTGAGCCAAAATATGGGTGCTCATTATACATGGCAGCACATTATACATGGCAGAAATATGGTATTTATTTTAAAATCACAGTAAATAAAATTTATTGGTGTCGAATACCTGTTTCACTATGTGACTCTTCCCTGCATCACCAGATCACCAGTCTTACTTGGTCAGTAAACATACCTAGGACACAATGTTCTATTGACATAGATTACCCATTGTGTGTTTTGTAACACGGATCATAGCTTTCTTCAGGCCTCTTGTCCCAACTCCATCTTTAAAGTTTTAAACCTGTTCTTACTGGCTTAAAATATATGTGTGTCTGTCACAAATGCGTGTGTGCATATATATGTATTTGCCCTCTCCTTTGTTTTGACTTTATCATCACCTTGCCTTTTCCTGAAGTTTCCTCCTCCTTAAAGTATCATACATTAATTTGGGTCTATGCATATATGAAAGTTTGGCATAAAAATGGGTTTCTTTTTACTGTATTGTCAGACATGAGTATGTGGTCTTCAGGAAGGTCACTCAAGCAGCAGTTATTTAATTTATATAAATAATTGTTTACTAATTTGAGAGGTAGAATAAAAGCATACATACCTAAAATGGTTACAGATTATAATATTTTGGTAATACATTGGGACTCTTAATTGAGTATGATGAGAATTCAAACTGACTTAAAGGAGAAGGAATTTATTATTGAGAATGAGTTCAAGCATGGATGGATCCATGGGCTCCAGAACAGTGTCATTAGTAATATCACTCTGTTTTTTAAAAGTCTGTGTTCACTTTATTTTCTGTCAAATTACAATGATCAGCAGTTGTAGGCTTACCTAATCAGTGTTGCCACCCTAGGTTTTAGGGGTGAGGGATTCTTCTTTTTCTAATGGCTTCAACCAAAATCAAAGCTTCAACAAAAGTTCTGGGATCGAGTCCTTCTGGCCTAGCTTGGGTGATATGCCCTGAACCAATTATAGTAGCCTGAAGGATGGAGTGTTCTGGGCAAGTATGTGCCATATTTTGCTCCTCCCAAAGTTACTGTTTGCGAGTAGGATGGGGAGTCAGGATAAATGCTGTATGAATCACATTAACTAAAAATGAGGGGGATGGAAGTTTCTGTGGAGGAAAATCAGGACTTTTGTTACTAGAAACTAGGTCGATAGAAATATTCCCTATAGTATAAAACTGTAATAGTTATGTTATATAATAACAGGTTGTTACATTCCCTGTGTGCCTTAGTTGGAATAGCTCTCAAATGTTTTTGCATATTGAAGTCCTCTGGGAAGCTTTTAAATGTATTGATGCTCAGACCAGTCAAATCACAATTCCTGGGGGGTAGTACCCAGGGCTCTGTATTTTTCCCTTGAAGTTCCAAAATTTGGTTTCAGTACATAGCCAAGCTGAAGAACATTTATATTAGTGCCATTAAACTTTACAGTGGATTAGGATCACCTAGAGATCTTATTTAAAATGAGAAGTGCTAGGGCCTGCCCCAGAGATTGGGATTGAGTAGATCTGAGGTGGGACTTCAGGCATTCGTATATAGTACTATTTGTAAAACCTACAACTAATTTGAGAAGCATTGTGTTAGATTGTTAGCATCTCGAAAATTTGCCAGTTTTAAGTTATTCAGTTTGTGGATTACTGTTAAGTCATTTTTCCACCTACTAGTTTATAGGCTGTTTGGTAATTTATTTCTTATTTCTGATTGGTATGCTTATTCCTCTATCAGCATTTGCTCTACTGGGTTCTACAGAGACAAACATAGTATGGGCATAAGTATATGCAACTTGAAATTATTTTAAGGTTGCATCAAGAAGATTGATTCTCACATCATAAAATCCTATGTTTGTTCAGAGTATTTGTCTTTAACACAGTTAAAGATATTAACTCCTAGAACCCATTTATCTCCCTGGTTTCCCTTTTACATTAGTTCCTTTTTGCCCTTTAACCTCAAAGGCTCAAAATTAAAGTCACTTAGTGTTAATAAATGTTTCTGTGATTAATGTCTAATATGTGCCTTGAAATCATTTATTACTGTGTACTATTTTGCTGATCCCAAACATTGCGTAATCAAAATAGGACACCTACTTTCCGACTTTCAACCCTTTTTGGACATAGTTTGTAATTGCCTCATCTTCCCTCTGATGCTTTAAGCAGTTGTTTTCCTCTCCTTGTGAGAGGTGACTTGCCGTATTATTTTGAGTCTTATGCATTTATGATAAAGATGAAATCATGTTATAAAAAATGCACACTAGTCATTTTAGTTTACCTGTGGCTAGAACAGTGAACTGTATGATGCTTAACATTTTCTTTTTCTGCTGTTTTGTTTTTAAACAGGCTAATAGCGCGCCAGCTTGCTAAAATTCATGCTATCCATGCACACAATGGCTGGATTCCCAAATCTAATCTGTGGCTCAAGATGGGGAAGTACTTCTCTCTCATTCCCACAGGATTTGCAGATGAAGATCTTAATAAAAGGTAAAATTACTTTTACATTCGAAATGATGTTTTACATTGCTTTATTCTAAATAGTGGGTCTCAAAGATAACTACAAGGTTTTTGTATATAAATTCTTTATCTCTTTGCATTTAAATAAAATAGTCATGATTGATTCAAGTCTCAGATGTCAATATAGAAATAAAATCACTCTCTTCCTCAGCTGAGCCCTCAGCTCCCCCCCCAAAACAACCTACAAAAAGCAGGGGGTATAGGAGTAGGTAGAGGTGAGGGGCCAAAAAATAAAGATAGAACATTTATTGGCAAGTAAATGAAATATAAAGATCACTAAAAATGGGTACGTTTTTGCAAAGTATGAGTTGGCCGTTGAGACTTTAAAAAAATACTTTTTGTTCAAAGCTGTTTTAAATAGGCCTAGAGGTCTGCACTGGGGCAGCATAGTAATATTGGAGTGTGAAAAACTTTGTGTTGTTTTAGTTTACTAACTACTGAAGTGCCATATAATGTAGTTGGACATTTGTTTACTAGAGTCTTACTCAGATTTTGTAAGACTGTTCAAACTTAGTATTGCATTATTTTTATATAAAACAATTTGTAAATCAGTTTTTAGAATCTGTATTAATACAAAAATTGGAATTTTATTTTGTTCTTTGTATGTAAAATGTACATGAAAACTTCAGTTTTTGTATTTAGGAAGTCTTTAAGAACAAAAGAAACATATAGGACCTATAGATTTTTTCTTTTTTTAAAAAATAATTTATTAGGGAAAATTAGCTGTGTTGTTTTGTTGAGTATGATTATTTCAATGATTAGTTTGAGTCACTCTGTAACTGTTTATATCTGCAGGTATTTTGTCAAACTTTCAATTTGGTAGGATATTATACCCCTCTAATTGGGGTATGTTTGGAAGTGTGTCCTGTGTATTGAGGAAGTGACAGCATAAAAACAGAAAATTCTCTTTGGAAATAGCTATTTTATTGAAAGATTTTTGGGGAAGACCACTTAAAAATAATGAAGTACATAGCAATGGTGAATAAGATTTTCTTGATAATAGAAGAGTTGAGAGGCAGTTTATAGCATTATTATATAGTTTCAGAGCACAAGACTCTGGAGCCATGTAGCGTGGGGATCAAATCTCAGTTCTGCCAGTTAACTTTTCTGCTTTTTATTTTATTTTTTATTAGTTTTTAAATTGTTGTTCAATTACACTTGTCCTCCTTTTTCCCACATTACTTTCCCCTGCCCTGCCCACTGACCCTCTCCCACATTGAATCCTACCCCACATTGAAGTTGTCTCTGGGTCCTTTATACATGTTCCTTGACTTGACCCTTCCCCTTCTTTCCCCTGTTACCCCCTGCACCCCTCTGGTTACTTTCAGTTTGTCTTCTATTTCCATGTCTCTGGTTCTGTTTTGCTCACATGTTTTATTGGTTAGGTTCCACTTATAGTGAGATCATATGATATTTGTCTTTCACTGCCTGGCTTACTTCACTTAGCATAACTCTCTCCAATTCCTTCCATGTTGTCATGAAAGGTAGGAATTCCTTCTTTCTTTCTGCTGCGTCGTATTCCATTGTGTAAATGAACCGCAGTTTCTTGATCCACTCATGTACTGGTGGGCACTTAGGTAGCTTCCAGCACTTGGCTGTTGTAAATTGTGCTATGAACATTGAGGTGCATAGGTTCTTTTGAATTGGTGATTCAGGATTCTTAGGGTATAATCCCAGCAGTGGAATTGCCAGGTCAAAAGGCAGTTACATTTTTGGTTTTTTGAGGAAATTCCATACTGTTTTCCACAGTGGCTGCACCAGTCTGCATTCTCACCAACAGTGCACTAGGGTTCCCTTGAACATTTCTGCTTTTTAACCTTGGGCAAGTTACCTATTTCTTCATCTGTGAAATGGAAATAGTGAGTAGCACATTTACCTTTGAGGGTTTTTGTGAGGGTTAATTGAGTTAGTATATAGAAAGTAGTTAGAACAGTGTCTGACCATTTACATGCTAAGTAAATGTTAGCTATTTTAAAAATTATTATTATTCAAGGTTATTTAGGATAGGTTTTAGGTTATATTTCCTAGTCTCTTTTAGGTATGCTTTGAATTCTTGATGTCAGTGATACTTGGGAAAAGCTGGAGATGCTCATTGATTAATAACAGAATGAAAGCACCCTGCCCCAATAGAAAATATACAACTAGAACACTAAAAAACAGTTACTTTCTTGTTTGTACATGATTGTAATGATCATATTCATAATACTTTGAATTAATTCTCTTTCCATTTAGCTCTACTTTTAACATAGATTTTTGAACAGTTACAGCATTTTACAAAGAACCTGTAAGGATTACTTTTGGAAGCTGTTGTGTAGATGAGAAAGCGGTAGTGAGAAAAATACAGACCACCTGAATAAGCAAATTTATTAAAGTAAATTCAGTGTACAGAATCATTATTATATTGTAAAATGGAAAAATACGGAATAATTTGAAAGACTAGAGAAAGAATAAAGAGAACTTGGCTTAAGGTATAAAGGAAAGAAGACAAAGAGGAAATAGTATTTTTGTAAGCCTGATGGTATTATTGAGGAATTTGTGGTGGCACCCTCTTTTTGCTTAATTTTTATCAAATACAAATATAGGATAATAAAGAATATAAGGTAAAGAGCTATGATCTCCAAGCCAGCTTAGCACACTACCTCTCACCCTTCCCAATCTGACTATTCTGAGGCAATTTCTGTAGCAGATAATAGAAGAATTCTATGACATGATAGTCATATGATAATAAAATAATTATATGATTGTCATGTAATTATATGAGTCAATATAGTGGTAATAGTATCTAGTGGCTTTGAAATTGCTGATTCATACTGCATTTACCCTTCCAAACTTGAAACAGATATTTTAGTTCTTTAATGGACTGTCTTTGTAACTTTAAGTAATATACTTAAACCTCTTTTTATTAAACTCTGTGTCTTGGTTTTCCCATCGATAAAATGGAGATAAATGTAAAACAGTTAGAATACTGCTTAGTGTTAGCTATTAGCTGTATATATTACTTTTTCGTTCAATTTTGTAGTGATACAGTTTTTACCTCTCTGCTCTATATTTTAACTATAGCTCAGTTTCTTTTTATTCATATTTAAGTTCATTGTAAAGGTTTTTCTTTATTCCAGCTTTTGGAATAATTGGCGTGTTTTAATTCAGAACTCTGCAATTGAGTGGAAAGAACTTCTTAACTTAGATATTAATCCTTAATCAAACTTGAAAAAAATACCATTAATCTAAACAAGATAAAACTCTTCTTTTAAAACTAAAAGGTTCCTAAGTGATATCCCAAGCTCTCAGATTCTTCAGGAAGAGATGACTTGGATGAAGGAGATTCTTTCCAACCTGGGCTCACCTGTTGTGCTTTGCCATAATGACCTACTGTGTAAGAATATAATCTACAATGAGAAACAAGGTAGGTATTTGACCTTAGCAGTAAGTAGATGATTTCTTTGATGTTCTTAATGGTCTTTTGATCTTTGTATCAAATTTAAATCAAATGCAAGGATTGAAAACATGCATAAAGTCTTTAAAATTTTTTTATGTTATTAAGTCATGGTAGCAGTGCTAAACTAGGTATATATATTCCCTGTATATTTGTATAAATGTTTCTTAGAATTGGTTTAATAGAAACAAATTGGTTCTTGTTAAGCAAGTTTTAAATGAAAAATGATAAAAATGACTTTGTTTATATATATATAACTGTACAACCTACTTGACAATTCATGATTTGAAAATACACCTGCTTGTAATGGGGGCTATTGAAATACCAATTGACTTTCCACTGCTTTATAAATATAGAAACTTGTCAGTGTTAGAAAGGACAACAGTATTAGAAACAAATATATCTTCAGGTTTTCTGTTACCTGTTTACTACACTGGTTTGTTTTAGGTAGTTCGATGTTAAGGAGAGAGCCACAGATGGAGGAAATGTTATTTGTAGTTGCTGAAATTTATATCTACTAAAATAATAATCAAGAAGATCTGGTAAATAGTTTTAACATATTTTGAAGTAGACAGTGAAACTTTTTGGTGAAATGTTTTCTGTGATTGTTTATGTCTTTCTGTATTCAAATTCTCTAAATTTTCATATTTAAGAAACACTTGGTTATATTATTGGATAAATTGGTTTGAGGTTTGGTTGCTAAACAACAGATGTCCTTCCGTACTAAATTGAAATTTAAAAATACAATTTTTGTTGAAGGATTACTTTTCAAAAGTCTGTCTGAAACTATGGAGCTAAGGCATTTTATGGGAAATCAGTTTAGGAGATAATCATTATAGGAGGAAGATCATTTTGAATCAAAAGTGTGCTGTTGTAAAGATATTAAAGCCAAAGAATTCTGATTAAATGGTCATAATTATATTACATTACTATTTGTGATCATTCTTAACAGATTGTAATTGACACTATGCTAACACAAAGGTGATTAATCTTTGTAACTAGTTTTAACTTGAAGAAAACCAAGTAAAGAACACTGTCAAAGGTAGTAGCCTGAGGCAGCTATTTTCAAAAACAGATTTGAGTACCTTTCTTATTTGATATTTTAGTGTGGTTTAGAGATTCCCTTATTTAAAAATATACTGAATTAACATCTTTGTTTTGAATATCTGGAAGTTTTTGTGTGGAATTAATTTTTTAAAACTTCAGGAGTACCCTTAAATGTTAAGTACTTGACAGTGTTCTTTAATATTTTATTATCCATTTATTATATATAATTGTCATAGTATGTATGTACTACATTATATACTAGTAACCAAATCTCAATGCCATTTGTGAGACAAGAGTGTTAGTTATGCATTAAAGTGATGTATTAACAAGAACAAATATCACATTTTATATAATGAAATTTCAGGTGAGGGACTTCATCTTACATTTGAAGTGGACACTCAGCTTTATTTTTAACTGCAAGTTAATCAAAGAGAGTCTGTTTCCTTTGGAATATAATTTTAACTGTTCATACTTTTTTCTTTTGCATATTCATTTCATAGAACAAACTTGTTTATAAAACTAAAATAGAAGGGACCAAAAAAATCAGATTACTTTGCCTTAGGTATTAAAAAGTATATTTTTATGTTTTAATTTTACCAGCTACCTATAGTTGATCAGTGTTATGAAACTTCTCATATTTTCAAATGAAATATTTATGGTTCAGTTTGGCTTTAGGAATTCAAGGTTGTCATTTATTATATTACCAAGAGTTACCTAACTCATACTTTAATGTCTAATATTTTCCCTACACAGAAGAATAAATTTCCAAGTTTAACAAATGTATTTATTTTGGTATATATTCTAGAGTTTACCCTTCTTCATAGATGTCTGCTATATACCATTTGTTTATTGTCTTTGTGGTTATGTTTGTTATAGAGATGTTCTGTTATTTTTACTTACCAGTGGTATTATAGTGTTTGTTAGAAAGGCTAGTGTGGACTTCATGGCATCCATTAAAAAATAAATTAATTCTGTGATTAGTTGATGATCATTAAGAAAATGGGGTTGGAATCTTGTTTTAAGTAAAATCTAAAACTCTTGAAAGTGTGGCTAGTAGTTTTTGCTGTTAATTATCTTATTCTATTTTAAATTAGGAACTAGTGATTTTGAAGTATTATGGTTATATGACATGTTTGTCTTTACAAGGATCTGGCACCATGCCTCAGACTTTTTTAAAAATATAAATACTATTAATTTAGTAAATTTAATAGCAAAAAACAAAAGAGACTGTAGCTTAGCGATAGTGTTGTACTTAGAGCTTTGATCTGGAGGAGGATAATAGAAATGAGAAATGTATCACAAAGTTCTTTTCCTTAATTAGTTACCTTGTATAGTATCTAAAAGCTGAGTGTTAAGTCTTTTGGGGTTAAAATAATTTGTGTATACAATAAATAAAAACTGCATATTATACTCAAAACAAGCTTGATTTATTACTTTTTAAATTTTTAATGTATTGGGTTGGCCGAAAGTCCATTTATTTTTTCTGTAAAATAAAAGACACATTTTTCATTTTCACTAATTTTATTGATTTGGATATTTTGAGTATGTCAGCTATCTCCCACGTGGTATAATGTTGATTGCTCTCAATTAATGTTTCAATTTGATCACTACCAACTTCAACTGGTCTCAATGACCATGGAGTATCATCCAGTGAGAAACCTCCAGCACAAAACTTGGCAGACCACTTTTGACACATTTGATCAGTCACAGCACCTTCTCCACTTACTGCACAAATCTTTTTGTTGCATTTCAATTGTGTCTTCAAGTTTCTTGAAATAATAAAGCATAATATGCCAAAAATGTCGCATATTTTCTTCCATCTTCAGTATTAAAATGGCTGCTCAAAAATACACCAATTTTATTACTTTTAAAATGCACGCTGACATGACAGTTGTCACAATACAATCAAACAAAATTATTTCGAATGAAGTTAAAAACAACTAAGCGCTACTAGAGCCATCTTACAGAAAAAAATCAAAAGGAACTTTTTGGCTAACCCAATAATTTGAGCTCAGGGCTTTATCATTTCATACCCACCTAAGAGATATCAATATATAAAAATAAGAAGTAAGCCTTGACACGAAGCTCAGTGTATCTCTGTAGTATGTTTTAGATCTTTTATATCTCAAAAGTGTAAATTTTAAACTTAATGAATTTATCCTGTATCATTTTGACATCCCTACATGTAACCATAATAAATTAGATTTTGTTTGTAACTAAATTTAAAAAATCTTCATATTAACTCTTTAAAGCAGATATATTTAAGCTTAGTTATAACCAAGAGAAGTCAAAAAGGACATAGATTTTTGGAACTAAGTATACTTGGGTTCAAATTTCTGCTCAATCACATATGGAAGTAAGTGCTATTAGAAAAGTCATTTTATTTTTTTTAATTGTTTATATTTGATTCTGTGCCAGAATCACCTAGGTAACTGGACAAAAGTCCAAGACCAATGAACAAGAATTTCTATGGATGGGCTTCTTAAGAATCTGCATGTTTAACAGAGTTCCCTGCAGTACTTATATTGTTGATAGTTTAGAACTTTAGTTTCCTTTATATTCTGTTTGGACAAAATCTACTTCTGATGGATGGTTCCTGACAAGACTTTATCATGCTTATAAAGGGTATAACACTGAGGTAATTGGCAGCTCTCAGTTACAGCTGTTTATACTGTAATTGGAGTTGGCAGACTTTTTCTGTAAGATGCTAGATAGTACATATTTTAGACCTTGCATTCCATATTACAGTCTCTGTTGCAACAACTGTGTAACTTGTGTTGTAGCCCAAGCAGCCCTAGATAATATATAAATATGTGTGGCTGTGTTCCAAAAAACTTTATTTAAAGAGCAGGCAGTGGGCTGGCTTGATTTGGCCTCAGCATACATGGGTCCAACCCCTGTATTTTGTTTCTGGGATACATTTTACAAAATGTATCTGATTCTGAAAAAGTGAAAATGGTTATTGTAAGCCAGAAGGTTAACTCTGTCCAGTACCTAGGAATTATGACTCATAGGTGTGAAATGCCAATTCAGTTTGCTTCTAAGTACAACTTACAGTCTGTTTTAACTGTACCTTGAGTGATTAATTTAAAGTTTAAAAATGCATGAGTGTGTGTGTGTATATATAAGTACATATTCTTTTAAAAAAATAAGATTTTATTTATTTGTTTTTAGAAAGAGGGGAAGGGAAGGAGACAGACAGGGAAACATCGTTGTGTGAGAAACAGTTGCCTCTCACTCACCCCCAACCAGGAACCTGGCCCACAGCCCAGGCATGTGCCCCTGACTGGGAATTGAACTGGCAACCTTATGGTTCACAGGCCACGCTCGATCCACTGAGCCACACCAGCCAGGGCTATGAGTACATATTCATATAGACATACACATGAAGACTGAGAACCCTGAAGTTTATAGGCATCTTCACCAGTGAACGTTAAAGGAAATGTAGGCATCACAGGAAGAAATACTGCCACTGCCTCTTCTTACCCTGTCAGTTGACAGGACTCAGGAGTATGGGAGAAGAGAGAGCTTCCTTTCTGCAGTTGTTGGTAGCTGTCAAGACTTTTGAAAAGTTAGCCCCAAAATTTAGGTGGTTTTTAAACAGCAGCCTATTTTTCGCCTTCAGAGACATGACATCTTAAAAAGGTAAGAAAAGAATACTCAGTGATATGGTGATAGGATTTGTTACATAATAAGAAAACCAAAAGCAGCGGTTCTTGCTTCTTAACTGTAAGACTTACCAGTTATCTTTTAAATGAATAATTAATTAAAAGATTTATATGAAGTAGAACAAATTGTAATGCTGTTTATTGCCTGATTTCAAATCTAATATTTTAATTTCTACTAATCCTTTAGCTGCTTACATGTTAGAAGTAATTGCTAAGTTTTTTAGACTGTTTTCTCATGTGATGCTCGGCCATTGTTTATTGGTGGCTTTTTCATTTTTATACCTCTCCCCATTCCTTCATATAATGAATACTATATAACTTTAAGTTTTGGTGATAGCAACCATTGATTATTTTCTATGTCTGCAAAATACAAGCAGCTGAATTACAGCTCTTTAAGGAAATATAAATGACTGGGGGAAAAAGATTTTTCTGGGAATTATAGCATAAACCAGGTATTTCTTTAGAGTTTTGCACAGTATAAATGGAAAATGGGCCAGTCACCATTTGCCGTCACTTGATTGGATCTAAATCTTATCCACTCTGTTATTCATGAAAAGGCATTATTGTTGTTTTACTAACATTTTAATAACTTACAAGAGGGGTCTCCTGGTTGTTTCTTGTTTCTTTCTTGGTTGGTTTTATTTTAAAATTAAATATGAATTTATTTTTGTATTTGGTAATCTATATTTTCCAGGGTGGAATTTTTATGAAGGATAGTTAAACCTTGTTTTAACTTGTATTTCAGATCATAGTTGGCGTAAAATAAAATATCCCTAAATCAGGTAATAAAAGGACTGTAAAAAGAGTTACCTAAAATAATTACTAGTTTAATGGGGTTTTCTTGTGCATATATATATTCAGTCCCACTGTGTGTTTGTATACTTGAATATGAATGTCAAAAATGCCACTTTGTTCTTTGTCATTTTTCATGGTTATTCCTCCCACACCCCATTTAAACGTGTGTTACCATTATGTCTCAGCATTCTCTGGAAAACCTTTATTTGTTCCACTAGCATTTTAATACTTCTAGTGTGTTAGTTATTGCTCTGTGGATTGCATGGTGAAAGATGAAAGCGATCTACTTCCCTTCCAGAAAGCCATATGCCATGTAGTGGAGGAGTCAGATTATGAAACAGATATTTACATTCAGAATGATGAGTGCTGTGCTGAAGGCTGCCACTGGCAGCAGAGTGAGGAATGAAGGGATAGTTTCCCAGAGCAGAATATTCCTTTTTCCTGTGTAAGAGAGAAAGCATTTTGCTAACATTAGTGTGATCATTGTAATACTTTATATTCTCTTTCTGCTTTACCTAAAACTACAAAGTAGAGTTAAGTTGGAAAGACTCAGGGTATTATATTGGTTATTGTACTTTTTATCTTTATTCCTTTCTCCTTAAAAACAGCAAAACAAAGGAATGAAAATGAATATCATAGTGATATCATAGTGAATGAATATCATAGTGAATATCATAGTGAATCATAGTCTTAGTTAATACAGTTTTTTTTTAAGTTTAAAGTAGTTTAAAAATTGGCTGACTTTTTTTCAGTTCTACTGATATTTGAACAATTAACTTAGTGTTATTTTGTTACTTAGTGGATTTTATTACTGTGAAGGTATGCAGGAAATACAGTAATAAAAGAAATACGTAGCTTCGGAAAATTTGGAGTATATTTATTCACTAATCTTATGCTTTACTTATTATGTGCTAGTCAGTGTGCTAATTATATAAAGATAAATAGTACATAGCCTTAGTCTTTAAAGCACTGCTTTGTTTTTTGGAGGTTAGGGGTCTCTTGAGAATTTGGAGAATTGAGAATTCCCTCAGAAAATGCATATACATATAAAATTTTGTGTAAAATTTTAAGGAGTATTCTAATATTTTCCATCCTTGAAATCTTAATTAAAAATTCATGTCTTAAAGAATTAACAAGATAATCATGTCATATAAACTGTTAATTATTAATAGTGATGTGGATGTTCCTCTAAACTAGAAATTCTGGAAGTCATAAGTTAAATTTGCAGAAGAAAAAAATGTAGTACTTTCTGTTACTAGAAAGCAATTTTTTGTAATTTGATTTTTCTGGCACCCAAAATAAGGGAAGTAGGCATCTTTAATTTTACTTTATTGCAGAAGATTAAATTTAAGGTTGAGTTCCACTTTGTTTGCAAAAATTTGAAAAAGAATAGTTAATGCAGATTTTTAAAAAAGTTTTTCCTTTTAAGCTTTGTGTCTTGTAAAATGTGAGTTTGCCAAATTTTCTTCATCTGCTACAGATTAGGTATGCCATTGTTGCTGCCATGTGGCGGCGCACCCCGTGCTTCTTAAACGCACTGACTGGAGGTTTGTCGCATCACTTGTTCACATGCACGGAGCCTGGTAACAGCCTCATCTGTATCTTCTTAGCTTCATTTCTTATTTTTAAAATTTCATTATTTATAAACTCGACATAGCATATAAAAAAGGCTAGTTTTAATGAATTAATGCTACTACAAAAAGTCATTGCTAAAACATTCGTACAAAATAGATTTTAACTTCTGTTAAAATGAATAATCTATGATTTAGTTGAATTGTGTCTACAGGCAGGCATGTTTTACCTGCTATTTTATCTATATTTGCCAAATTCTGAATATAATTTTGAAAATTGAAAATGAAATTTGGCAAAAGTAATCTTCAGGATTGGGCTGTGTATTTTTATTGGCATGTTAACAGTTAATATGAGCTCTACAAGAATTTATATTTAAGGCTTAAAACAATCAACAGCTGCAATTAAAACATTTTTGCATTAAAACCGTTTGGTTAGTTGAGTTGTGCAACTTGGTAAGTCTTGAATCCTGATTTCTTGGTGACCAAGTAGGGTAGGTATCTCCCAAATAATTGTTTTTAAGTCTTTTGTCTATTTACAGTTTTGTTTAGAGAGTTCATCTTAATCTTTTTAAACTATTACTTTTTTTCCTCCTAAAAGTAATGTTAATTGTAAAGAATTTAAAATATAAAGGAAAAAGGATCACTTGTCTATCACCGTTAATGAAACCAAAAGCCATTCATCTTTTTTTCCCTTATGTATTATTTGTTTTTGCCCTCTCTTTAAGCATAATATTTTAATAATTTGGATTACTACATTTTCTATTTGGTATATTTCTTTCATATAACATTTGTAATTCTCCTGGTAATTAAATCATCTTTGAAAATGAATTTTTTTTATGACTGCAAAGTGTTTTCTTATGATGGTGGTCTTCACTCTCTTATTCTCAGAGGAATCTAGAAAAAAAATTAAAAACACATTCTGACTTCCCATTCTGTGATTTAGTGAATTGATTTGGCTAACTTTAAGACTTTCCATGGGATTTTTTTGTGTGAATTCAACACTATGATACTTGTGATGGTTGACTTGCCATCAGTAATTTATTGTAGTTATCAGCATTTTACAATCTTATCTTTATTTTGTCACTTTGCATATAGATTTTAATAACTGGGCTTTGATACTTTTCATGATTCTCAGTTATTTTATTCTAGATTTGACTATTATGTAAGTTTAGAATTATGTGTTAATTGCAGTTACATTAAAATATTTTATGTAAAATACTTTATTGCCATGACATTTTTTGTCATAAATTCTGTTTTTCTGAGTTTAAATAAGATTAACATACATCCCCAAATTAAACATATATATCTAACAGGACATTATAGTTCAAAAGATTTTTTTTGGAATGCCAGTGTGTATAAGACCATAGTTTGTTTTGCTTTAGTATGATCTGTCTTCAAAAGATGGTGGAACTAGGCATATGCTATTCATTTTCACAATTGTAGCTTAGAAACTATTTTTACAGCCATCTCTGTTTATGTATCCATTTTAACTGTTGGCCCTCCTAAGCCTTTGTGTTTTTAATTCCTATAGACAGTGACCAGTTTTGATGCTCAACTTTTTCTCTTGTCTCTCTTAAAAAAAAAATGGAACATATATATGATTGTTGAGCCAAAAATCTTCTTTAGCACTCACTGTACCTTTGCTTTAAAAAAAAGAAAGATAAAACAACCTCTTTAGCTGCTCAGGCATGCTATTGGAAACCTTAGTTATTTGGCATTCTGGGGAAATGTAAGAGTTTGATTGCAACTAAATTCTTTAATTAGGGATATTGAGTTGATCAGCAAGTGTTAATAGCACATTCATGGTTCACAGAATTCAGGTCTTTCACGGCTTTATTTGATTCATATATGTAGATTAGTTTGTTAATTCACTGTTGAAGTATCATAGATTAATTTTTTGTTACAATTGCTTAATTATTAACAATTTCCAAAGATAGTATTCTTTTCTAATTAAGCTTTAATTTTTAAGTAACTGATGCCCCCATGTGGTGAGAGACGTTTTGCTTATATTTGAAATTGGAGAATGACTGGTTATACAATATTTTGACCTTTTTTGATTATAATGGACATTAGTGTTCGTAAAGAAGCTGTTGACTAAGATACATAATTTGAGTTTTGTAAAGCTCATTGCCATAAAATTCACAGCCTTGCCCTGTATTGTCTCAGAAGTGCATATAACCAAGCAAGTACAATGAGACAAAATATTGGAAGCTGTTTAATTACAACTAGATTAGGGATTTTCTGATCTTATATATGATTTCTTATGTCTTTGTTTTTGTGTCTCACATAGGTGATGTACAGTTCATTGATTATGAATAACAAAATTTTGGAAGCTATTTAATTACAAACAGCTTAGGGATTTTCTGATCTTATATATGATTTCTTATGTCTTTGTTTTTGTGTCTCACATAGGTAATGTACAGTTCATTGATTATGAATACTCTGGATACAACTACCTGGCATATGATATTGGAAATCATTTCAATGAATTTGCAGGTAAAAATCAGGGCTTAAATAATGGCGTGGCATATATGACTTTGATAAAATACTTTTAGAATTGCTTTCTTTTTCTTTAAAATAAATAAACTGAAAATAGGAGCAACATTTTTATAACTTCTTCCTGACCTTTGTTCTATGTTTTTTATTACTAGAGGACAGAGAGGACTTCTTCCTTAATTTAATTTCTTAAGGAAAATAAGTAGTTGCTTTGGCTTCTATTAAGACCTAATATAGTGCAAGGTGCTTTACAAATTTCATCTCACCTTATTTTTTCTCCACAGCAGTTTTGTAAGTTAGGTAATATTCTGAGTATACAGATGAGAGAAGTTAACTTATCAAGGTCACAGTAAAATACAGAGAACTCTGATTTGAAACCAGTTTTTTTATCATTTATAAGCCTTTGCTATTTCCATCGAATACTTGGACTTTTGGAATGTTGGTTATCTAAAAAGCTTGCAAAATTTTTCTTGTCTTTGGCTGTGAATAATTGAGAAGCTGGTCATTTTTGCCTCTGAAAATTAATCTATTGTTACCAAAAGGTATAAAATTTTAGTTTTTGTAATGTAAGTGGAATTAATTTAAAATGTATTTTATAACTATATACAGAAACACAAAATGCTCTAAAACTAAAGAATTGGAAGGAAGTGCCCCTGGATGGTTTATACCTAGTAGGAATTTTACATTGCTGAATTTGTATTTGTATTTGTATTTGTATACATGCATGCATTCATGTATTTTCTTATACTTCAGGTTACCAGGCTGGGAAAAAAGTGGAAAAGTTTCAGTTTACATGTATTCAGTAATTTCTGTACACCAAACTTATCGTGTACATGCCATATCTCTACATATGTACTGTATATATTTCCATATCTCTTTAGGAAGGGAAAGCAGCAATTTATATAATGAAATGTCACCATGTTAATATTAAAGGTAGTCACTGCTGTGTATATGAGAGGAAACTCCACTGATCTTAATATGATTTTATGTAGAAAAAAATTAAGCTAACACTTGAGAGGTAGCATTTGCATGTGCAGATAGAAGAGAAAGGAGGGTACTGCAGGAAGGAGGAAGAAAATTTGAAGGTGAGTATACTTACTTTTGTAGGATATTAAATTCATGAAGAAGAATAGAAGGTTATAAGACCAGAGAAGTAAAGTTTGACCAACTTAAGAAGAACCTTGAATGCTAGGCAAAATAGTATGAACTTTATCTTCTAGGTTAGCTTTTGCGAACTGCAGATGATGAAATAAAATTTGTGGGGTAATTATTTGAAAGCAATGGCCAGAAAAGAACTAGAAAATACCCGAGTTGGAAGGTATATTTAGGGTAAATAATGGTTTGTGAAACTTAATATCAGATATGCGCGTAAGGTTTCATTATAAAATGTATTTCTTACCCTGTGAGTAATGGTCAGGAACATTTTAGAGCCATAGTTCTAGGAAATGCTCTAAATATTATTGTACACAAGAATCTTCTGGGCTGTTTATTAAAGTGAAGATTTGATACTTCTGATGCAAGTAGTTGTAGCTTCACACTTTGAGGAAAAATTGAAGCAATGAGAATTGATTATGGTGATCAACTGTATTGTGCATTCAGATTTAAGTTGTGACACATTATGATTAATTGGCTTATTTTAATAAATGCTAATTAAATCCAGTATTTCAGTGAGATGTTTTATTTTTTCTGAAAATTATGTACATGGTAAGAATTAGTAAAGTATTCATAAGAGAATGTGTTTTTAAAGTCATCATTGCACTCTTTTTTTCACTTCAGGTGTGAGTGACGTAGACTACAGTCTCTATCCAGGTAGAGAACTACAGAGCCAGTGGCTGCGTTCTTACCTTGAAGCCTACAAAGAATATAAAGGCTTTGGGACTGAAGTTACTGAAAAGGAGGTAGAAATACTCTTCATTCAAGTCAATCAGTTTGCATTGGTAAGTTTAAGTGTAAACAACAGAAGAACTTCCATACGATTTCAAAACCTTTTAAATTTTCATCTTAGGAAACAGTTTCCCATTTTGAATTTTTGTTCAAAATAATGACACAATGCAATTGTTTACAGTTCTTCCATTACAATATTTTTGAGGACAAAGATTTTGTTTCACTCACAACTCTAATTTTTAACTCCTAGAACAACAGTGCCTGGCCACATGGTAGGTGCCCAGTAATTATTTGTTTAATGAATGTATTCTGTCTTTATGTTACGAAAAGCATAATCAAGGACAGATATGGGAAGTGAGGTTTTCCACACTACATTAATTTATTACATCTTAATGTTAATATGAGAAAAGTATATTGGAAGAACCAGTAGAATTATATTTTCAAAACTTACCCAGTATTTTGTGTTCTTGACCTTCTTCTGATAAGTAATTTTTTCTGGTTTCTTTGATGTGTTTAATGCCTTATTCTTATAAAGACCCACTTCTTAAACTAGTTGATTTAAATTTTTTTTAGAATTATGTAATCCATAAGATGGAGCTTTTAGATGTTACATGATTAGATTGATTACTAGGTTGAAGTTATTTTAGTTACTTCTTTTTAGTGTTAATATAATTCTGTAGAGTTGACATGGGGAATTTCTCTGTGTATTCTGTACAAACAGATGCTGTTGGTGTCTCACACATGCATTGCTTCCATTGTCTTAAGAACAGCATTTCCCCAGAGCCATTTAGAATACATCTTGAGTAAGAGAGTGTGCTGAAATAAGACTTTACCTGCTGTTCTGGATCAGTTTTCAGTAGAACTGTTTACTAAATTAATGGCATGTTCTTCAGCTGGTCCTAGGATGCCTGCTGTCTATTCAAGCATAGTCTCAAAGTAGAGAATACAGTGTTTCTCATGAGGTCATTTAATGAACTGCAGAATCAACCTAGTACTTTTATTTAGCTAATTTCTGTATTAACATGAGGAATATTATTATTACTGTAGTCTGTATTTTTTTTACATATACCTGTTTGAAGAAATTAAATTATTCCTAAAGCATTGAGTTTATTAATTTCCACATAAACTTCACATACCTTATAAATTCTTGGTCAGTAATCCCAGTGTTTACTATTAGAGTGGTAACTTATATTCTCTTGTAAACTTTTGATGATATTTAACATCTTCATTTGGATACTGTGGGGAGAGGTGTGTGTGTATGTATGTGTATATATATCTATATCTATACATATCTGTGTATATGTATGTGTATATAGATATAGATACAGATATAGATATATGGAAAACAGTTACTTCTGGTTTGGGTACCAAGTTGTTTTATAGGTTTTCATTAATCAGATTTCCAGTACTTATTGTTACTCTAGGTCCGATAGATTGGAGGCTTAAAAAAGCACTAAAAAATAATGCATTCCTTCAAAGTGCTTATCATTTAGAAGGACAGATAAAATGTAAAAATGCCTCTTTTTGGATTAATACATGTCCCTATTTAAAATTCTTAGCAAATTAGTATTGGAAGAAAACTTAACCTGATTCTTTAAAAAATTATATTTATTAAATGTGCAGCAAATATTTGTGAAATAGAAGATCCAGTAGAAGATCTTACAGAAAAAGGATAATGAACACTTGTAAAGACCCAAAACTTCAATACCTTTTAAATAATGTTTATTTTGCATTTAGTATGTCCTCAGAATTTACATATCTTAGTGTTCACATAAGTTTCACAGGATGAGTCTATTATGCTCTGTGTTCTTTCTCATTAAGAACTCAGAAATCCATTTATTAAGCCAATTTGGGTTTGAATTCATATTATTTCATCTAATTTCTATCGCTCCTCTCTCATCTGTTTCTCTTGCCCCTTCTTTTCTTGACCTTTTTCTTCTGAGGTGGGTTGCGTTTTCTTGCTATCTTCAAAATAGAAAGAATACAGCAGAATGCTCACACTTGGCTGTACTACCTCTACCCCCTTTCAGTGAGGTTACCAACTCTCCTTTTGAGGCATCTTCCTTTCTTTCTCAAGGACTTTTATTTTTTAACCTAGTCAGTTTAACTCTTACCAACTCTTAATTTCTTCCCATCAATCATTAAGTTAAATGCCTGTCACAATCTCAGGTGTTTGAATGGATAATTAATTGGAAAGGCAGGGCAAAATAAAAGTAAACCCTAATCTTTCTCCTTTATCATCTTTCTCATCTTTCTCTCTTTTATCATGCACTCCTTAGAGTACTGCGGTCTATCTTCTCCCTTACTGTTAGTTTAAAAAAAAAATGGGTCAGCATTACCAATAATGCCATAATGGGTAAGTCCAGGTTATACTTGATCTTTTCATAGTATTTGACAGTATTTACACTGATTTTAGAATTTTGTCTTTCATTAACTTTGGTAATACCATTCTTTCTTGGTTCTCCTTTGTGCTTTCCTGCTCTGTTTCCTTCCCTGGCTCTTTGTTTTTCTCCTGTTCTCACAACCCTCTTACATGTTAGTGTTCCTGAGTGTTCTAATTTTGCACTGTCCCTTCCTTTTAGTTATATATTTCCATTGAGTGATCTAGTCCTATGGCATTTATTACTCTTTTTGTTAATGATCCCATGTTGAGTTTTTTCCCTCTGTCCAGATCAGGACCACTCATCTCTATCCCAGGTACCTAGTATTTGACCATAGTATGTCTAAACTTGAATTTTATTTTATACCTGCTTTCTTCTATTCCATAATTTGTCTATTATCTTCACTTAATTAGAATGCCATCCATTCAGTTACTATCTGAGCCAGGGAAGAAAGAATATTCTTTCATGTACTCCTCTTCTTCTCACATTTTTTAAAAGTTTTCAAGTTCTGTTATTCTTGGTTCTTAAAATTCTCTCAATTTCAACATTTTTCCCTTAATTTTATGGCCTTTGATTAAGGCCTTGTCTCACCTATGTTAGCCTTTACTGGTCTCTTTGCCTCCAGATTTTTTCTCTCTGTAATTCATCCTGTACATTTAAAAAGTGCTTCTTGTAATAACTAGAATCTAATTAATGAGTCTGATGTGTCACTTTCCTATTGGGTTGGCCAAAATGTTTGTTTTTTTCCCATAAGATGGCTCTAGTAGTGTAAGTTGTCTTTAACTACACTTGAAATGATTTTGTTAGAGTGTATTATGACAGCTGTCATAGCAGTTTGCATTTTTAAAAACCATCAAAACTGGTGAATTTTTGTGTAGACACTTTAATATTGAAGATGGAAGAAAATACGCAGCATTTTCAGCATATTATGTTTCATTATTTCAAGAAGCTAAAAACAAGTGAAACACACACACAAAAGATTTGTGCAGTGTATGGAGAAGGTGCTGTGACTAATCGAATGTGTCAGAAGTGGTTTGTGAAGTTTTGTGCTGGAGATTTCTTGCTGGATGATGCTCCACTGTCTGGTAGACTGGTTGAAGTTGATAGTGATCAAATTGAGACATTGGGAACAATCAATGTTATACCATGTCGGAAATAGCCAACATACTCAGAATATCCAAATCAATAAAGTTATTGGAGAAAATGAAAAATATGTCTTTTATTTTATGAAAAAAAATCATATGGACTTTTTAGCCAACCCAGTAATTTATGGCTCCTTGTGACCTACACCAGCGGTCCCCAACCTTTTTGGCACCAGGGACTGGTTTTGTGGAAGACAACTTTTCCACAGAGCAGAGCCGGGGGATGGTTTTGGGATGATTCAAGTGCATTACATTCAAGCTTACCTCCAGTTTTGCAGCCCGGTTCCTAACACGCCACAGACCAATAGTGGACTGTAGCCAGAGCTTGGGGGCCCCTTACCTACAGAACGAAATCCATATAGCATCTACAAATTTTGTCAGTTTACCCCTTATTTTCCACATTCCACTTCTGCTCTAGCAGACTCATCTTTTCCGCATAGTCCATGATATTTCAAGCCTGTATGCTTTTGTATAGGCTATTTCTTCCTACCTAAAATACTCCTTATCCTGAATCTTCTGGCAGTTCCTCTTGATTTTACAGATATATCTTAAATACTCCTTCTTCCTCTGGGACTCCTCCTTCCTTGATCACTTGTTCCAAAGAAGACAGCATATACATAAAGACCAAATACAGATGTTTTTAACTATATGCTTAGTAAATGTTTATTGCTTACAGCATGATCAGACTTCTAAAAATTAAGACTTCACTTTTTATTATTTACTATAACTAATATTAAGGACATGGCAAACAAAAGTAAGTGCATATTTGCATTATAAAACCAGATAGAGAATACACATTTTTTTTTTAAGGTTTAAGGAGGGTTTAGGTACATTTTTATAGACTTTGGATTGTTTCTAAGTAAAACATTAGAATTGTATAGGGTAGGGGTTTTCAGAAAACAGTTGGAGAATTCATTTTAGTTATTTGTTCACTATATAAAGCTTTGAATTTTTTGTTGCAACAGAAGTGGGTAGCCTACAAATTAAAATCTCCTTGGATAGAGAGACTTACATAACCATAACTTCCAAATCTGAGGGAATTGGTATAAGTAAATTGCAGAATGTTATTTTGTTTGGACTTCAGTGTTCTCTCTGCCATTTTTGGGAAAGCAAACCAATGGGCCATTCCCTATATTTATACTGTACATATTTATTATATGAGTGAAAACTGAGAAACACAATTACCAGTGCTGCTTGAAGTGGTGGGTAGAGCTTATTTGATGTCATTTTTAGGTGGAGAATGTCCCGATTTAGTCTTTCTCACTAAGGAGCAGCCTGCTAGAAAGAGATGATGATGTCATCCATAGATTGATTTTTATATCCCTTAAAATATGCTGAGGTGATTTAGACTAATAGTATTTCTCTAACTTTTTGGTTCAAACCCCCCTTTCATATTTCAAAAAATTTTTGAGCACCTCTAAGCTTTTGATTATATAGGTTAATTATCATTATTTACCATACTGGGAATTAAAACACTCAAAATACTTATTAAATATATATTTAAACAAAACAGTAAACATGTTAAAGTAAACAGCACTTTTTAAATGGAAAATAAAATGTTCTAAAATTAGAACCAAAAATTAAAAGAATGGCATTACTTTACACTTTTGCTAGTCTCTAATGTCTGGCTTAATAAACACTGGAATTTCATGTCTGCTTCTGCATTTTATATGTTACAATATATTGTTTTGGTTGAAGTATATAAAGGAGGTCTTGTTTAACACATGCTGTTGGAAAAAGAAGAGTATTTTGCCTTTTCATATGTGGATATTGTTGATACTTCACCAAAACTCAACAAGTGATAGTTTCTTAGGTTAGTTGCAATGTGCAATCTGAATATATCAGTTGACTTTTTGTACTTTGTTACATTAAAATTCATTGGTTTATCTTGCACTTCAAATGGCTCTTTTACCAGTTCATGATTTTGTAATTTTAACATCATTTATTAGTTATTCAGGAAATATTGATTCTCATTGAGTTATATTGATCTTCCAAATATGGAAACACCTTATTATGTGATATCAAAAAATCACACTCATTGATAATACCACCAGTATCATCAGAAAAGTTTTAAGTACTGTATCAATAAGCTGGTAAGCTCACAGGAGCAAGTACAAATTTTCCAAACTTCATATTGTAGGTTGAATACTTGAAGTCTGTCTTTGGCAGTAAATACTGTCAGTTATTTTTATTGAATGACAAGTTTTCTTTTTTGTATTTAGAAGTTTTTCTTTTTTTGTGTAGGAGATATGTCTGCCAGATGTAACCAAGTCTAATAACTCCAGTTTTCAGTTCTTTTAAGGAAAAATATGTACAAGTTGAACCCACAGCTCAAACCATTTAAGTGCTTTTCCTTGAGACAACCTTCATGTTTTGGGTTTTAGTAGCTGTGCTTTATGTGTACTTTCTGTATCATTTCACAGAATATTAGAATAACATGTACACAGGGGTAGAGATTTAATAAAATTAATAACTTTAAAGGCTTCATAAAGGACATTATTTAGTGAGACTGACTTTTTATTCTTTTTTAGTATGTAGTGATGAAGAATAGGATAATACTAGTTTGGTACCACCGCCTTGACTTACGTTAAGGTACCAGTAGCTTTGTCTGCCATTGTTTTTGAACCATCAATGCAAATGTTAACATAGTCAAAAAGGCAAGTGTAACTAACATGTTAGTGTTATTATGAAAATCATTTGGATAACTTGGAGAACCAGTGGTTTGTTTTAAAGGAAAAAAAAAGGCATCTCATCTCATAATTCACTTCTCAATATATCTAAGATACTTCTTTAGGTAAAAAGATGGCCAGTTGTGAAAAATGTTGTTTTTATCATTCTAATCTCATACAATAATAGTTAACATTTTATTGAATGTTTGTTGTATGCCAGGTGTGGATAATATTGACATTACCTGCTCTGAATGTGTTTTTCCACATCATCAGGCAATTTTCTAATTCTCAGCAGACAGTGACTGCCTGGGTGTCCTATAAACTTAACTCAGTTCTGACCATATCTACATGGAGATAGTGTCAGATCCCACAGGTTAAGGGTTCCGTCCCACAAGACTTGTCTACTCCTGCCCCCCTTCCTCCCTTAGATGCCAATTGAAAGTTTAGGTTGTTAACCACCTATGCTTCTTACCTACTGTCTGTAAATTCCACATCTCCCTCCTTTGGTTTGATTAATTTGTTAAAGTGCCTAACAGAACTGAGAAATATTTATATATGCTTACCAGTTTATTATAAAGGATGACATAAAGGATATATAAGAATAGCTAGATTAAGAGGTACATGGGGCAAGGTCCAGAAGGGTCCTGAATGCAGGAACTTCTGTTCCCCTGGAGTCTGAGGTGCACCAACCTCCCATTGTGTCTCTGTGTTCACCAACCTGGAAGTTCCTCCGACCCCCTCCTTTGGGCTTTCTACAAAGGCTCCATTACATAAGCAACGTTGTCATTGTCATTGATGACTGAACTCAATCTATACTCCCTTTTCTCCCCTCTGAAGGTTGGGAGGTGGTGGGGCTAAAAGTTTCAGTCCTCTAATCACTTGGTAGGTTCCCCTGGCAACCAGCACTCATCCTTAGGGGCTTTCCAGAAGTCACCTCATTATCATAAACGTAGGTGTGGTTGTAAAGGGCTTGTTATGAGTTACAAGATACTCCTTTCACTTCTGTGGCTTCAGAATTATTCAGCAACCTGTGACAAAAGACCAAATATTATAATTGAAGATGCTCCCATTTCACTTATGTTCAGCAAATTGTAAGGATTTAAGGATTATGAGATAGGAACAGTAGATGAAGAACAAATATATATTTCTTATTATAAAGCATAAAATCACACTTGCATTTTATACATAAGGAAACAAAGGTACAGAGAAGTTAAATTGTTCAAAGCCACACAGCTAGTAATTTTTGCAGTTTGACTCCAGAGCCCAGCCCTTTCCTTCTAAACCAGTATGTTTTCCATGCATATGACTTTAGCTGTTTACTCCTTACTACATTGTGTATTCTTTTTTATACTTGTATTGATGGGAAGTTCTACATCCTGTGGTATAATGAAGTGCAATAGTATATTTGAAATAAAGATTTTTATTAGCAACATACTTTTAATTAAATGTATTGCGGTGACATTGGTTAATAAGATTAGGTTTCAAGTGTCTAGTTCTGTGATACATGATCTGTGTATTGCATAGTGTGCACATCACCTGAAGTCACATGATCTTTTATCACTATATATTTGACCCCCTTTTCCCTTTACAACCCCCCACTCCCTTCCCTCTGGTGACCACCATACTGTTGTCTATGAGTTTTTGTTTGTTTTTCTTGTTTGTTCATTTGTTGCTTTCAGTTTTATGTCCCACATATGAATGAATGAAACAGGGTTCTTCTCTCTGACTTATATTGCTTATCATGATCTCAAAGTTTATCCATGTTGTTGCAAATGGCAATATTTCATCTTTTCTTATTGCTGAGTAGTATTCCATTACACAAATGTACCATATCTTTATCCAGTCATCTATCAAAGGACACTTTGGTTGTTTCCATGTCTTGGCCACCATGAATAATGCTGCTATGAACATAGGGGTACATACTCTTTGCAAATAAATGTTTTCAAGTTTTTCAGGCAAGTACCCAAAGAGGGATTGCTGGGTCATATGCTAACTTTATTCTTAATTTTTTGAGGAACCTCTATCTAGTTTTCCATAGTGGCTGCACCAGTTTATATTCCCACCATCAGTGATAAGGGTTTCTTTTTCTTTACAACCTCTCCAATACTTCTTATTACTTGTCTTGTTCATAATAGCCATTCTGACAGGTGTGAGATGGTAGCTCATTGTAGTTTTGGTTTGCATTTCCCTAATAGCTACCGAAGTTGAGCATCTTTTCATATATCCGTTGGTCATTTGTATGAGGGAGGACCCAAAAAAACCTGCATTTGCTTATAAAAAATTGTGTATTTATTCTTATATGTTACACTTCAGTCACCTTCAAAGTACTCTCCATTTGATACAATATAATTATTGAGACATATTTTCCACTGCTCCAAACAGTTTTTGAACTTGTCGGTTTTGATGCCTTTTAGTGCTTCTGTCGTTTCTTGTTTCGCCTCTTCCACATCAGCAAAACATTTCCCTTTGAGGACTTCTTTCATCCAGGGAAACAATAATTAGTTGGTTGGGGCCAGATTGGGTGAATAGGGAGGGTGAGTACAGGGTCATGCCATTTCTGTTCAAAAACTGCTGAGCACTCAGCGAGGTGTGGTCAGGTGCACTCATAAACCACCCATCATGAGATGGGCAAAGGCATTGAAAGAGTCTTCAAAAAAAAAAATTCACTGAAGCCAAACACAGCCTCTCACAATGCCAGCTGGTTCACTCATACAGATGGGTTCCCAGAACACTCAGCTAGTGGGGGAACCTGTACTACAAGGGACCTGCCCTCCAGAAGATAATTCTGTTTTTTGCGGGGGTCCCCCCTCATATGTCTTTGTGGAAGAAGTGTCTGTTCAGGTCTTCTGCCATTTTTTAATTGGATTGTTTGTTTATTTGGTGTTGAGCTGTATGAGTTTTTTTGTATGTTTTAGATACTAACCTTTTCTCAGGGCTGCTGTTTGCAAATATCTTGTCCCAGTCAGTTGGTTACTTTTTTGTTTTGTTGGCTATTTGTTTTGCTGTGCAGAAACATGTAGTCCCATTCATGTATTTTTGCCTTTACTTCCATTGCCTTTGGGGTCAAATTTATAAAATCTTCTCCAAGACCAAGGTCCATAAGTTTAGTGCCCCTGTTTTCTTCCATGTAGTTTGTTTTAGGTCTTATATTTAGGTCTTTGATCCATTTTTAGTTAATTTTTGTATATGGGGACAAACTGTATTCTTGTTTAATTCTTTTGCATATGGCTTTTTCTAGCACCATTTATTGAAGAGGCTTTTTTCCTCCATTTTATATTTTTGGATCCTTCAACTACAAAAGCACTATTAAAATATATTGAACTGTATACAATGAAATGGAAATTTTGTGTTCATGGATTAGAAGGATCAACATAATTAAAATGTTCTTAGTATCCAAAGCAATAAACAGATTTACTGCAGTCCCCATCTAAATCCCAATGACAATTTTTAAAATAAATTAATTCTCACCTGAGGATATGTGTACTGATTTTAAAGAGATAGGGAGAGGGAGAGAGAGAGAGAGAAAGAGAGAGGGAGAGAAATACTGACTTGTTGCCTCCTGTATATGCCTCAACCCAGGATGGAACCCACAACCTTTTGGTGTGTGGTACCAACTGAGCCACCTGGCCGGGGCCCAATGACATTATTTAAAAGAAATAGAATAGATTTGTATTGAACCAGAAAAGACCCTGAATAACCAAAGCAATCCTTAGAAAAAAAATAAACAAAGCCATAGGCATCACCCTCCCTGACTTCAAATTATACTACAAAGTGACAGTAATCAAAACATCATGGTATTGGCAGAAAAACAGACACAGACCAATGGAACAGAATCAAGAGCCCAGAAATAAATCCACTTGTATTTGAGTAAATAATTTTCAGCAATGTTTTTAAATAGAGATCTTTTTAGGATAATAGAAGTTTTTAAAGTAATATTTCTAGTTAAAGTATTTCTTTGGAAGTAAAGCCTTATTAGTATTATCATAATCTTAAAATACCACATTATTTAACTGAAATTGATTGTAAAGCACACACATAGCTATTTAAAACTCCTAATTACAGTCATCTGTTTTCTCCATTAAGTCCTAAGACCCATTTTTCTCTGACATAAATAAAGTTGTGTTGCTTTATGTTGTGGTCGGTTATGCAGAATTGTTGGGTCAGTAAAAATTATTTTCAGATGTTTGTTACCCCTACAGCGTTTTTCTTATTTAAGTATTCTTTTTGGAGGCATACCAGAAAGTGTACCTTCAATGACCAATTAACATATTTAAAGGTAAATGTATGTTAAACTTGAAAATAAAAATTTTCTAAGATTTAACAGAAGACTAAACTTTCCTAATCTGGAATTTGAAACTGATTTATGGTATGAGTTAGAGCATAAGGCGTAGTAGGCCTTTGAAGCTTAAAGTTTAATCCTTTTTAGATCATCAAGAACTTGAGCATGTGCATATCTACTTCTCATAAATGCACATTATAAACACTTACCTGTCATCATCCCATGCAGTGTGGTGCAGTGGATAGTTTTAGTGAGCAAGAAATCACTTTGGGGTAAAAGTCATTCTTTAAGATTAGTGACGGGGTCTGCTAAAAGGAGATGCCATGAAGAACTTGGCGCTGTAGGGCCTATGAGTTATGCAAACACTGGGCTGCATTCTTTGACACTACCTATTAACTAACTTAATATTTGGAGTTCCTTGTTTTTTTTTTTCGTTTTTTTAAAGGTAGTTCCTACTACTATGCAATAAAAAACATACTCTGTAATCTTTTCTTGTTTTACATATGATTGGCAATATATCTTTAAACTGCTGTAAGTAATAAAAATATATATGTGAAGTTGACTATAAGAAATGCCGAAGTTTCGCCTAATAAAATTTTGTCACACCTTAAATACACACACACACACACACGTTTTGAGATTTGGATTTTCATTAGTTTATATCTTTATGTCAAGTAACCAAGTCCTTTGATAATGTATTTTTAAGAGAGCCTGTTAGCAATATTCTTTAAAAATCCTTGGCAAAAAAAAAAGAAAAACTTGAAAAAATAAACACCACTTAACCAACATCTGTCAGTGTTGATGCTGACTGAACTCTGCCTACACAAGCAGTTTACAGAAATTGGGTTCTAGTTTTTAAATGACAGTAGTTTATTATAATGTCTTTTGGTGTAGACAAAAGTGATTTTTGGTCACCTAGATAACTATACACTTAAATATTTCCTTTAGATATTTTACATTAAAAAGCATCAAGAAAATATTATTTATGGAATTGATAAAAAAGGAAAAAAATAAAAGTTTTTTTGTTAATTTTATAAAAAATATATTTGTTTTTCAAAGAAATGCATTATTACAATTATTTTTCTGCCTTTCTCCTTAGGCTTCTCATTTCTTTTGGGGACTGTGGGCTTTGATTCAAGCCAAATATTCCACTATTGAGTTTGATTTCCTTGGGTAAGTTTAATTTTACTGTATGCATTATACAGGGTCTGGCAGAAGTAAGGCCTGCTTGAGTGTGGTTGGTAGGATAATAATATGGGTGTAATAATTTATTTTTAATTTGAACATTTCACCTAAAATGTCATGGTGTGATTGAGTGTGATATTGTTATGTTACAGAATTACATACCTGCTATGATTTCGTAATTAAAAAAAGGGGTGTTATTGGTGCTGGGCCCTGTATTTGTCTCTACTTTCTTTGAAGTAACATTTAGAACTCATAGGGGACATTGTAGTTATTATTTTCAATCAAATGTTATAAAGGTTGCATACAGTTAATAATTGGTCAGAGTGGAAATCTGGTATATACCAATCTGTTAAATATGGTTAATATTAGAAAAGTGTCCAGTAGGTGGTGCAATAAACTAAAGATACGTTCTTTGAAAATTTTTTAAAACTTTAAAAAAAATTAGTTTAGAAGGGTGAGTGGAAATAAAGGGAGGATTAAGTTTCCAGCTTTGACTAATTCTGTCATTCTCTTTTCCCACTAGGTATGCGATTGTTCGTTTTAACCAATACTTTAAAATGAAGCCTGAGGTTACTGCATTAAAAATCCCTGAGTAAAGATGTAATTACTCTCAAGTAGCTGAACAGTGCTTGTGAATTTTTTCTTAAGAAATTCCATAAAGCCAATTATTTGTTAAAATTCTGTAATTTAATTTGGATATCTTGCTTTACAAATTATGCGTCTGTCAACCAATCTGTTTTTTTAAATAGACTGGTGTCAAAAAATAGACCTATTGCTATCAGTATGCGGTAGATTGGAAATTTATTAAATCTACAAAAAGGTATAAAGATGTCAACCCAATCTTCTTTTGATAATCTGTTATATGTGAATTATTTATTATAAATGTAACATGATTCTTTGATTGCTTTCATTTATTTCATCTGTTAAATGTAAGCAATGAAAATGTTCCAGAGTGAATTTTGGTTTTCATTTTAGTTAAACGTTCTAGATGTTCATTGTAACTTTTTGATCTTGATGCACTGTAAGTAAAATGGATCATTTAGTCTTGAAATGCCAGACACTGATATAGATAACTTAGGGTGTTCACTGAAAAACATCCATTTGGGAGGGTGAAATGTATTCATTGTCTATGGTAGTGGTACACCTTTTTGAATTGAATATTGGAAACTCTCTTTTGGGGGAATATACCTTAGAATTAGACTCTCATCTCCTTACATAGTCTGGCATATAAATGTTAATATTTACTATGTAATCCTGGAGTAGATATGATGATTTTGTTACCAAAAATCTGGATTCATTAATGTTTTCATGTGCTCAATGTGGTCATTTAAGTTACTAGTTTGGTTTTTAAGATTTTAGCGTATCAAATTGTTTCTAACCAAAAGTTTTATTTTACTTATTGAGATGTTTTATGTATTTGTTATTAAAGAATAGCTAGTAGAACAATTGCTAATTTTTGAAACAAAGGTAACATGTTTATCATACTTGAGAACAAGAAAATACCATTTAGATTAGTTCTTTTTTACCCCTGTAGATTCATTTCTCACATTTTGGTTTCATATTTTAGTTTGGCTCCATATCTTTAAAATGATAGCAAATAGTTGCTTGATACATATAGGTTCAGAGAAATAAGTTGAGGTGGTTAATAGAATTAAATAAGGAACATTTAAGGCATTGATATTGTAGACTTAAAATCTGATATAACAAAATGTGAATTAAGCAGAAATACTTCTCTGTTAGTTTTGATTTCTCTTGATTTTGTTTGTATATTTTTTATTTTGTTTTCGGGTGAGAGGATGGTGATTATTATATGGAAGGAAGTTAGATCTTTGGGATGAGTAGGGGTCAGGCTTTGAAGACTGCTGTGTGGGGTTGAGTAGCCCTGGTTGTTTTCACTTAGAAAATTAGTCTGACAAGCTTTTCACTTTGGTCACATAAGTGCCCATGTACAAAGTTGGCTTAATGGATCTGCATATTCAGAATATGCAACTACAAATTTATCCTCTGAGAAATCTTCTGGGGAGTCTGATGTATTATTCCAAATGACTTATTCTCAAATAAGTGCTTTAAAATACTTGGATTATCTCAAGATGTTTAAAGGTAATAAAGTAGAAACACTTAAAGGCCATTTTAAATGGTAAATTCTAGTTACATAAATGGAATCTTAAAACCTGTCTGTATATATAACAGTGTTAGACCAAGGTTTGTTTTCTACCTCCCCAATGTTACAAATGTTCACTTCTGTTTTTATAAACCACATTATTGTAGAATCAGTAGAATTTTCCCTCATTGAATGAATGGAATCAATTAAATAACTGTTTATATAATGTTAGAATATACTTGAAAAATTGTTTTTGGTGGGATTTTTATCTGTGGTTGGAATATTTTCTTAGAGTGATGAAAAGTATGTAATACTCTTGGTTTTTTGTTTTTGTTTTTGTTTTTGCTTTCCAACGTCTTAAAGTGCAACAGTATGTACTGTGGGAGGAGAGAAGATCATTTTTCTACCTTACTCGCTATTCTTCAAACTATTTTGAATAGAGATTCACTGAGCCATTGCTGGTAGACTGTGCATAGCTGCTAGCTGTGACACTATTATAATAAGCATTTCAGAAAGATTCATGTAGAAGTGAATGCGAAGGGGAATAAAGGCTCTCACTTTATCCCTGGGACAGTATCCACTGGATCTTGGGAATATAATCAGATATTTAAGATACTTCCCTGACTCTTTGGTTAGGTTTTGGATGTTGTGATGCTCCCACTTCAGTACAGGTTTTTAATAGGGTTCAAATTGTTTCCCTTTTTGTTAACCACTTAAGAGATTCTAAAGGAAAAATGTCCCTCTAAAATTATCCTGTGGCTTCTTGAGATATCTGTTGCCTTTTTATGTTAAGCTAAGAAACTTGAATGCCTTACCTAATAACTCAACTTGTAAGCTCATTTTGTAAATATGAAATGGTTGTTAGAGAAGTGGCATTCACGTGTATACTCATTGTTAGTCAATAGACCATAGTGGCCTGGATGCTTTAACAAGCAAAATTCCACGATTTTTCCCTCTTTGTTCCTTACATACTTGTTAGATCTTACAGACCAGTAACGTTGTTTTCCCTCTTCTGACTGCATACTACCATTTTCTGGAAATCAAAGAGATGTGGTAGTAAATCCTACTATTCATGTGATCATTTGAGATCGATATGAGCACAAAACTCATCAACTAGGTCTGCCTGGAATGTATATAAAACAGTGTAAATAAAAATTTGTAAATTAGTGTGAATTGTATCTTGCATATGAAATTGTGTATTGTTTTGCATTCTCTTCCCTTTTGTAGAAAATTTTCTGTAAGGAACTAATCTAGTTCTTTGGTTTTAGACTGGAAATAGCCAGCAGTTCTGGCTACACGGTGGGATAACAATAGGAACTTGAAATAGGGTTTATCAGTTTTTGTTAATGTTAGTACTTATTTATTTAGCCTCTCAGTGCCTAATAATACTTTTCTGTATTCTTTAGTTGTTCATTAGTTTTTGTGAAGTTAGATTCCTGCAAGTGGTCAATTATTATATACTGTTAGAGCTCCATTCCATAATTCTAAGCTAAAGCAAATTAAAAATATAACTTAAAAATTGTACACTGAAGTATTATTCCTTTCCTATTTTCAAGGTTGTTAACCTAACTTTTTTCTACCAAAAAAAACCATGAAATTTTTGATATCTCAATGTGAATCTAAATCCTGTGTATACAAGAGATGTGGTAAATAATACTGTCTTAGTTCATCCTAAGCATATCTCAGTTGGCTTTTCTGAATATAAAGTTGTTTATTATGGAAATGTAAAAAAAACCCAAAAGATATAAGTAATCTTAAAATGACTGCTATTTTCATTTTTGCTGGACTAAGAATATTTATTTTAACTTCATAAGTGTTAACTAAAGCTTCCAAAATTAAAGAAAATGTCCCCCGGACACTTTGTTAAGAAGTTAAAAACCTCCACTTTAATAATTATATAGGTATTTGTTTTTTTACATTACACAAAGCCTTCTGTACCATTTTTTAATTCCTTTGTAATATAAAATGAGAATACTGTCAGTTTGATTTTCTGCTGTAAATTGCCTTCAGTAAGCATTTTATACTGCATTCCAAAGTGATAGAGACAGTCAGTTGATAGACAAAGTTACAATGCTTTATGCTGGGAGAGTTGTTATTGGCAGCAACTTGCACTACTTTACACAAGAGGCAAATACTAGTAATTGTTATGCACACAGGAAAATGGTAAAACAGCTTTATCCTTATTTCAGAATTGATTTGCAATGAGTTTTCTGAGTCCATTAGATTTTAGAATGTCCTTTGACTGGAAACTTAGTTACATACGGCAGTCTGTTTTTCTGCCTTTTTTTTTACCCTCTCATACCACCTAGGTGATTAGTGTTATGTTTGGGGGTTGATGTCTTTGGACAGAAAAGCGAATCAATTATTTTAAATGAATTTCCCCCTGTCTTTGAAGTTTAGTCTGTAAAATGTTACTATAGAAAAAAATACTTAGATTTGCATTACTTGAAATTTTGAAAACTGAAATTAATAAGATATATCACATAATAAATTAGATTTGTGCACTAAAAATTTTATTTCTGGAACATAATTTGAAGTGAACAGAAAATTTCAATTATTTCAATGGAAAAAATAACAATAGTGCTTATAGAGAATACCCATTTGTGTTGGGCATCCAAAATGAAAGTTTTTCATAGGTTTTTGTCCTAAAATCTGCTTTCTCTTTTTCCCTATGCACTACTTATGCTACTGATATTATCAATTATCAAACAACAGGTTAAAATAAAATGTGTTAACTAGGAATCCTATAGCATTTTTTGTTATAAAAACTATTGTGTAAAATATTCTTCATGTAGACATTTTCGTTTACATCTTATCCATGAATGGTATAAATACCCATTAATCATTTTAACAAAAGATATTTACACAAATTATAAAAAGATTACATACTGTATTTAAACTAGTTAGTGATGAATAAGAAGAAGTGGCTGATTTAAATTGTTACATTAGATAAATTTTAAAGCTCTAACAAAGGAACTTTCAAAGCTAGGTGAAGATCTGATGATACCCCTGTGAACTAGCTAGCCCTTGTGACCTGGAAGAGAGCCCCAGGAGGCGGAGGCAGAGGCTCTACCTGCCATGGTTGTGGTGTGCTGCTCCTTCAGTTTTGGTGGTGACACACTGAAATTTTTACTGTCCAATAATCTGAAGAAGTTTCCCGTTACTTGTACTGAAGTAACTGTAAATTGGTGGGATTTGCAAAGAGGAACCCTTTTAACTGTATTGTATTTAGAGCCTTTGTACAGCTGGGTGAAATTTCCATTATAATGAATTATTTGAATTTTAAAATATACTATTACAAGAAAGAGGACGTGGCATTATTCCATGTTTTTAAATTCTAATTTTTCAGTTTCAGAAGAAAAGAAAACAATAATTGTCACCGCATTAGTTGTAGGTTAAATTGGCATAAAGCTTCAGTTTGTGTTTATCAGATGTGAACCATAGTAGTATAATGCTGCTTTGTATATACTGTAAGTGCTACAAATAGTCTCAGCACTGAAAAAATGTATTGATACCTCTCAAATGAATGCGACTTTTGATGCAGGTGTTTTGACATGCCTCAGAAAGTGTCTGAGCATCTGAGAACTTGTTCATCTGTTTGGAAAAGAAGATACTTCCTGTTTTTTGTTGCATATTTTCATATTTAAAATTTAATTTTTACTACTGTTAATTTAAGGAAAATTTGTTCTGTGGATAAAATGGGGTTGCCAGTGAAGAAAATTAAAAACAGCCTCATTCATATAACTGCTTAAGTAAAAATATGTTTTTGCTCTATGTTCATAAACTTTTAGTGAAGTCATTTGTATTCCTGTTTAAATATAAGTGATATTTAGGCTTTATTTCTGTTTAATAAGGCCTTTTACCATTGATTTAAATGAAGGAATGTATCTTTTGAAGAGATTTATATTCTGTAAATAAAAAATTGGTTGTAACGTTAAAGTTGAGTCCTAGTTGTATCCATAAATCTTGTCACTTCAACTAATTTTTGTGGTTTTTCTTTTGTGGAAAAACAAGACTTTTTAAAGTTAGTGTATAACTGTGTATTTGAAATGATTATTTAATTTCTAATTCTCTGGTTTTATAATGTTGTGTCTAAAGGTTTTGGAAGTTAGACATTCACTTTTTTACCACATACTTCTGCATAATTTGGTTTTTATTTAGTTGAGTCTCAATTTAGAGAGGTATGTAGATGCTTTGGTAACTGCCACTGATTTCCTAGAGATGACCAGAATTTAGTGTTACTAGAATCTGGCATTGCAGCAGCTTTTCAGGCTCTCTCTACCCAGTGTATATTTTTTAAATGGTATGTCCATAACATTGAAACAGCAGTAAAAAAGTTTTCATCTCTAGTTGAGTTTCAGTCAAAATCTGTAATTGTTTTTCTCATAATATTGCATAAATGTCAGTAAAACCCAAGCCAAGCATCGACTTATACCAGAAATTAATATTTAAAGTGGCCATCATTAATATTATTCAGGAAACAACTTACATTTATCTAAAAATTTGTCAGTTCCATTGGATTAGCTGCTTTGACCCCTTCACCTAACCACAATATCACAAAGGAAAAATCAGTCTAAAACTACTCTTTGACATAACAGGTTTTTTTACTATATTATTTTAATTTAACACAAGATCATGAATCAAGCATACTACATTCTACACTGCAGTTTCTCTAGTTGGTGTCGGCTATATTGTGGATCTTAATAGGTGAAGCTGCCCTGGCTGGTATGGCTCACTGGGTTGAGTGCCGGCCTGCTGACTGAAAGGTCGCCAATTCGATTCCCAGTCAGGGCTCGTGCCCGGGTTGTGGAACCAGTTGGGGTTGTGTGCCAGAAGCAACTGAGTGATGTATCTCCTGAACATCGATGTTTCTCCCTCCCTTGCCCTCTCTAAAAATAAAAGTTCAAATAGTTGAAACTTACTTAGTCTCTTATTAAAACACTGTATATTTAGTAATTAGCTGGTAAAGGATTATCATTTTAATCCTACAACATTTTAAAAATCTCAAACTTTTTACTCAGTTTTGTAACACTTGGAAAAAATTTAAAATTTTATTGTACTACTTGCAGTTTTTTCTTTTTTCACATGTAAGCAGAAGGCTGTGTAGGTGCCTTGTAAAAGGCTGTCTTGGTGACATCCCTAACAAGAACCTAAAGCGATCCTGCTAAAAAATGATTTCTGAGCTCCAGCTTTGAAATATAAAAAAGAAAAAACAAGAAAGAAATGTAACCATTTGACCACATTTGCCAGTGAGTTTTCTTCCTTGGTAGAGGAGCAGAGTTTTTCCTCTTAATGTCACCTGATGCTGTATTGACAACATGAGCTGGGTTATCTGTCGCAGTAAAATGAAAACTAAGGGGGGTGGGCGGTGCCAAAAGCACCAGTCTTTGTAAACATCGCGTGGAGTTTGGTTTCTGCTCTTCTTTTTCTTGTCGGCTCAGAATATCTTTTTGGAGACACCAAAAACTAGAGGGAGAGTGTTCCGGCGATGACTGTAGGTTTTGTGGGCTTTTTTTCTCACTTGTAAATTGATCAGAATAAATAAGAACCTCTAGAGTTTCCTCTAGTTTTATAAAATGCTAGATTACAGCAACCAAAATACTGCTGAAAAGATTTCATGTAAAAATTGGGACTCTCATATTAGACTATTCTGTCATTTTGGCAGATCACTTTGTTGTGCTCCTTACTTAAATTCCAACTGAGAAGGTACATGAGCTGACAATCCCGTATCTGAACACTAACTACCTTGTCTTTGGAGGTCTCAGGATTTGAATTCTACTTCCTGTCTTTCTCTGAAATGTTATGTGGCTTCTCCCTGAAGGGGGCCATTTTCGCCTCGGTTTTGGATAGTGGTGTGGACTGAGTATGTTCCAAATTCATTGTATTGTAGACCTAACCTCCAGCGTGGCCGTATTTGAACATGGGACCTCTAAGGAAGTAATTACAGTTAAATGAACTCATGGGGGAGGGGTCCTGATTCCATAGAATTAGTGTCATTATGAAAAGATGCTAAAGAGCTCTTTCTTTGAACACTGGGTAAAGGCTGTGTGAGCACACAGCATTTACAATCCAGGAAGAGAGCTCTGATCAGAAACCAAATTAACTGACACCTTGATCATGGACTTCTAAGCCTCTAGAACTGAGAGAATACATTTCTATTTAGGCAGCCAAGTTCGTGGTGTTTTGATAGGGCAGACTGAACCCACTAATGCAGCTGGGAGGACTGTGGACTGTTAGGACTTTTATAAGTACATCAGGGAGGTGTGTTGGGGGTGGGGTTTAAGGAAGGCAGGTGTATAACTATTAAGTTTTACTTTTTCTTTTCTTGCCTTAACTGAGATGAGAATAGCCTCCCTCCTATGGATACCATCTAGTCACAGTTGCCAAAGCAGAGGCTGCTCATTCTTTCATTAATTCGAGTGTCTAGGGCTTAGAGCACGGTGGATACGTTCTCAGTCTCCCACTGCTGTTTCTCTCCAACAAACGCCCTTTGTGAAGGTCATGAAACGTGCTATGCCACACCCAACTTCTCCGTACTGTCATTTCCTATTTTGTTATGCCTCCTTAGCTCATGAAGGGCATCAGTATTTGTCAGTATTCTCTGTCACCTCCACTACCACCACTTAACATCTTCTCTGCAAGGTCATAAGTGCCTACTTCATCATCTGAAATGAACCATAGAAATGTAAAACTATTATATCATCTTTGATACCACTTTGTTAATCCAAATTTTTAAAAATATTTCCTTCCACCGTAATTTTTACTTCATTAAAACCTCCAGAACTTTCCCTGGCTGGTGTGGCTCAGTTGGTTGGGGCATCATCCCATGCACCAAAAAGTTGTGGGTTCGATCCCCAGTCAGAGTACATGCCTGGGTTGCTGTTCGATCCCTGGTCAGGATATGTGCAGGAGACAACTGGTAGATGTTTCTCTCTCTCTCAAAATCAAAAATATTTAAAAAAACTCCAGAACTTTAATTTTTTTTCTGTCCAAACATCCTTCTGGCCTATCATTGTTACCCAACCTCGACTCCACTGTGTCACCTTACACCCTCCTGCCAGTATCCTCAGCTACCGGTGTCCATTTTCCTCCCGCCACTGCAGCCGATCCTCAGGCCTGGATATATCCAACCATGTGCCTCGCTCACTGACAACCCCAGGACTGGCCCTGCTGAGTGACACAGTATTGCTAGTTGATGCTCCCCCAGTTCCAGAGCCGCCAGTGAAGCCTGGCCTTCAAGAGAAGTTGACTTCTACAGCAGAGGGCTGAGTTAACCATACTCACGTGTTAAAGCTCCGTCATCGTTGTTGGTCCTAGCAAAGACCCGCTAGTGAGTTTGCTCATTAATTGGTCAATCCCCTTTTTATAACCTCCACTCCTACTCACAAGCAACCATTTTTATTGTGTACTTTATTAGAATCTAATTTTACAACATGTATGTTTTTGTGACCGTTTGTTTTTAATTCACACAGCTGATACTGTGTTATTGATTTCATTCTTATTCTCACTTTTTTCTCCAAGTACTGTATTTTAAGATTAGTTTGTGTAGTTATATGAATATCTACCTGTAAGGTACTGTTTCTATCAGCTGCATATTTTATAATGTGCATCCAACACTTTTCATCTATCCTTTCTCCCAACGATGGACTCCCAGGCTGCCTCCAACTTTGCTGCCACCACCAATATTACAACAATGAACTTCCTCATTATATCTCTACTAATGGACCTGAGACTAATTTCACTGGGATATATTCAAGGAGAAAAATTGCTGGGTCATTTATTTATTTTGGCTAAGTTGTGCCAGACTGCTCCCTAGATTGTTCTAATGTTCCTTTTGTCAATGAATAATGTTTCTATTATATTTCTATTATATTTCTATTCTATCAGTTATAAGGAATACATATGTCAGATATTACATCTGCTACTGTAGGTTTTCTAACTATTTTGGTTCACAGTGGCCTGGTATATCTTTCCCCACTGTTTATGTTTGACCTTGTGTCTTTTTGCTCTGAGTGGCTATTGAAGACAACATTTTATATTTTTAAATTCAACATTAGTGTCTCTGTCCTTTAATTGGTGAGTTAAAATACTTACTTTTAGTGCAATTATATTAAAACCAGTTTGATGTCAGTATTCTATTCTATTGTACTCTCCCCTTTTACTCCCTATTTTCTATTGACATCAAATATACCGTCACTGGGTTAAAAGTTATACATAATTTTATTATCTTGGTTGACCTTATTTTACAAGCCATTCCCATATTTATTTATCTTCACTTACTGGACTTAGCAGTATTGTATATCTATCAATGTCTGTGGCAGATTTGGAAACGTGCTGCTCAAACCTCCAAGAAAGAACTTGCCTTGTGCGGAGTGTGATTAGCTGCGCAGCTGTTAGCTGCTTCGCGCTCTGCCTCATCATTCATACTGACACCGCACTCTTTTCAGGGGTGCTCCCCATCCAGTCATGCAAGGACCTAGCCATTTCTGCCCCATCTGAGAGTCCCCTGGTGGGGAGTCCTTGCCTTGGAGCTCCCCATTGATCTGGCACAGACTTGTCAGGTCAGCCTCATTGTCTGGAATTTCCCCCTGAAACATACTGCTCCTTCACCTTTTCTTAATTTACAGCCTTTTATATTACAAACTCTTATCTTGGCATCTGTTTCCTGGAAAACCCAATGTGCAACAATTGATGACAAAATTGGTCCAAGAAAGCAGCAGTGATACAGGAACATTAGATTTGGAGCTGGTTCACTCACCACTCTAGTGGGTGGTGCACAGGCAGATGCTGGCATTACAGGGCTGACTAATTGATAATACTTTCACTGCTGGTGAACTGGGTTAGTGTGCTGACGGATGGAAGCATTGGTCTGTGTGATTATTCAGGATATTAAAATAACAGGAGGAATGATACATACAAATATAATAGAATTGGATTTTTACTCATAAATTGTATTGACGCCCTACAGTTAAATAATGAAAAATAGGTCAATTAACAGATGACTGAAAACTAAGTAATAGAGCCAGTCTCTTTGGTGGCTTACTAGTTGACTGACTTGGAGGTGCTCTCTTGGGATACGCAGTTTAACATCCTAGTAAGGACTCCAGGGGATGACACAATCTTGCTACTAGGATGACTCCCAGAAGCTGGCAAAAGCAGTGGCTCCATGGTTGAGGCTGAAGTGCCTATATTGCCGTGGCAGGCGTTAGAAAAAAGGTACTAAAGGATCAGGAAAATGGACACATGAACTTGGGTATCTGAGGCCAGAAGGTTGATCAGAGGATTCCGTTTCAAAGGTAGGCTCAGGAGACACATTATTTACCGTCACCGTCAGGAATGAGCAAGTGAAGCGGCCTCCAGCATCACCAAGAAGTTCAGTGATGGCTGTCCTCTGAAAGCCACGGGTGCTAGTAGAAGAAGCTGTCACAGAACTTGTCACAATGATAGCAAGGGTGATGCTGGAACTCGGAAGTGTAGAGGCCAAGTGGTGGTGCTCAACGGCCAGAAACCAGGAGGTCACGATTAGAGGAACGAACAGCCACGGGGTAGCAGCAAAGGGAGCCTGACCGGTTCAGATCTATGGAGACCCGTATGAGCATTGGGTGTGCACAGGCAGAGGCCTTGCTGTAGGCTCCAAGCTCTTGGAGTGCCCTTGTGGTACCAGCTGGGCAGGACTGCCATCCCGGCAGGATACCCCAGGTCTAGACTGGGACCTTCTGGGCTCCAGTTCCCACGTCCCCGTTTGAGAGCTCTTTGGGCCTTTCCCCTGCATGAGTCAACCAGATGCCTCAAGGTGTTTGCTTAGAGCCCCCACACACCAAAGGATGGGCCCTGGCGGAGATGGTTAACCAGCACAACCTTCAATAATTTTCATCTATTATGGTTTTAGTGTTTTTTTGTTGTAACAAAAGAGTTTTCAAAGTAAAGATTTGATATCCATTCTAATGAGAGCAGAGATTTTTTAAAATTGGTTCTCTTTGTAAATCAGGGTAATTTTCAATGAAATCTAAACTTAAATAAACTTCCAAGCACTTGGAAAGGATCTGTCCATGGAGCTCTGGTTAGTGGAGGGAAGCCCAAGTGTAATGAGACAGATCCAGGTAGACTGGGCAGGCATATGACCTAGGTATTCTTTGTGCACTACTGTCACAGATACCCTTCTCGTTCTCCATAAATGGAAGAAGTTTCTAGTAGTCTCCAAGTTCCTGTCGTAAGGATGGAGGCACAGTGAAGGAGTAAGGGAGTGGGGCAACCAAGGGAACGGTTATGTGAATACTCTCACCCACAATATTGACAGATGTCTCCTCTCCCTTCTAGCTCCCTCTCCAAGGCATTTTCACCCACTGACGCTGACCACAAGTACATACTGAGCACTAAGGCACACTCGGTCCATTGGCTTAACTGTCTGTAAAATTCCATAGGCCTTTCAGTCGTTAATATTCAGACACGCTTTTGAATTCAGGTCAGCTGCCTGGGTTCTTTTAACGGCCCCAGGGACTCAGCCTCCTTTTCTTCTTTTTCTCTTAAAAAAAAAAAGCCTTTATTTTTTTCCCTGCCATTATAAAGATGATATCTGGTGGTTGGAGAAAAATCAGAAAAGACAGAGACACCAATAATTAGTTAATTTATAAATCTGTTTTTATTTTGGCACATATATTTTCTAAGCTTTCACTACCATGAGTATTTACGTTTGTGTGTGAGTGAGTGCGTTTACATAGTCTATTGTATTAGTTCGTGGTAGAAATGAACACACACACACACTATAACATTGACCACAGTTGTTTTGTAACCAGCATTTGTTTTTTGCTTTCTAAAAAAATAATTTTCAAGTTCATATTACATCATATTTAACGGCTGCCTAGAATTCCATTAAGCGGTTACACAGTTGGGCCCCCCCGTATCCACAGGTTTATGTTCCATGCCCTCCAGTGGATGCCTGAAGCTGTGAATAACGTCAAACCCTGTGTATACCATGTTCTTTCCTGTCCCCACATAGACGTACCCATGATAAAGTTTAATTTATAAACTAGGCAGAGTAAGAGAGTAACAATAATAACAAAGTAGAAAAATTGTAACTACATTGTAATAAAAGTTATGTGAATGTGGTCTGTCAGCAAATCAGCACAAATTTCTTCTTCCTTCACAATTTCAGGGACAGAGATTCGTTCTTACTGTCAATTTTAGCAACCTCAGCATAAGATTTTTTTTCTTATGAAGTCAAGAACTTTGGCCTTTTCACTACAGGGAGCACTCGATAGCTTCTCTTTGGAATATCCGAATCGCCAGCATCACTGCTCTTTCACTCTGGGGCTGTTATTAGGCAAAATAAACATAAGCACAGCAATCTCGAGACAGTCCCGAGACAAACAAATGAGGTGGCTGCTGTGAAATCTTTGTGCATATTATCAATTTCAACTCCTGCAAGTGAAATTCTAGGTCTAATAACATGCATATTTTTATATATATTGTTGTATTTACTGCCAGAAGACTTGAAGCAATTTCTTCTCCTATTCAAAGTTTGAGAGAATCCTCGCTACCACTACGTAGTTACCATGAAAGATACCCAGCCTGACTTTCTTTATTAAAGCTCTAGCCATCCAGACTATCTTCTGGAGCTCAGATTCTCACAGATAGCTACAGGACAGAAGGCAGCCAGTGTGTGTTGCCTACCCATGCCATGCTGGGCATCGTGCTAGGTTCTGGGAATGCTTAAATAAATACAGCCCAGTGCCAGTTACCTTGTCTTTGTTTTTAAGGGGACTGGAGGTAGGAGTTTAGAGAGACCAGTGAACACATTATTACAATAGAGTGCATTAAGGGTAGTAGTGTGAAAGTGCTAAGGGAACACTCAGTTGGGAAGTGAAGCCAGTGAGTGTTACGTCCGAGTGTTAACTGAGTTAAGACAAACCAAGCAGGATTAGGAGTTAACCAGGAAAAACAGGAGTTTTCAGACAGGGATAACAATCTGTGCCCAGGCAAGAAAGTCTGAAGCATGCCATGGCCTTGTTGAGGCAGCGAGAAGCCTGGTATTGTTAGGGCAGAGCTGGTATTGTTATGGCTTATGTATCATATTATATAAGGTGGGGAGCTGCAGAGAATAAGAGCAAGAAGCTGCCAGAGTTGTGTCATGAAGAGGTTGGCTGTCAGCATTCAGGATCCTTTTCTTGTGGGTGGTGAGAGTTCTGGAAGGAACTGAGCAGAAAGCAACTGGATGATGTGTGGAGGGTCCATGGGAGGGGGTGCCAACGAGATGACAGGAAGGCAAGGAGTCTAGTGCATTAGTGCACCAGAGAGCTCAGACGGCCAGAGCTCACGCAGGAGGAATGGGGATGCAGAGGAGGGTGACTTTCAACGATAGTGCCAGTGACAGTCGTAGCATTTGGGCTGTTCGGGTTGTCCACTATGGGAGAGATGGAATGTTCTGGCTTGGGTCATCTGGCTGAATAGTGGGGCCATTTTAGCTGTAGAATCTTCAGACCCGCATTCCCAAGCCTCTCCTTTGTCTCCCATGCTGTATGAATACGTTATGCTGCTTTGGCACATACGGCAGGAAAAATAACCTCAGTGGAGTTGGAGAAGATGAGAGAAACGTGAGTAGACTGCTCAAGGAGAAGGAGGAGTTAGAGATTGTGATGAGTCAGCTGGAGATGCAATGGTGGAAAAAAGGATACAATAAATGGAGGTGATGAATATGTTTATTCCCTTGATTATGGTGATGGTTTCACGGGTGTTTATATATTTCCATACCTAACAAATTATATACATTAAATATGTTCAGAGTTTAGTGTATCAGTTATACCTCAATAAAACTGTTTTACAAAATAAACTGTTAAGGGTTTGGATAAGGTGAATAAGAATTTGATCATAAAGTTCTGAAATACCAAATTAGGAGCTAATCATGAATATATAAAATGGGAAATTTAGGACAATAACGCTTATTAAGTGTGCTTGTGACAGTGAGCGGAGGTACACTCTGACAATACCAGGAGAGTCAAAGTTTCAGTCACAAATAAGAAACTTCCAGACCGAAGGTTAGGTGTGGCCTTTAACTCAGATACACCTGGTGCAAGTGTGGGCACAGGATTCCCACAAATGCCTGTAGGTGTGAAAAAACATCAAGGCTTGAGTATTTAGGGGCAATATCCTAAAAGACCACAAGGTGGTAATGTCATTTCACAAGTCTGTCTTTCACTCCAGTTGCTTCCTCTTTTTCTGTTTGTATTTATGCCTTTATTTCTCCGCATTTCAGTCCTTTTAATTTTTCTTTCTTTTCTGACTTATGTATCTTCCCTTCAGTTTTTTTCTCTTTCATTTCTCATCTCCTTAACTGTCCATCATTAAAACTAATGCAATTTTTCCATTATCCACTAAATTTAATTCTGTTACTAAACAAAATTTATCATAGAAAAATTGAAATCTATGTGAAATATAAAAAAATAGTATAATGAATCCCTATGTACCTTTGAAGGGAGGACCCCAAAACTAGGAATTTATTTATAAAATATTGTTTATTTATTCTTACATGTTTAAACTTCAGTCTCCTTCAGGGTACTCTCCATTTGATGCAATACCCCTATCAAGATGTTTTTCCCTCCACTCAAAACAGTCTTTGAACTTGTGGGTTTTGATGCCTTTTAGTGCTTTTTCCATTTTTTGTTTCACCTCTTCCACATCAGCAAAATGTTTCCCTTTAAGATTTTTTCATCTGGGGAAACAGAAAAAAAGTCCGTGTGAGCTAGATTGGGTGAATAGGGAGGGTGGGGCCCCCTCCCTATTATGCTGTTTTTGGTTAAAAACTGCTGAGTACTCAGTGCAGTGTGGGCAGGTGTGCTCATAAATCACCCATCATGAAACAGGCAAATGTGTTGAATCTTCAAAAAAAAATTCAGTGAAGCTGAACACAGCCTCTCACAACAATGCCAGTTGGTACACTGATACAGATGGGATTCTGGAACTCCACCTAGTGGGAGAAGCCTGTATGACAAGGAGCTCACACTCCAGAAGATACTGGTTTTTTGGGGTCTCCCCTCATGTCATCCACTGCAAAGTTATCAATTCACAACCAATTTTATTTTGACTAGATCTCCCTGCTTCCCATTTTATTTTGAAGCAAGTTCTAGATCTGTAACAAGTTCGTGTATAAATTTTTCTGTGTATGTCTCTCATATGTGAGGACTCTTAAGCACAATCTAATATTACTTTTAAAATGTTAACAATTTCTTAATATTACAAAATTCACTTGGTGTTCAAATTTCCAATTGCCCCTTAATAACAACTTAAATTATTGTATAATTTGTCTGTTGGAATCAGAATTTAAATAAAACCCACACATTGTGATTACTTGAATTTTCTCTTCAGATTACTGCTTCCTGAATTTTCTCTATACAGATTCCTGCATTCTCTTTTTCAACTTGCAGTTTATGTGTTGAGGGAAGTAAGTTGTTATCCCTGTAGTTTTCTACTGTCTAGATTTTTGTGATTGCTGTCAATTTTTAAAATGGATAGCGAGGCATTTTGCAATTTTCAAAAAAAACCCTTAAGAATAAGGTAACTACTTACTTTGCTTTTGTTGCTGAGTTTCTGAACACTACCAGAAAAAAATTCCACATCCAAGCTCAGGTGAACTATCAGTGCAGGTTACATTATTACTTTTCTTGCCTCTAATAAGCATTATTTTCCTCTGCTTCAAACCTTTACCCTGCTTTTAAAACCCTAAAGTGTATTCCTGCCATCTCCTGCACCATATTCATTTGTTGTGTTTTTTTCTTTATCTTAGACTGACTTCTCCATTGGTCTTTGCATTCTGTTCTCACTATCCTAAAATAATTCCTAGCAAGGGCTACCTTGTGGTGTTGGGAAGGTTTGGCCTTGCACAATAATAGCTCAAGTTGGGGGGTGGGGGTGGGGTCCACCTGCCAGCCACGTGCTCTGGTACAAGGTTGCCTCTGGGCAAAGAAGTGTCTTCCTATAATTTGCAGTACAGGCTGTTAGTTTTAGTTCTCTAGGCTGTGTGTTAGGGGTAGCCTATTCACACCCCCTTAGTCAATATCAGCAGTTTGCATTCACCGTTCACCTCCATCCCCCAAGCTGTTCTCTCTAAAAATGCTACTGATTATCTTAGTTTCCTATCACAAATGACCTGTCTTCTATCTTCTGTTTTACCCGGATATAGCTGACGGCAGAAGCGATCATCCCCGGCTGTGCCAGGCTCTGCTCTTCGAGACTCTCCCTTCCGGCCTGTCCAGGAGAACCCTGCTCTCCCCACTCTCCTCTTAGCTTTCTCAAAGTATCTTCTGTGTTGTTTTCTGGTTTCTCCAACCTCTTAAATTTTGTGGTTGCTCATGGATGGATACCCTGCTCCTGTCCTCTCTCCCAGTCCTTGGCTCTGCCTGCTTTTATCTACTCTATTTCCACGGCTTCAGCACCATTTCTAACTCTTCACCAATTCCAAATCTCTAAAACCAGGCTTGACTATTCTCTTGCCTTCCATTCCCAAACTGGAAACAGTCTCCAACTTATACCATCAGTCTGGAATTCTGTAGACACTTGACACATTGTGTCATGGGAATTCTTGATCTCAGTCTGCATCCATTCAGTTTTCCAAGTTAGAAATTTTAGTCATCTAACACTCTCATCTGTTCAGCCTAACCAATCCCTGAATTCCTTTGAGTTTTACTTCATTTATTCTAAATATTCATATGGAGGTTCTGTGGGCAGTGTGCTAGGCATAAGGGACTCAGCAAAAAGTCCTGCTCTCCTGACATGTACAGTCTAGTGGGAGAGAGACGATGAACAGATCATTAAGTGGTGTAAAAGATGGTGCTAAGTCGTGCGGAGAGATTTTAAAATGTATCTTGTTCTGGCCTTTCCTTTCCACTTGAGCTATCGCTGGCTTGGCTCAGGCCCTCTCTACATCTTGCTGTCACTGTTGCCCTGGCCTCCTTCTGGTCCTCTGTACTGCACTCCATTATCCACATTTCCAGTTGGCTAATATTCCATAAATATGCAAGCAAGCAAGCAAACAAACAAATACACAGAAACCAAATATCATCCTTAAGACTGCAACCCTTTTGCTTAAAAGCAATTGCCTCCCTTACCTGAAAAATAATATTTAGGCTTTTTAGCATTGCAGTGAAGGCCCGACTTAACCCAGCTAGTCTCCTGCCTCTCTCCATGCTCCCCATCTGCATTGCCATCATGTTAAGCTTCTTACCTGTCCTGGTACATTGCCTGTTCTTCTCTAGAATGTTCTTCACCTCATTTACAGCTTGAATGTCACTCCCATGGGGAAGCTTTCTTCAGTCCTCTAGGCTGGGGGCTTCTTCATCCACCATTCTGCACCCACTCTGTTCTCAGCTCTGTAATAGCTTTAATGTGTTTTTCTTGGACTTTAAGCTCTAGGTGAAGGTGGGGCAGGAATTTGTCTTTTGCATCCATGCGACTCATCCATCCGCAGCGCCCTAGGACCTCCTGTAGAGTTGCACCTGGGGTGAAGGAGAAGGAAATCATTAGTGAGCGGCCCCAGGCTCTGGGGCCAGACAAACCAGGGTCTGACTCTTGGACAAGTTACGTGTATTCCCTGTGCCTCAGTCTCCTCACGTCTAAATGGATATTGGTAATTTAACATATCTCATAGAATTGTTGTAAAGATTAGTGGAAATAATGCACATAAATGGCTTCACACAGTGCATGGTAGCCAAACATGCTGAATGATGTTAGCTTTACCAGAGCTTATAAAACAAATGGAATTAGCGTAACCTGTATGGTCCCTAGTTAAATGATTATATGGTAAGCTAATAGCCCCTCTGGGAAAAAGATCACTCACCACTGCTTTAGAGGATTCAAAGGGAACAATTCGATAAAGTGTTACTAAGGGAATCTGAGAATGCTTAGAATACTTCGATGGGGCACATGCCATTTTATACCTCGATCTGGTCTAACCTGTACCCTTAGTGGGAAGCATGGTCTCAGTGACATTTGGTTTAGGATGTCATCAGACCTGTTATCAACTGACAGAAAGAGTTTATTCTGAGGAGTAAAGGAGGTAGGGAATCTGAAGGAACCATTAAGGAAACAAGCTGCCGTTTCACAGGCAAGAAGGAGCAGGTTCACAGCATGTTCCTGCCAGGGAGGGAGGAGAAAATGTCAAGGATTGTACTGGGAAGGTGTGGGAACATTTCATGTGAGTGTGGGTATTTGGATGAAATGCCTCTAAGGCCCCAAGATAGCACCACAGGCTCTAAATAGACAAGGGAGAAAGAAGAGAGAAGAGGAGCATGCTTCGCAATGGTGAGGGTATAGGCTGCAATGGTGAGGATATAGGCTGCATAACACTTGAAAGATGCAGGGGTCAGTGACATAAAAATGTTAACTTAGCGCTGGCTCAGCTAACATCAAAAAAAGTTGTGGGTTCGATCCCCTGTCAGTGCACATACCTAGGTTGCAGGTTCAATCCCTGGTCAGGGCACACATGGGAGGCAACTGATCCATGTTTCTCTCGCACATCTCTCTCTCTCTCTCATATAAGTAAACATATCCTTGGGTGAGGGTTTAAAAAATATTAGTTCATGTCCTTTTTTCAAAACAACATCACAGAAAAGCTATGACTAATCATTCTGGATTTGATGTTCCTTTCTGCTGCTGTTACTGATGCTTCTAGAATTATTTAAAAAGCCTGTATTACTGAATTCTGTTTTACAACATTGAGGAGGTCTGATACACTTGCAAAAACCTCTGGCACTAGCGCAAAAAAAGAATTCATATGCATCTTCTAAATATTAATTGGGAATGGGCCATTAGCATGGAGAGTATCAGGGTGTGTGTTTTCTTAGGCCGGTTGGATGACTGGCGCTATCACCTGGGGGAAATGTCTGTCAGCGCCTCCTGCGGACCTCAGATAGCACCTATTAATCACTTGCATTGATGTCACCCATTGGCGTTCAGCCTGGAAGCCTCTGCAAAAGGTTAATCTTTCATGGTTTCTTGGGATTTGAAGGGCAGCATTCTGAAAACCTAGTTTTAATTTTGATAAATGAATTTAGCAAGTGGTTAATCCAACTATTTTGTGAAAGGCCATGTGTGTATATTTGTGGTAGACTGGAGGAGGAGGGAATAGGTCTCTTTTTTTAGTGGTAAGCTTTGTTCCTGGGCAGAGAGTAGATGCTCAGTAATCACTTTTCTAGTTGAAGAATGTCAAGAGTATGCCCTAGCATTTTGAGGGTCGTTTTTAGAATTGTTGCCACTTTCGTCTCACAAATACTTTTTTTGAATGAATTGCCCTCTTTATCTTTCCTACTGCTCCCCTAGAGCCATCCTTTTAAGATGCAAATCTGATCATTTCATTCTAGCATTTTTGTTCTCGAAAACTTTCACTCCTTCAGTGTTTTCTGTTGGGACAATGGCTCCATTCCATATGTGGCTTAAAAGTCCTATGTGACAGCCTTTATTTCTTAGCTTTCTCCCACTCAGTGCTACCTGTCACTCCATGGTTCAGACATCTTGCATAATTTATGGGTTCCAGCTGCAAGTAAGGTCCCTGGTCAGTTGAATTTGTGTTCATTGAAAGAGAGATTGTCTTAGGAGAACTTGACTTTTAATCAGATGAACACTTAAAAGACATATGAGGTCTGTTCAGAAGGTATCCAGCCATGTGATATGAAAACTAGGGACATTTATGGAAGAAGATATAAGGTACAAGAAACATTGTACAAAGGACAATGACACCTCAGTCCCCTTCAAAGTAAGCACTATGGGACCTCACACAGTTCTCCCAAACGCCATTTTCCTGAATTTCATCATCAGTCTGAAGTCTCTTCCCTTTCAGAGGTGATTTTAGTTTTGAGAAAAGCCAGAAGTCGCAGGATGCCAACTCTGGGCTGTAGGGGGACTGAGTCACCTGGGTGATCTGATGTTTCGCCAAAAAACTCTGCATGAGACGTGATGCATGAGTGGGCACGTTGTCATGAGGAAGCTGCCAATCACCAGTTGCCCATAGCTGTGGCCTTCTGAATCATCCAAATAGCTTCCATGGAGGAATGTTTAAGCTTAATGCAAAATCTGATGCAGATTCATTGCTCTACTTACTGAGGCATTTTGAATGTGATGGCCACACAGTACACATGCTCACTCAATGGCATGTACTGCCCCCACTGACTAGAACTGTGAAAGCATCATTGTTCATGCATGTGCAATCCAGTCCACTCTTCTTGGCTGTCAGGTTACATCCATGTCATGCAAACTGTTCTTGTTATGTTAACAATGGCTGGACAGACCTTGTATAATAAACTACATCATATATAAAATAGTATCTATGTATCTAGTTAAAATATTAGTAAAATGAACATTTATACACATATTATGCAATTACAAAGATTGCATTGTAGTTTAATTTATATTTCCCCTGTAACTAATGATTTGAACATGTTTTAATATATTCACGGTCTATTTGTGTTTCATCTTCCATGTGATGTCTGTGTCTTTTTGTCCATTAAGTTTGTCTTTTTCTCAAAGATTCATAAAAGTTCTTTATAAAATATGAATATTAATCTTTTCTCAGTTTTATGAGTTGAAAATAACTGCTTTTAGATTACAGAATGGTCTTTTACTCTTATTTTTTTAATTGTCATTTTTTAAAAAGATTTTATTCATTTATTTTTAGAGAGGGGAAGAGAGGGAGAGAAACATCAATGTGTGGTTGCCTCTCAGGTGCCCCCTACTGGGGACCTGGCCTGCAACCCAGGCATGTGCCCTAGACTAGGAATCAAACCGGCGACCCTTTGGTTCACAGGCTGACACTCAATCCACTGAGCAATTCCAGCCAGGGCTGGTCTTTTACTCTTTTAATGCCTTCTTTTGTTGACCAGCAGTTTTTAACTCTAATGTAATGAGATTTATTAGTCTTTCCCTTTGTTGGTTATTCATTTTTATCATTAAAAATCTTCCTCTTTGTAAAAATATTTAGAACATATTTTTTCTAAAACTTTTGAAGTTTTGTCTTTAATATTTTTACTTTCCATATGCATAAACAATTTTCCTAGCACCATTTATTTAATTGCCTATCCTTCACCCAGGATCTATAATGTCAGATATGACATAAATTAGGTTTTTTACAAATGTTTGCTTTCCATCATATTCCATTGACTTATTTTTCTGGTCTCACACCAATACTATACCCTCATAATTATTAGTACTTTTATTCAAATTTTTGCTGTGTAGTAAAGTACCTGGTTCTTGATTTTTAGGAGTGTCTGGCCTATTCTTGGCTCTTGACTTTTCCATATGATTTTCCCTCAAAATTTTATTATGAAAAGTTTCAAAATGAAAAGAAGTTGAAAGAATCTCATAGCAAACACCCATGAACCCACTTCCTAGATTCTACAATTAACATTTTATTATATGGCTTTGTCACATAATTATGCATCTCTTTTACATCATCCATTAATATACATATAATTTTTAAAATTAAATTTTAATGTCCTATAAACCTTACTGGATTGCTATTGGAACTAAATTGAATATATACAACACATTACTGATAACTGATATGGTTATAATACATACATGTTCATATAACCCATAAACATGTTATTGCAGTCATTTTTCATCTCTCATATCTTCCAGTGAAGTATTTTATGTATATATATTTTTTCTTAGAGCTCTTGCAAAGCTTTTGTTAAATCTATTCACACACTTTTATTGTTGATTTTTATGTGGTATTTTTAAAAGTTATATATTCTAAATATCTCTTCCTGGCATACAAAAATTCACTAGACTTTTTAATATTAACTTGGAAACTAATAATCTTTTGAAACTAATAATCTGGGTACCTTGTTAAAGTCTTTTGATGGTTCTAATAATTTGCATATGTAATCTATTGAATTTTCTCTATATACAATCATATGTTCTGTAAATAATTATGGTTGTTAATTTTTCCTTTCCAGTTTTCATACTTTGATTTCTTTTTATTTTTATATTTCAGATATCCTGCATAATATGAATAGAAGTTGTGATATCAGCCATTTTTATCTTATTTCTAATTTTGAAGTTATTGGTTTAAAGTTTTCACCATTGTGTTGGTGTTTGTTGTAAGCTTTATGTGGTGGTGGGTGGGTAGATATTTTAGTTTGTTAGCAAATTTGAAATTTTATTTTTAAAGCAAATTATGACTTTCCATTAGTTCTGAATGTTTTAGAGTTTGAAACAATGAATTTTAACCTCTAAGAGTTTCTTTTTAATTATGATAAAATTTATCAAGGGGAGATCTCTCTTTTTCATACGTTTATTAGTTTTAATATACGTTTTAGCCACTCCCCAAGCACCTACTCCAACTGCCCATCTTTGCTCTCAGCCTAATACCGCAAATGCACTTAACTAACACCCACTGATTAACATCGAGGATTCATGTGCTTCTCCAAATTAGTAGCTGTTGCCGGAATAAAGCCACGTTCCAATCTGCCCTGAACTCAGTGTGGCTCACTGCGGCATTGACTTTCCCAGCCCTTGGTCGGCAAGTTTGTTGGAGCATTTTTGCTTCTGGATGTTCCTTGGTTGACCTCGGCTCTAGGATTTAGGTTGAGTTTAGATCTCTTTATGTTTTTTTTCCATTTTCTTTGGACCGGCAACATTCTCAAGAATAAGAGATGACAAATCAAATGACACAAACACACTTAGTTCTTTGACTTGTGTTCTGTGTGCTAAAAACTCATTAGTTAAAGCTAGTCACATGGCCAAACCCAACATCAGTGGGGTGGAGAAATACACACTGCCCACTAGAGTGCAGTGTAAGGTCACACACACAGAGAGGGCTTTCGTATGATTAAATGAAATAACATATATAAAGTACTTAAAACATAGTAAATGGTGAATAGGATTTCCTATTCCTATTGTTATTTTTATTATTAATAAAATTGCTATTAAAATAGATTAAACTAGTTGATTTTTAGAATCCTTGCTTGGTACATCTAAATTTTTATGATTTTACTTTCCAGTTTACCATATAGATTGTCCTTTCCTCCCCCTTTGTCTCTCTGTTCCTTTTTTTATTATAATAAAAATAGTAACTTCAGCCTACTTATCCAGAGTTTGGCTTCAAGTAATAAATTTCTTTGGCATCCTTATGATTATAGTCTCATAATGTTCAATCATCTCAGAGCCTTTACTGGAAATTCAGTTTTGTGCCTCACTGAAGAAGCGTTGGTTGTTTATTTACTCTTGTGTATCTGCAGTGGCTGAATGTTGTCCTGTGCGGATAACTGCTTTTGATTCAGAGGCAACATGATTTCAGACCTAATTACTACAGAAGTAATTGCTCCTTGGCAAATGGGGCCTGCCAATCTGCCCAGACTTCAAATGTCAAAGAGCCAACTGAATGCAGGGCATGTTCAGATCCTCTAATGGGAATCCATTGCTCTTCTCAGTCTGGTGGTTTAAGGGACTAGGATTTTAGCCACCCAGTTGCAAAATGGGACTCGTTATATCCCTGTTTCATATAACGACTAAAGTCAACACCTAAAGTCAATAGAAGCACGACAAGGAGGGTGCATGATCACTTAGAACACGTTATGAGAAAAGGGTAGGTATAAACTGATTTTGCAGACCATCCACCTCTAGTCTATGAAAGAAGTTAGAGAGATCTAGAGGGGTGGGTTGGAGATCTGAGAGGATTTTTTAAGAAAGAGTTTTTAGCATATTGCTCATTTCTTTTCCTCATGGGGTCAGGATAGAGGAGAGGCTTCTTCTTGACCTCAAATCAAGCAAAATGGGCTTCAAAGAGATGAAATGGAAACTCCCATAAGGTTCTCTGCTTTTTGGAGGACACAGCTGACTGGTGTCTGAGACAGGCTTGATATACCTAAAAGCAAGATGCTCTCTGCCTAGAGCTTCCTGCTTTGTTGGTGAGACAGGGAACGACAAGAGTCTTTTCCATGGATCAAATGTGGGCCACATGTGAGAAAGAAAGCTGGCCTCGAACTGCCTTAGCTTCTGTGTAAGTACGTGGGATAGGGAGGGCAAGGAGAGCTCATCAGAGAAAGGCTGCAGCTGTACGGTAGAAGCCAGCAGCTGACAGGAATTGTGAGCCATGAGCCAAAGCAAATGAGTCCCCTTCGTTCTGCAGGTGAGAAGTTCCAACCAGGGCAGGAGCTCTTCAAAGAACTCTTCATGCGTCTCATGAGTGTGAGTCAGCTTTACACACCAGCCACCCGGTGGAAACCAGGGGCAGATTGCATCAATTCTGGCTCTAGCAAGAACCTCCTCTCTGTATCGCCTCTTCTCTTTCCCTCTCCTGACCCCAGTCCCAACCTCCGTCTAGCATGAAAGAGAGGAAACTGGCTGTGTGAGGTGGAGTACAGGGCAGGCAAGAGCGGAAACTGAGAAACGGTTGAATGTGTAGGCTCAAACTGGGAGTGCAGGTCCAAATGAGGGAGGAGAGAAATTTTAATTTTAAACTTTGTAGTTTTGACTTTATTTATAATTATAAAATGGACACTTCCAGAAAAAAAAATGACTGTGTTATCTGATAATGCATGGAAAACCATTTCTATCTTCCCAGAATTTCTTTTGGGAACAGAGGAAGAACTAGCCCCATAGAATGAGCAAATATTGGGGTCGGTGGTGAAGAAGACTGGTTTTATAATTGTACCCTACTAGTTCTACATGTTCATACCTTCAGAGAGGAGGTTTTTATTTTCTTAAAACAGTTCCCTTGATTTTTCATTCTAAAGAGTGTTGCTTCTCAAACTTGGGGAACATACTTATATAAGGGGTTCTTCGCCCTTTATCCACTGGCAGGCACAGAAGACACTTGGGGGTGGGGTCAAAGGATCAATATAAACCGAAAAGCTACCCAACTGATGACTTCCTTGTCTAGCACCCTTATTTAAAAATTCCTCCCACAGGTAGACCTCACACTCCTTGAAAAGATTTTGCAATGTAAGTATAAGAATCATCTGAAAATTTTTAAAAAATTACAGATTCTTTTGCTCCATAGTGGATCCAATGACTCAGAATCTCTGGGAGGTTTAGGAAGAGTCTTACAAATCTGTAGTCCACCAGGCTGTGTGGTCTGGCATTTGTGAGGATGGGCGAGAGATTGTGAGGGGGCTGGAATCTGCAATGAATTTATTGCTCTAAAAAGATTAGGTATGCTGGTGATAAGGGTGAGGCTTTGAGAGTGTCTGCTATATATTCTTTTTTTCCTCATCTTAAACATTTAGATGGCTATTTTAAGCCACCAGATAGAAGTTAGAATATTTACTGGATTGGTCTTTTTCCACTATACTGGAACATTACTTCTATTCTAGTGGCTTCTTGGCCATCTGGTAATTCCGTTGATGGGAGCAAAAATGGAAAACAGAGGGCACTATTAGCCCACAACTCCAAAACATAACAGTTGTCTGATTTTCCACTGATCCTGCCAAAACTAGGCCAATGACAATATTGTTTCTAACCCACATGCCTTCCTCAGGCCAATTTGGAAACTCATCTCTTGTGGCAGAACAAGTCTGTCTCTGATGGAAAAGTATCAATAGGTTAAAAAATAAAGATTAGATCCAGGAGTTTTGCCAGCATCAAGAAATACGCTTCATCAGTGTGGCTGGGTATAGGATAATGATCACTCTAATTTTCTTTGTCTTTTGCTTTGGAATTCTTTGCCCACATTGAATAAGAACCAAATGAAACGCGATGCATTGCTTTATTAGTGTTCTCTTAGCCGGTACACTGATTATTTTCCCTGACAAATGTCTGCGAGGAGGGGTGTTACAGTAGCCTGATTTATGGCTACTTCGGTTTGCCAGTCATATGCTCATGTGAGGATTGCACAAATAGAAGACTATTTTAAGTGGCAGAAACATGAAATGTTAAAGTTTATTTCTGAGTGATTTTATTTTCGTTCTTGATTTAGGAGCATTAATATATTTTCTTGACAACTAAACAGTGAGGGAGATGTTTCAGCTGATCTAAATACCTATAGACTGAAGAGAAACACATTTATCCACTTGCTGAGATCTGAGTATATTGTCAAGATGAAAAATTTTAGATAAGGTACCCTCTTTACCTAATTAAACACCAGAGGACAGTAGGACTGGCGACTGGCATTTTATTATTTGTAAATTGAAGACAGGAGGATTTGTTTCTTTCAATGGTGAAGGAAACAATGTGATAATTATTCTCAGATGATTGAAGAGTTGCTCTAGGGGAGAATTTTGTCATGCACCAGAGGGTAGAATTAGAGTCCCCTTCCGCAATCCCCATATTGAATTGGTCATTAAATACTGATGATGATCTTATCTCCTTACCTCTCAGATTCATTGATTTGCCTGTATCCTCAATTCTACTACCTCTTAGAAGTGAGGATACAGAGATCTGTCTGGGTTTAGACATATTTCCTGTTTCAGGAGGGAGAAACAGAGAGATATTAGGAGAAGAAAGGGGAAGGAACTTATAAACCACTTACAGGTCTCCTCTCTATTCCTTCTTATGTTTTCTCCTTTTTCTGATTCATTCTTTATACATTATAGTAATTGTTCAAATCAGAAAGCTATCGTGTTACTCCCTTACTTAACATTCTTTACTGATTCCCCCTTGCCTGGAGATTCCCCCTTGCATAGAGTATATATTGTATGAGTCTACTTATATTTTGATTCTATTGTAAGTGGAATAAAGTCTGAACTCCTTACTATGCTCTACAAGTCTCTTCCTAATTTGCCTCTTGCAGACTTTTGCCAGCCTTCTTTTTTAAAGCCCTATCTAAGAGGGGGCAGCCACTGCTGGGCATCATCAGAGTTGTCATGGGGCCCAGACTGTGGTGTGTGCCCATGTGCTGCTGTCTTTGAAATTTTCAGGAGAAGCTAGAAATCTCTCAATATTAAAATGTTGACTCAGCATTTTTAAAACTGTGCAACCAGAGAGACAAAATGTCTGTGGGCCAGCTTTGGCTCCGGGTGGCCCTGTGTGTAATCTTGGCCACTACTGTACCTGCCAAGTGATCCCCTGTGTGACCTTCAGGTACTGTGTGACCTTCGGCAGCACACTTAGCCAAAGAGCCCTGGGACCACTTCTGCAAAGTATTTTATCTTCTAGAGTTCTCAGAATTTTTTTCCTCTCTGAAGTATTAGTTTAGGAATTTAAAAAGTCAAAATATATTTTATGATTCTGATATTGATACCAACTTATTTTTCTAAACTCATAAACTATATATATTTTGAAATTAAAGGGTAATCTAGCTATTTCATTCTTTCTTTTTATTTTTTATTTAATCTTTATGATTTTTTCCCATTACCATTTAGTGCCTTTCTACCCCTCCCCCCCAGGAATCACCACACTGGTGTCCATGTCCATGAGTCTTTTTTCCTTTGGCTCAATCCCTCCACCCTTTAGCCTCCTCATCCTTACCAGCCCAGGGAAAGGGAAAAACAAAAAGTGAAAAAGATAGGATCCAGAGGTTACACATATTTCTTCTGCTTAGATTTCTTTAGACAGGACATAGTTAAGTGCATACACCTACTCCCAAGAAAAGCTAAACTATAGTGGCTTCTATTATTAATACCAAGAGAAAACCATTCCAGTATTGAGTCTTCTTACGTAAGAACAAGGTATATTGCTCCAGTTATTTAGGTCTCCTGTATTCCCTCAGCAATGGTTTGTAGTTTTCGGTGAACAGGTCTTTCACATCTTTCATCAGGCTTATTTTTAATTATTTCATCTTTTCATTCTATTGTAAGTGGCATTATTTTTAAGTCTTGCTTGTCGTACATATGGAGAAATACAGTTATCAGTTCTTTCCAAATTAATTTATAGATTCAATACATATCTGATTAAAATCCTATCAGGTGTGTGTGTGTGTGTGATATTTTTAATCTGATTCTAAAATTCATATGAAAATGCCAAGGACCTAGAATAGCCCAAATGATTTTGAAAATTAAGAACAAAATTAGAAGACTAATACTACCTGATTTCAAGATTTATTATAAAGATATGGTCATCAATAAGCTATAGAAATGGCATAAAAATAGACTAATAGATCAATGAAACCATATAGAAAAAGACATACATTGGACAGATTATTTTTGACAAAGGTGCAGAGACAATTCAGTGGAGAAAGAATAGTCTTCTAACAAACAATGTTGGACTTAATGGATATCTCTACATAAAACAAAGCAAAACAAAACAAAACAAACTTTATATTTACCACCATATACAAAAATTGACCGAAAATCTCAAAATAGATCCTAGTCCTAAATATGAAACCTCAGACTATGAAATGTCCAGAAGAAAACAGCACTGCGCACCTTTGTGACCTCAGGTTAAGACAAAGGTTTCTCGTATATGACACCAAAAGCATGATCTACAAAATAAAATATTGGGAAATTGTGCCTTATCAAAATTTAAAACTTTTCTTCTCCAAAAGATATTATTAAAAATATGAAAAGGCAAGCCACAAATTGGCAGAGAATATTTGCAAAGCACATATATATCAGCTAAAAGAATGTATCCTTAATTTAAAAAGAATTCTTAAGACTCAGTAATATGAAAACAACCCAATTAAAAATGAGCAACGACTTCACCAAAGAAGCTATATGGATGGCAAATAGACACATGAACATATGCTTAATATCATTATTTATTAGGGAAATGCAAATTAAAACCATAATGAGATACCACTACCCACGTATTAGAATGACTAAAATTAAAAGATTAACCAAATAATGACCAGGATATGCAAGAACTGAAATTCTCAAATTGTGCTGTTGGGAATATAAAATGATACAGCCACTTTGGAAAAATTTGGCAATTACTTACAAGATTAAGCATTCATTTACATGACCCAGCTATTCACTCGAAGATATTAACCTAAGAGAAAATAAAAAATGTCTATTCCAAAGACTTTTACATGAATGCTCGTAGCACCTTTATCTGTAATAGTGTCAAACTGGAGAAGAGCCAACTGTTCTTCAATAGGTGAATGAATGAGCAAATTGTGGCATATGGAATGCCACTAAGTAAAAAGTGGAAAACATATTGATATATACAATGTCATGGATATATCTCAAAATTATTATACTAGTGAAACAGGTCAGACATAGAGTATATTGTATGAGTCTATTTCTATAAAACTTTGAAAATGAAAACTTATCTGTATTGACAGAACAGATCTCGTGTTGCCTGGGAGTAGGATGGGTAGATGATGGAGATTACAAAGGCATGTGGATGTTTTGGGGCTGGTGGAATATTGACTATCTTGAATGTGGTAATTTTTTCATGGGTTTATACATATATCAAAACATCACATTATACACTTTGTGTGTTTATTGTATGCTTACTATACCTCAATAAAAATTTTTTCAAAAAGAAAAGAGGAAAGATATAAGGGGCAAATAGAATATAGAATTATTTGTAACTTATATTAATTTTTAAAACACATTAGAATTCAATGGAATTGAGTGGATTTTTGACTGTTTTCAACTATGTTAAGGGAGGTTCATGTGCATAAAAGCTCTAGCATAGATGTGGTTCAGAGGCTATTTTAGTTATCTTCATGTTCCCAAATGGACAACATATAACTAGCATCAGAATGATTAAGAAGATATCAGAAGACCAGAATTAATGTCAGTTTTCTCCAGATATACTGGAACTGGCTTGTTTAGCTAGCCATTCTTATTTTTGCCACTTGTAAAATGGTGAAAATAATACTTAACTCAGAGGACATAGTGAGAAAAAACAGAATAGCTAGCTAGTGAATTGCTATCAGAGTGTTTGAAGTAGGAATCATTGCTATTACTATATATTCCCTTCTCTTGCTTTCTTCTTAGTTTTACCACTCCTTGGAAATATCTTCTGCCATTCAACTACAGTTGGTATCTTTTCTTTTTAGAGGAAAATGCGTTGAGTCGGCAGATTTGACTGACTTCTGAAGCCTCTAGTGACTCTGAAGCTGACAAAATTCAATTCCTTTTGGCCCAGAAACTGAAGCTCAGGGATTTGTCAGCTTTAAGTGCTTTTGAGGCTGTTGTGACTCTTCTTCAAACTTGGCCTTGGAGGTACAGCAGACTCAGTGAAGAATGAGGGAGTCTGTTTTTATACTCACACAGCATTGAGCAAAACTTAGCGGCTTTAAAAGAGTTAGGGGAAGACTGGAATGTACCCCTTGACACAGAGGTGCTAGGATTTCTCAGGAGTGTCTGCTTAGGGGGAGCCATTTTAGCTGTCTGTATCAGTGTTGAGCACAGAGGCTGCACACCTGTGAGACACGTGTACAGATCAGAGAAAAGCATTGAGGTGCGCACAAGTAACAACATTAGCATTATCATCAAGCATATCTCTGTCTATGTGAGAAGGCTCGTGGGGAGGGGCACAAGACACCGTGATTGCTGGAGGAGCTTATTGAGAGGACATGACTGCTGGTTGACTTGCAAGCTAAATGTGGGCAGTCGGAGGGTCCCCACCATCACCACTCTCCTTGGAATGTACATTCTGCCTACTGTTCCCACACTAGGAGCTACAGTCATGTGCCACTTAACAATGGGGTTACATTCTGAAAAAAATGCATCCTTAGGTAGCTTCATCATTGTGTGAACATCACAGAGTGCACTTACGCAGAGCTAGAGGGTATCGCCTACTACACGCCTGGGCTATATGGTACAGCCCAGTGCTCCCAGGCTTGAAGTCTGTACAGCATATCCCTGTACAAAACAACACAAGGTTAACTCAAGCACGAGAGAGAATGGTGCAATAAAGAGATGCAGTAAATACAAGATGAATGAAACAGCATAACATGGCATAGTGTATTACAGCAAACTTTTTTAATAAGTAGAAGGAATACATTTTGAAATAATAAAAAGTATAACATAGTCTTTTTAAAAAAGATTTTCTTTGTTTTTCGAGAGAGGGAAAGGGAGGAAGAAAAAGGGAGAGAAATTTCGATGTGTGAAAGATACATCCATTGGTTGCCTCCCACAAGCTCCCACAAGCTCCCACAAGCTCCCACAAGCCCCCACATGCCTGGGTTGCTGGGAACCTGGCCTGCAACCCAGGCATGTGCGCTGACTGGGAATTGAACCAGTGACCTTGTGGTTCATGGGCTGGCATTCAATCCCTTGAGCCACAGCAGCCAGGGCCATAGTCTTTTTTTAAATCTTCATCTGAGGATATGTTTATTAATTTTATAGGGAAAGGAAGTTGCGGGGGGAGAGAGAGAAATATTGATGTGAGAGAGAAACATCGACTGGTTGACTCCTGTATGTGCCCCAACTGGACATCAATTCCACAACGTAGGAATATGCCCCGATCGGGGACGGAACCCACAACCTTTTGGTTTATGGGATGATGTTTCAAGGAACTGAGCCACCTGACCAGGGCAACAGAGTCGTTTATTAGCATTATCAAGTATTACATACACGATTATATGTGCTATATTTTTCTACGACTGGAAGCACAGTAGGTTTGTTTACATCTGTATCACCACAAACACATGAATACATTTCCCTTTAACTTCAGAACAGCTGGGCATCAGAGCCACTCCGAATCCGGTCGACTAGATATCCTGGCTGGACGTTATGAGGTCATGACGTAACGTCGTGACGTCTAGACGCCATAGCGTAACTAAGTGGTAGGAATTTTTCAGCTTCATTATAATCTTATGGGACCATCGTAGAATATGCAGTCTGTCGTTGATTGAAATTTCCTTATGCAGTGTATGATTTACTGTGTTTCAAGGATGCGGTCTTGAGAGAGGAAGATGTAGTTAGACCATCCGGACTGGTATATGGGACTGAACCAAGTTAGGGCCACTATATAACTTTGAAGATTCTGGTGGTCAGGTGCGGACATCTATTTTTCTTGCAGCTCTAAGTCAAGCCTTCTGTGCAAGTACCCTTGCTTGGTAAACCTGATGCCTGTCAGTCTGGAGCGGACTGTTCCTTTCTTTGGGCTCTTCTTTTGCTCTCTGAGTATGGATGCCAATTTCAAATTTTACCCAGGTTACAAACCAAACTCCTGAGATTGCAAACCAACAATGATCCTTGGAGATGAGGGGAAGGCTGTCTCCCCAGCCCTTGTCTCAACAGGATGCCAGAGCCAAAGGAGGAAGAATCCAAGAGGACTACTTGAAGGTCGGGGAGACCTGCTTCTTCATTCCTGGCTGGATTCTTGGTGACCTGCGGAATCAGTAAGTCCTTCCCATTGTTGTCAGCGTTAAGTGTGGTAAGAGATTTATTGCGGGAACAACAATGATTAATAGCACTTATAGAGTTTATGTACCAGGCCCTGAATATACAAAAATTTATGACCCACCTAACAACCTGTGTGGTAGGCATTATGTTCTCTTTTGTAGAGATAAGGAAGCTGATGCTGCGAGAAGCTAAGTTACTCTTAGTGACTAATTCTTAGATGGTAAAGTAGATATCCATCCTAGGGTGTGAATTCAATTCTCTGGCAGTTATTGGATGCCAGATAGTAAAAGGGTAGGAGCAAAACGATCTGGTTACTTCTAAAGATATGTCAATTATAGTTAAAGTGGTAAGAATAAAAGTGAGACTAAATGGCCAATCTAGATTTTTTTATAATTTTAATACCATTTTATAGCAGGTGCAGCAGTATTTCTGTTTCTGTTTTTAGAAGAGATACCAACCTTTACAAAAATGTATTGTTAATGTCGATATTTTAGCTTGTTTTAAACCTCTGATATCTTTCTGGTGTGTTCTAAGAATTTTAAATTTTTCCACCAGTTCTAGAAAACAGAGAATATTTGTTCTTGAACTAAAAGTCATATTACTCTTCATTTTTATAGACTTCAGAGCATAATCACAAGTATTTGCCAATTTGCTCCTCACAATCAACTGTAATGGAGAGAAGTGGCGATCAGGATCCTATTTTGCACATGATAAGATACAAGGTGCTAATCAGAGATACACAGTGACTCCCTCAAAGTCACACAGCTGATCCAAAATAGGGTTGAGATTCAGTCTTACATCTTCCTTCTCAAAACATTCCCTGTCAGGCCTTACCATCCACATATCCTTTTTTTAATTTACTGAAGAAAAGTTTTTCATGTAGCTGTTTGTTAGAACTTAAAAGCTGGAAACTGAGGGCGTGTACAAGTTATTTCTGAAATTCTACGTATAAAAATGATTCTTAATATAAATATGAGATGCATTATATGGTTGCCATAGCTCAGAGCTATGAGGTTTTTTATGTTTAAATTTTTGAATAATTAAATGAACAGCAGCACATATATTGTAAGTTTCTTAAATTTAATTAAATGATACCCCTATATAAGCACTATTGTGAAATGTATGTGTAATGATTAAAGGGTTTGGTACATATAATTTTCCCTACTGCTTAAAAGGTCACTAGAAAGAAAGAAGTGACAAATATGCTGTTTTAAGCTTTTTTTTTTTTTTGCCACTTTAAAAATGTCACAGTGAGTGAAAGGAAAAAGCTGCCTGATAGCAGATGAATGGGTATTGACAGCTGCACAGTGTTAAATGCTGCATGGTGGAAAGAGCTAGTGAAGGAAAACAAACTGCATTCGTGTTTCCATATTGCTTTTTATTAAATTTAAGTAAAGAGACTTTAACTTTGATTTATATCTGAATTTGCTAATGAAAGCAATTTGTTAGACAAACCCATGTACACACAGAAAAGAGAGGTATAGAATATAAGACATTTTAATTATGCACTAAATGTAAAATTATCCTGAAAACACATGTGATATTTTATGGTGTCCATATGGCATTGCATATGTAGCTTATAATATACAACTGGTATATGGATAACATATGATATAGATGTAAAGCACACCCTACAAACTTAGAATTCTCTGGTTACACACACACGCGCACTCATACACAGAGGCAAAGTATTCACTATTTCTCTGTGCTTAATGTACATTTAACCCTTGTGCCTGTGTATTCATGTTATGAAGGGCTCAGGTTACTTTCTGGGGGTGTGTTAGATTTATTTTGGCTTGAGCAACTCTTTCCCCAGAAGTCTAGAAAATTCATCATGTTGGAAGGCCAGGTGTTCTCCATTTGCAAATATTATTACCTTGTAGGATTAGGAGAAGATTTAATTATAGGAAAGGAAAAATAAACAATGCAGGAGGCAGAAAGTCCTACTACATCCCACTGTTGGGAGTGTCCTGTAGGACACGTTTTCTGTGGGCACTCAAAATGCAAGGCGGACCTTCTAAACTAGAGACCACAGGGCCCCTCTGTTGGCAGATTCTGATACTGAGTCACGAGGAACCCTGAGGCCAGTACCTTTTGCTTTCCATTCTTTAACATGACTGTCTTCTTACAGAGCAGGCCAGATTGATGTCTCTCCTGAATAACCCTCATTCCCAGGAGAAGCCCATCTTCCACACACAGTCTTAATCACCACAGACATATCTCTTGTGTAACTGTCTCTCCCACCAGCCTAGAGCAGAGACTCATCCTTTTCATCCTTGGATCCTCACCACCTCGTACATTAACTGCCATCTAGTAGGTGCTCAGTAAATACTGAATGAATGAATGATTGCAACTGTATCCCTACAGTGAAATACCTAATTATTCTAAAGTGAAATATATTTCTGGAGTTATTTAGTACTAGGGGTAATTTCTCAGATTTTTGTTGCCAAAAATTACAAATAGATGGAGTCTGTGTGAAGTTTTCCTGAATTTTCTCACTTTAAGGTCATTCCTTCTGAAGTAATTGTTTCATGCTCTGCCCTCACAATGTGCTGTGGTAACAATAAGCCCACATTGGGGTATTATATCAAAGATGCTATTTCTTCCTGTCCCAACTTGAGAAAAAATGACCAGACATCACCTTGGGTTACATAGTTATAATCTATAAGGAAAAGTAAAGAGTATTAACAGAAAATACCTGGACTTTGGAGTTAGTTTTTTTAAACTTTGTAGACATCTTTAGGGAATATATAACCTAATACCCCAAAATTACATTAACAAAATTACTTTGTTGTATAATTAGAGTATTCTGCCAGGATACATAAATTTTAAAAATGAGCACTGTCAATTTCTATTTTTAAAATATATATCTTGTGATGGAGGCACAATAATGATCACACCTGGAAACAACTTTATAAATAAAAAAATTAACTTGCATGAAATTATATTCAAAGATGCTAATGAATGTCACTATTGCTTAAAAAGAGAGATGATGATTTTTTAGAACCTCAATATGTACTTATGTGTTAACAAATGTATTTATGTTTCACAGCCAAGTATGCTGTAGTTTAAATTCATAGAAATGGTGTTAAGTGCTTTTTGAGATATGGTCATTTTTATTATTTTCCATGATAAAATGCCTCTAACCCTTATTACCAAGGATATCTCTCCCTTTTTTTTATTTTATAGGTAGCTTGAACTATCTGCACATGATATAAAAACAAGCATATGAAAACTAAAACTCTGTCAACTTGTTAATGCCTATGTGATACCAAATAATAGTAATTTATTTTTCTCACTGAATCAACTAATTTTTCAAGTGAAATCAAGCAAATAAATACCCTATAATTTAGTTTTCTATTGGCAACATTATAATTCTGATGATGATTTAAAAAATCATCTAGTCTGTGGTTTCGTATCCTGAGCTATCCTGAAGACTGGCAGACCATCATACTCGTTTGCCCAGACATTTTATTTCGATTACACCCCTTTAAAGATTATCTGCCCTAGTTGTTCTGAAGGAAAAAGTAAACATGTTTCTGAATTTGCCAAAGTAATAGAATTGTTTGGTGATTTTGAACTTCCATTTCTGAACCAGGAATGCCAGTGTTTATTTCCAAGGGGAATAGCAGTAAGGGTAATTATTTATTTCCTTTTCTTCCAGCAGAATTCAAAGCTCACAACTTTGCTCCTTACACTTTGCTTTCTCTCTGTCTCTCCTGGAATGGTCTGTAAGAGAAATTAGATAGTTGTAAATAAATATCTGCCTGCATCCTGTTCAGTTCATCTTGCTGATGAAATGAATGACTGAAAACACATCTCTTGCTAAAAAAAGGATTAAATATTTTTTTAAGTGTGTGATGGGAGAAGAGGCTTCTGTGACCCCATCAAAGTTTCGGTATTATAAAGTTGGGCCAAAGAGAGTTTATTTTGGCCTTCAGAGAGAGGCTTGGGGTTGGGAGAAGCACATTAGAAGATGGGGGTTGTCCTCTCAGAACATATCACTCAATCTGAGGAAATTCGGGGGAGGGTAGACTATAACTATAAATTAGAACTTGGCTGAAATACCGGGATCAATGCCCCTCTCCCTGATAAAGTTCCCAAGGGACTGCTAATGATCCCAGGGAGTCTGACAGAGAGCCAGACTTCTGGAGCATTTATAACTTACTAAAGCTCTCACTACATAAAACCAATAATTGAAGCATTCTTTATTTAATTGGCTTTGCTTGCCAATCATAATGGCCATTTAGATTGACTATACAGTCAATAGATTCTATGTTTAATAGGTTTGCATATATCAGACTGACCTTTTCCACTCTGTTGTCTTTAAGCATATGGATACGGTGGCATCAAAGTGAATTTCATTTGTTTAGTTGGATTTTCTAGGTGGCGTCCATACGTCCATAGGTGAACAAGTCGAGCACTTTTGGGAATCAGAGGAACTCTTAAGTGATCAGAAAACTATATGGCTTATGGAGGCCATAACTTAATTCCAGGGAATAGCTGATGTTGGAGAATAATTTAGGTGCTAAGAAAATTTAGTACATCACATAATAATTTACTAAACAGTACCCTGGAGGTTTGAAGAGTTAATGTAATTTCCGAAGCTGTGTAAGTCACTCCCAGAGAGCAGCTCAGCATGTGTGGAAGAGAGTTCAGTGAACCTCCATTAGTTTTTATAGTACCTGGTTTCACCTTTGAAATCTGTTTTGGGCTTGTTTCATTTCTAATTTGAAATTTATAAAATGTGAGGTTTGGTAGCATTTTCGATCACATCAACGCCTTTGAAATCCCTTTCCATTCTCAGGGTCCTTTCAAAATTTATAAAATAGCTTTCAGAATTCACTATAAAAAAGTCCTTGCTGTAAATTTTGCTTCTATTCTTTTAATTTCCTAAGAAGAAATAGCCACTGGATTTTAGCCATGTCAACCAACTCTGATATTTATTCTCTAAAATTTCTGAGACTAAAAGCAATTTTACAAGATATCTTAAGATATATGAGGTGTATGAGTTATATGAGATGTATAAGTTTGGTGTTTTTCCAGTTTATATTTTAATATTACACATATTATATATACACACACTATATAGTGTGCTTTATATATATATACTATATATCTATAGTACTATCTATTTTTATATGACATACATATATAGTAGATAAACCATATTTTGCCATGTATAATGTGTACTTTTTTGCCCAAATTTTTGAGGAAAAATCAGGGTGTGCATTTTACATGGTAGTACTAATTCCATATCAATATAAATGTTTTTACTTCTTTTATTCATGCTCATGCATTAAACGTGTAACTCTAGAAAGCAATAACAATATCCATATGCAAAATAATACCTTGGAATATGATAATCGGTTTTGTTTCTAAATATAAATAAGTAAAAAGCTGAATTAAAAAATTAAAACAAAAGGTTTTTTTCCCCTGAAAGTTTGGGCCAAAAATGTGAGTGTACATTATATACAGGAGTGCATTGTACATGGCAAAATATGGTAACACACATCAATGCTCATAATAATGTTTGCTCCTGGGGAGAGAGGGAGAAGGCTTCGACTGGGAGGAAGAGTACAGGCACCTTCGGCTATATACATAGAAGATTCTTCCTGTTAAAAGTTACCTGAGGCAAGTTTGACAAAATATCAGCATATATTAAAACTGTAGTAGTTACATGAAGTCTTATTGTATTATTCTTTGCACCTCCCTATGTTTCAAAGACATTTTTAATAGAAAAAAGCCGTCTAAAGCCAGTTTTCTTGATGTTGCGTTTATGCTGAATTCTTTCTCATCCATTGTTTTTTATTTAACTTCTTAAATTCTTGTCATTTTTCTTCTTTAAAATAAGAAAATTTCTTTGGCATTGTTTAAAGAATGATGAAAATCTCATTTAGATCTGAGTTGCAAAATCCTTGCTAATTCATGAAGGCATTTATTTTTTAAACATTAGTTTCAGTCTGTCCCTCAGACTGTCACATCTTTCTTCAGGGGTTTCTCATAGTCTTCAGCCTACTCCATCTGCTCTTCTAAAAGGAGAACACTGAATCAATTTGTTAGACATGGCACAATTAGATCTCAGATGTTCAGTTGCCTGACCATTTGTAAAAGCATTTTCTGGAAATTAGGAATGGACCAAAGAACTCTGACTTTTTTTAAGGCTTTCATTTAGCCTTGACTTGGTGAGATTTTTGTTCATGTTTCTACTCAACTTTTTCTACTGGGAACATGAATAAATTTTGCTCAAAGTTGAACTGCAAATAGCACTACCACTTGTTATTACTCAATGGTTATTCCTGGTCAAGATGGCAGATTAGGTAAATGCTAGTCTCACTTTCTCTCACAACCACATCAAAATGACAGCAAAATTACAGAACAGACATTATTGAGAATCACCAGAAGACTAGCTGAACAGAATTCCAATAACTAAAGATATAAAAAAGGAGCTATGTCGAGACCAGTCAGAGAGGTAGAGATGTGGAATGAGCATGTTTCATAGCCACGTGTGGTGGTTAAGAAACAGGAGGGAGGATATGTAGGCCGTGGGTACCCTGAGGAGTGAGGGGTCCCAGTCACACCCTGGATTCCCTAGCTTGGGGTTCCATTGCTGGGAAGGAAATCCCCATAATATCTGGCTGTGAAAAAAAGCGAAGGCTATGGCTAAGGGAGGCAATGGACTTCTAGCATCCCAGACACTTCAGGAAGAATCAGGAAATCTGAATAGACCAATAACTGCTAATAAAATGAAATCAGTAATCGAAGAACTCCCAACAAACAAAAGCCCTGGATCAGATGTGTTCACAATGAGGTTTACTGAACATTCAAGGAAGAATTATTTATCTTGCTCAAACTATTCCAAAAAAATTTAAGAGGATGGTAAGATCCTCTACTCGTTTTATAAGTCCAGCATTACCCTGATACCAAAACCAAAGACACCACACACACAAAAAGAAGATTATATAATAATGTCCGTGAAGAACATAGATGTGAAAATCTTCAACAAAGTATTAGCAAATCAACTTCAGCAATACATTAAAAAGATCATATACTACGGTCAACTGGCATGTATTCCCAGATGCAAAGCTGGTTCAATATTCACAAAGCAATTAATGTGATATACTACATAAACAAAATGAAAAATAAAAATCATGTGATCATATCAATAGATGCATGAAAAGCATTTGATAAAATCCAACATCCACTTATGATAAATACTCTCAGCAAACTGGGGACAGAGGAAGCATATCCTAATATAATAAAGGCTATATAAGGCAAACCCATAGCTAACATCATATTCAATGGCAAAAAGATGAAAGCTTTTTCTTTAAGATCAGAAATGAGACAAGAATGTTTACTTTCATCACTTTTATTCAGCATAGTATTGGAAGTCCTAGCTACAGCAATCAGACAAGAAAAAGAAATAAAAACTATTTGAAATTCATTTGCTGCCTCGGCTAGCCCTCATGGATTCCTTTCTTCCCAGTCCTCTCTTGTAGGTCATCTTCTCTTAAAAGTCCCTTCCACAGCTGCAGAGTTACATACATTGTGTTCTATGTTAATTATGCCCATTGGGTTGTACCACGTGGTCACCATGAGAGTGGCAGCCCAGCAGCACCCAGCTGTCTATTTCCCATCATTTTGCTTTCCCCTGATTGCTGCTGTGAGGCTGTGGCGCCAACCCCAGTGTTGGTACTGTAATAATTGGGGAGGTAGGGAAATTTTACACATCACACCTCTGGTGAAGAGTAAGAAACAAGAAATAACCGTACTTTTCCCCATATCTTGAGTTCTGTTCTCTTTAAGCTTTGTTTGTGTGTGTTTGTACAAAATTTGAGTTTAAAAGCTAACTTCAGGAGCTAAAATGAGAGATTCATGGAACCTCTGGGCCAGTAACCTAATTGGATAGATGCAGTCACTCCGACCCTTAAATAATATTTCTAGAAAAGGGACAATCTCTTTGAATGCATCGTGGCCTCCATGAGTATGAAGGCCAGGATGGAGAATGGTGGCTGGCTAGGCATAGCCGAGAGGGCAGGCATGGTGTGAATTATCTTGGTATTGCCAGTATTTGCAAGTCTTAGAGGAGAGGGGGAGGGATTAGAGTTAAAGAGTGGGTAGAGAGAAAAATGGAAAGGGCAGCTAATTAGTAACATCTGCTTGAGAGGCTGCTGGTGCCAGAACATTCTCCTTCAAATTGCAAAGTTCTTGAGGAATAGGCCTTCTGTGGTTGTTGCTGAGGTCTGTCCTCCAGGAAATGAGGACCCTTGAGAAGGTGTCATAGGGGAGGAGGCTGGCCTTTTACAGCCCTCAGTACCCAGCGTCATTAAGCTATGTGAATGGCCATAATGTCATTTCAAGAGTAAAGAGAAGGTTTATTCCCACCTCCCACTTGCTCACTGATTCTTGAAACAGTTAAAAACAACAACAACAACAACAGGTGTTATAAATTTTCATTTAACAGAGTGAAAAGGAAAGAAACAGTGGAGATACTTCTTGGGTGGCTACCTACCCTGCCTCTATTGCCATGCCTGTTTCGCCTAAGCCTTCCTCTTCCCTTGCTAGTCACATGTCCCAGGACTTGTCACTGATGCCCGCTCTGGAGCATCCCTATTGACATGAAGCATTAGATTGCCCAAATCCAGTTCTCATGATGTGGTCTGTGAGTCAGCAGCATTAGTGTTACCTATGAACTTGTTAGAAATAGAAGCTTTTCACCCCACCATAGACTACTGAGTCAGAATCTACATTTTTATAAGATATCTAGGTGATTTGTATGAACATTAAAGTTTCAGAGGTTCTGGCCTGGGACCCGTCTTTATATCTAACTTTAACTGAAATCTGATTTATAAATAGTGATATCATAACAGGATTTTTAAATAGTTTATTAATTAGTTAATTTTACCATGTCTTTAAAAAGTATTATCCAGTGCCTACTATGTTTTCAGCACTACATGTGCTAGGAGTTGGTTGTAAGAGTGGTCCCTACACCTCAGAACTCACAGCATAGTAAGCTTTTAAAAACAAAACAAAACAAAACCACATAATTTTTCAAAGCAGCTCAAAACTATGTCCTCTAATTAATACTATATTTTTTCACTTTGTGTCTTAGACTTTTCTCCCTCAATCCATGGACTTTGTGAGATAAAAAACTAATTTAAAATATTCTTTTCTTTTCTTTTCCACTTCATGACCCTTATTTCATTACCAGTATATGCTTCCAGAAACAGTAATCTCAGGTCCAAGTAAAAAATTAAGCATTTAAAAAAATTAGGTTCCATGTTCTCAGATTATCTTATATATATATGCATCTTATCTTCAGTTAGCAATGGTTCTCTCAATATGACATGGCATATTCTGGAGTTTAACTTGTTTCAATTTTATTTATTCATTTATTTTTGGCAGGAGAAGGTCAGGAAATGATTGTACTTATTCATTGGACCCAGCTAAGCCTGTTTAATTTTTGCAGATACCAGAAGAAAACCTTCAAACAATATTATCTACAGTAACATTCAGGTGAGGGCCCCAAGGAATCATTATAGCAGGAACTTAGTGAGTTTACATGAGCTTATAATAACTAATTCTGGTGACTTCAGGAAAAGACTTGGGAAGAGCACGCAAAGAAGCCTTCATCTGCAGGATGCTGTGCAGCTGCTGCTTCTGTTGCCAGGGCTGCTGCCGTCCTTTGACGTCAAAATCTCTAATCTCTAATCAATTTGAGTTTAGGTCTCTTGATCAATGTCAGGTGACATGTGAGAATTTATGGCATTTTTCTTATCTCTGAGATAGTTATCTAGTTCATATTTAGAAAGTTTTTTGTATATGATTTTATGACACATGCTGCCATTATGCTTTTTCTAGAAACTTTTATTAATTCATTTACTAACAACAGAGAACATTTCCAGTATTTCAGCTCGTATTCAGTAGGTTTTGCTGGTTTTGACTTTTCCTGCCTTTGTCTGCTACAGTTTTAGTTGTCATGGTGCTGACCCAGCAGGTTACTTCAGTTTGGAGAAGAGCGAGCAGCACTTGTGTTGCTTATTCAGCATGTTATTTCTATTGGAGCAGAGTGCAGTGGCTTCTAGTCCATTTTTAATTGATTTTTAGAATGGTTTTAATGATTTATTAAGCAGCATTTAATCCTATACATCAAGGTTTTGTTTGCCTCATGAAATCAGCTACTACACAAAGTTGTCTAAAGCTACCTCAGTTATCCAAAAACAAGCATAATAACTCTTTGGAGAAGATTCTGTGTCAATCTCTGCTCAACACCATAATTTTTATGTGATCATTTGGCTTTTCAAAAATTGAATTCCAATGATATCATTCTATCAAATTAAATATGAAAAAAGTTTTAAAATAAATACAAGTATAAAGTGAACTTGTGTAAAAGAAGCCATTTATGTAGAGATACAATGGATATAATATATATGGATATGCATGATAGTCCCTACAATACCCTAGTTGGGATTGGCCCATTGGTCCATTATTTACTATTCCCTGGGCTGGATAGTGGAAAAGGACATGGCCAAAACCACAAAGTAGGTGAAATACAGACAGAATGACAGTCAGAAACAAAAATGAAAACAAAATCATAAGAACAGAAAGCAGGGAGTCTATGAAGAAAAAATTACATTGCCCTTGGAATGCACTTCAGGACTCAAGAAGAGATGCTCCCGGGAGAAAAGAGCTCACAAGGTGTACGTCCTGGGCAGTGCAGTGTAATAGACTCCAGTAGGTGGGTCTGTCTTGGGGGAAAACCTCACAGATTATTAAAGGATACTTTTAAAAAATGTAAAAACATGACTCTCATACCAATAGAAAGTAGGAACATGTCAAAGATTTATTTAACTCATTAATGAGAGATCCAAACTGTACTATCTATCATGTGCAAGTCAGAATTAATTAAACAGATTAGTAATTTAAAATAAATATAATAAATGCTCTCAAAAATTGAAAGTATATTGGTTACAAGAAGCATGAAGGAGCAATTAAAATGAAGAGCCAAGTAGAAAATTAGTTATAAAACTTACAATTAAAATAAAGAATTTCAAGAAGGGAGAAATAGCATGGAGGTTATAGGGGAAGAATAAATCAATAAACTGGAAGATCAGTCTAAGAATATCTCCCAGAAGAAACAAGCAAGAATATATAATATGAAAGTTACGGTAAGGGGGATAAATGAGAAATGCCAATATCCCTGTGGTGGTGGAGTCTCACAAAGGCAAGAGATATGAAGTAACAATGGAGAAATAATAGCAAAGAATTTTCCAGAATTAAGAAAAGATGAACAATAGTTATATGAAAGAGTTTATGGAGTACTAAATAGGATAAATAGGGAAAACCCCATGGCTATAAGGAATATAGAACATTAAACTTAAAGAGAAATATAAGAATGTTAAATTTAAAGGGAAAATTTTTAATTCTAAAATTTCCAACTATAAAGATAATCCACAAAATTAAAAATATCAGACTGAAATAAGACTTCTCAGTAGCAAAACTGGAGGCAACAAGACAGTGGAATAATAGTATCAATGTGTTAAAAAAAAACACCTAAAACCATGGTGTTTCTTTTTAGAAGCAAATGCCATTTATTAAGCCCCTGGTTAATATAACATTTTATTACTTTGCAGGTGTCATCAGTTGCTCTGATAATGCTGTGTATTAGATATTAGCATTCTTTCATTTCCAATGAGGAAAATGAGGCTCGTGTATATTAAGCAATTTGTTTGGGGTAACAAAGATAGTGGCAGAATGGGATTTAAGCCTGGATTTGTCTAATTCCAAAGTCTGTCCAAACTATAATTGATATTCTGCTAATGAAAGCAAGTCTTTTGCATTCTGCTAATGAATCCTGTCTTTTAAATGCAAGATCGCAATAAAGATAGTTTTAGTCATGACATGGCCTTAGAAGTTTTGACACATAAAGACCATATTTTAAAGTTTTTTTGAAGAAATGCTCATATTTTAAAGTTTTTTTGAAGAAGAAAAAAAATAAGTCCAGGAGGATGCTTTGATTGATATATAAAGTATGGGTTATTAAATAACTTAGGAAAGTTTATTATGGTCCAGATAAGAAAAGACTCCTTGGGAGAAATCTCCTTGAGATAGTTATTTCACTACCTTCAGATATAAACCCAAAGGGTGAGATTGCTGGATTACATGGTATTCTAATTTTGATTTTTTAGCACCATCTTGGTTTACTCAAAACACTTCATTCAATGATGGTGTGACAAGGCTGAGCTGATTCCAGCTCTATTTCGAATTCTTCATTTCACCCTCTCTATTCTACTGGGGTTCTCTCTCCACCACCTCTTCCCCAGTGCTTGGTGTCTTTTATTTTTTAAATATTTTTTTAGCTTTCAGTTACAGATTATATACAGTATTACATTAATTTCAGGTGTATAACACAGTGATTAGACATTTATATAGCTTATGAAGTGATCACCCCAATAAATCTAGTACCTATCTGATGCCACATATAATTATTATAATAGTGTTAACTATATTCCCCATGCTGTACTTTTTATTCCCATGACTGTTTTGTAACCACAAATTTCTACTTATTTTTTTAATTGAACTTACTGGGGTGACATTGATTAATAAAAATATATAGGTTTCAGGGTTACAATTCTATAATACATCATCTGTCAGTTGTATTGTGTGTTCACCACCCCCCAAGTCAAGTCTCCTTTCCCTCTGGTAATCACCATACTGTTGTCTATGAGATGTTTTCTTTTGTTTGTTTTTGCTTAATTCCTTCACCTTTTTACCCAGCTCCCCATCCTCCTCTCTGATAGCTGTAGTTTGTTCTTTGTATGTATGAGTCTGTTCCTATTTTGTATGTTAGTTTCCTTAGTTCGTTAGAGTCTACAAATAAGTGAAATCAGATGGCATTTTTTTTTCTGTGATTGGCTTATTTCACTTAGCATAATATTCTCCAGGTTCATCTATGCTGTCTCAAAGGTTAAGATTTCCTTCTTTTTAAGGCTGAGTAGTACTCCATTGTGTAAATGTACCACAGTGTTTTTATAAAACATTATATTTTATTAATTATGCTATTACAGTTGTCTCTTTTTTTCCCCTTTACCCTCCTTCACCTAACACCCCTCACTCTCTCAGGAAATCCACACACCTTTGTTCATATCCATTGGCCATGCGTGTAAGTTCTTTGGTTACTCCATTTCCTCTACTGTATTTTACATCCCCATGGCTATTCAGTAACTACCAATTTGTTATTAATCCCCTCACCTCTTCACCCATTCCCCCATAGCTCCCTTCCATCTAGCAACCATCAAAATACTCTGTATCCATGACCCTGTTTGCTTACTTTGCTTTTTAGATTCAATTATTGATGTGTATATTACCATATTATTGTTCATAGTTTTAATCTTCTTTTCTGTAAATAAGTTCCTTTAACATTTCATATAATAATGGTTTGGTGATGATGAACTCTAGCTTTTTCTTGTATGGAATGCTTTTTATCTGCCTTTCAATTCTTTTCTTTTTAAAGATTTTATTCATTTGTTTTTAGAAAGAGGGGAAGGGAAAGAGAGAGGGCAAGAAACATCAATGTGTGGTTGCCTCTTGTGTGCTCCCTACTGGGGGCCAGGCCCACAACACAGGTATGTGCCCTGACTGGGAATTGAACTGGTGACCCTTTGATTCACAGGCTGGCACTCAATCCACTGGGCCACACCAGCCAGGGCTGCCCTTCAATTCTAAATGATTACTCTGCTGGGTAGAGAATCTAGGCTGTAGTTCCCTGATTTTCATTACCTTAAGTATTTCTTGCCAATCTCTTCTAGCCTGCAAAACTTCTTTTGAGGAATCAAGCTGAAAATCTTATGGGAACTGCCCTATGGGTAACTTAATTGCTTCTCTTTTGCTTCTTTTAAGATCCTCTCTTTATCTTTAACCATTGGCATCTTAATTATGATATACCTTGGAGAGGGCCTCTTTGTGTCCTCTTTGGGACTCTGTGCTTCCTGGACTTGCACATCTATTTCCTTTACCAAATTAGGGAAGTTTTCTTTCATTATTTTTTCAAATTGATTTCTAATTTCTTGCTCTTTCTCTTCTCCTTCTGGAACCCCTATGATGAGAATGTTGGACATCTTGAGGTTATCTCAGAGGCAGCTTATACTTTTTTCTTTTTTTTTTTTTGGATTCTTTGTCTTCTTTTTGTTCTGATTGGTTGTTTTTTGCTTCCTTATGTTCTAAATAATTGATTTGGTTCTCGGCTTCATCCACTTCACTGTTGTTTCCCTGTAAATTGTTCTGTATTTCATTTAGATCCTTTGTTTACTGGATCTTCTTTATGCTGCTGAGGTCCTCACTAAGTTCCTTGAGCATCCTTATAACCAGTGTTTTGAACTCTCCATCTGATAGATTGTTTATCTCCATTTTGTTTAGTTCTTTTTCTGGAGTTTTGATCTGTTCTTTCTTTTGGGCCATGTTTCTTTGTCTGTTTATCTTAGCAACTTCTCTGTGTTTGTTTCCATGTGTCAACATAGAGCTACTATGACTCCCTGTCTTGGTAGTGTTGCCCAATGTAGTAGGGTCCAGTGTCACAGTCTCCCCTATCACCCAAGTTGGGTACTTGAGGTATGCCCTCTGGGTGGGTAGATTCACCCTACTCTTGTAGGTAAGCCTTGGTTGCTGTTAGCCGATCAATGGGAGGGATTTACCCAGGTCAGACAGCTGCAAGGACTGGTTCTGACCACTGACCAGCATCCTCTGCCCTCTGTGGAGCATCAGCTATGCAGGGACAGGGTGCTGGTGCTCTCATGTGGGTTGTAGCTGTCCACTGGGTACACTGGCCCTGGAGTTTCCCAAGTGGTAAAGGACAAGGTCAGCCCTGACCTGGGTTCTGCCTGGGGCCACACTTCCTGAGCTATAAATATATATTGAAAATATTTAGAAACTATTATATATTCTGGAGTAGTTCAGCTATATATCCTTTAATGTTAAGAATAAGACAAGGTAACCACTGTCAAAACAACTGTTTAACATGATTTTGGAAGTCACATTCAATTCTATAAGACAAAAAATATAAATATGTAAATAAGGTTTAAAAAATGGTTATTATTTGCAAATGATATAATGATCTTCATAGAAAACCCTACAAGATCAACTACAACAAAAAAGCTATTGGAGTTTATGCTAGTAAGAGTTTACAAACTTTCTAGATTAAAGATTTAACAAAAATCAGTAGTGTTCCTCAAGTCAGCAATAATCAACTAAAATTTTAATAAAGTTTGAAATAACACACATATCACAATAAACACTTTACCATATCTATGAATCAAATTATCAAGAAATGCATAAGAACATTGTAAGATACTTTGTAATCCTATTAAAGGATATAAAAGATTACAATAAATGAAACAATATTCCATTTGGATTGATGAGAGGATTTATCTAAGTAAAAATGTTAATTCCCCAATTAATCTAAAACTCAATGCTGAATTCCAACAGGATATTTGAGGAACTTGCCAAACACATTCTAAAACGTATAATAAAATTAATAAATAGCTATATCAAACATAAAAAAGAACAAAATGGGGATTCTTGTCCTACAAGATATTAAATCATACTTCATAGCTATTGCAAATAAAATAGTTCAGCCTGAGTCATGAATAAGCAAATTGACCAATGGAGTATAATCTCACTAAAAGGGAAAAATGTTGCTAGATCCTTATCTTACACCAGTATAAAATTGGGTTCTGGATGAATTCAGGTGGAAATTGAATAAATGTGACTACATTAGAGTTATGGATTTCTGAAAATAAACAAATGTGACCATATCAAACTAAAACATTTTTACACAACAAAGGAAATCATTAACAAAAAAGAAAAGACAGACTACTGAATTGGAGAACTGGTTTGCCAATGATACATCTAATAAGGGGTTAATATCCAAAATGTATAAAGACTCATTCCACTAAATACCAACCCCCATCCCAAATGAAAAAACAAAAACCAAACAATCCAAATAAAAAATGGGCAGAGGCCTTGAATAGACACTTTTCCAAAGAGGGCATATAGAGGGTCAATATACATACAAAAAGATGATCAGTGTCACTAATTGTCAGAGAAATGCAAATTAAAACCACAATGAGATATAGCTCACACCTGTCATAGTGGCTATCATTAATACATCCACAAATGATGAGTGTTGGTGAGGATGTGGTGAAAAGGGAACCTTTGTGCACTATTGCTGGGAATGTAGATTGGTGCTACCACTATGGGAAACAGTATGGAGTTACCTGAAAAAATTAAAAATGGAATTACTTTATGACCCACTGATTACATGTCTGGGAATCTTTCCAAAGAAATCCAAAGCACTAATTCTAAAGAATATATACACCCCTATGTTGATTGCAGCATTATTTATAATAGCCAAGATATGGAAGCAACCTAATTACCTCAAAATAGATGAGTGGATAACAAAAGAAGTGGTACATATATACAATGGAATATTACTTGACTGTGGAAAAGAATAAAATCTTACCATTTGCAACAGCATGGCTAGACCTAGAGCAGGGGTGTCAAACTCATTTTCACTGGGGGCCACATCAGCCTTGCAGTTGCCTTCAAAGGGCTGAATGTAATTTCAATTCCTTAACAGTTAAGGAGTAGTTACATATACACAGTCCTAAATTATGTCGGCCCTTTGAAGGCAACTTTGGGGCCAATGTGGCCCCTGGTGAAAATGAGTTTGATACCCCTGATCTAGAGGGTATTATGCTCAGGGAAATAAGTCAGTCAGAATACCATAATTTTTCACTTACGTATGGAATCTAAAGAACAAAAGAAATGGGCAACAAAACTGAAACAGGCTCATAGACACAGAAAGTGAACTGGTGGTTGTCTGAGGGGAGGGGACCTGGGGGACTGGATGGAAGAGGTAAAGGGTTAAGAACTACAATTTAAGTAGTTGCAAAATAGTCATGGGGATGTAAAGTAAAGCATAGGGAATAAAAAACCTGCGCATTTCTGTTCAGTAAAGGACATTGCAGATAATATTAACATTAATAGACATAGTACAATGGGGAAAAAAACATTTGGAGCATCTCAAACTGACAAAGGTTTAATATACAAATATAGAAAGAATTCCTGAAAATCAACAAAAAATTAACAGCAAACAAAGAAAAAATATCAGTAACACACACGAATAGACATTTTACAGAATATAGAGTTTAAAAGGTAGCAGGTTTATGAACTCATCTATAACCCAAGATATTCAAATTAAAACAACAATAAAATGTACTTTTCACAGATCAGAAAGTAAAAAGTAAAAAGGGTATGTACATATTGAGGGTCGACAGTCATGTGGAGAGACAGGAGCTTCCTTATATTGCGAATGGGAGTGTTACCTGCACAGTCATTGTGGACAGCAGTCTAGCAGTGTTTGTGAAAACATGCGTCTGTCCTATGGTCTCGTGTCCCACTCTTGGGTACGTATCCTTTGGGAACTCTACAAAAATTTATAGGGGAGCATTTTGAGGAAAGATTTTTGCTCCTTTATTTTTTTTGTTGTTGCTGAGAGCTTAAGATACCGCCTCTGTGGTGCATTGAATTACTGGTCCCTACACTTCATTCTTCTATAGCACTGTAATGAATGTACCCCCTTGCCAGTGCGCAAAGTGGACTGGGAGGACTTCTCGCTTGGCTTTAAGTTAAACCATGTGACTTACATTCACACAAAAACCTCTACATAAATGTCCATAGAAGCTTTATTGGTAGTACACAGGAACTGAAATAACCAAAATGTGAGTGGTTAAACAAACTGTGGCACATTTGCACCATGGAATATCATTCAGTGATGTAAAGGAACAATTGATACATCCAACAGTGTGGATAAACCTCCAGAGTTAGGGTGAGTGAAAACAACCAGTGTCCAAAGGGTTACATACTGCATGATTCCTTTTTTATATCATTCTTGAAATGACAAAGTGATGAAAATGGAGAGCAGATTAATGGTTGCCCGGGATTAAGGAGAAGCTGTGATTAGGAGAGAAGTGGTGTGATTATAAGTGGGCAACAAGAGGGGTTCTTGTGATAATGGAAATGACCTGTATCTTGACTGTATGGGTTTCAGTATACTTCCTCAGTCTTTGCTCTCCCACACTACCCAGAAAAATGCTGATGGGCAATCTGGCCAAGGACATGATTTGTCCGTGGGACTAAGTGATGGAGCCATCATGTGTTCGGCAAACATATTAATGGACTTTCTACTACTCATTGAGTTCTTCTTTCTGGATTTTTCCCTTTGGGTAATATAGACTGAAGATTGTCTCTACTTAGCTTATCTATTACTCTGTCTTCTCTATCGGATGACTTCTCTAGCAGAGTCACTGGATGACTAGGGGAGAGCTCTGGTGTGGGGCCTATGGCAATGTCATTGTGAGGAACAGCAGGAAACTGTGGCCTGTGAACCAAATCTGGCCTGATGCCAGTTTTTGTAACTAAAGTTTTATTAGAACACAGCCATGCCCATTCATTGACATATTTTCCAGTACTAATTTTTCGCTACAAGGATAAAACTGGTCAGTTGTGACAGAGATTATACAGCCCCCCAAAGCCTAAAATATTTGCTGTCTGGCCCTTTATAGAAAAAGCTTTTGCGTGCCTAGCCTAAAACACTGTTTCCTGAAGTATGATGTATAGAATACTACTTCCAAGAAATAATAATAGTTTTTACATAAAAATGAGCTCCATGGTTAAATAAATATGTGAATTACCATGGTTATACAATTCTAGCACATTTTTCAATTATAAATCTTTTTGTGCCTTAAATACATATATTTAATTTTGTATTAATTTATGTATACATTTAAAATAATATAAGTACAACTATATAAATATAACTATATAACTAGTAATTTAATAAATTAGATAAAATATATTTAAATCATAGTGTCTTTTATGATTATCAAAGAGATGGTAATAGACTATTCAAAGTTTTCCAAAGGTACTTGACTGTATAATCATTTTGACATGGATTATTCTATGTGGCTAGTGATCCATGGAACATACTTTGGTAAATTTGAGTCTGAATTGCCAAAACAGCTTATCATTCAAGAAGAAAGTATTATTTTCTGCTTATATGAGTTCACTAGGATCAAGATTTCCACATAATTGTTTAGGATCAGATATCTAGCTGGTAGTAAATAATGTGTAATTTCCCAACTTCCTCTGTCCTACTCTCTTTCTCAAACCTAGTGGGTGTGGTTGAACATGGGTCTCTGGATTGCTCCCAGGCTCTCCTTTGCAGTAGATCATCAGACTCTGGATCTGGCTTAAGCATAAACACCAGTTCCTCCAGGGAGGTTTTCCTGACACCCTTTTCTTCCCATCTCAGAGTAGGTTAGGGACTCCTGCTATTGCATTATAGCATTTTCATACTTTATTATTGCAAGTGACTTTTATTGGTCTCTCCACGCATTTGTGAACTCCATGATAGTTAGAAGGCTCATTTTTGCAGGACACATTGTAGTCACTTTCTCCATGATTGTTGAATGATTGTGATGCCTCTGCAGGTCTGTGGGCCCCTGGGTTGCTCCTTCAAGTCACACCTTTTCTTCTGTACACTATAGTGCCCAGCACTGGGCTAGTGCTGTGGTGTCTTTGATTTTGTCTTATAGTTTCTTCCTGAGGTTCTGGGGCCCTGCTCTTGAACCTCTGCAAGGTAATAAGGCCCTTGCTGTGCCTACTGTTCTTGGTCCTCTTCCCTGTTTCCCAGTGGCTGTAATTAAATGGATAGACGGCCTTAGATTAGAAATGATTGATCTTAAAACTTTCAAATTGGTCCCCTGGATTTCATTTACTGTACTAGGACCTTGTACCATCTGTTGCAACCCTACTGCTGACAGTTGGCTAAAATAAGATAGAATTTGCCACTCTTTCTGGATGTTTGCCTTGCTTGACTGCTGGAACCCCTGCTGTTGGCTGGGTTCACATCTTGGCCTTAGTCAGTTGGTGTTGTACAGTACAAACTCCTGGCTTTTTCCCTCTCCTCTTTTACTCAAGAAACCACTGTTTGTCTATTCTTAGTCCACCCCTAAAATAATAATGCAGGAAAAGAGATTCAGACTTTATAAACTTATCACTGCTGCCTTAATTGAATTTTCTTTCTTGCTCACTCCTAGACATTGTGGTTCTCAGGTTTAACTATGGTTATTTAGTGAATGTTTTTATACTTCTTTCGAATTCAGTAAAAGTTAAAAAACCCCTGCCTTATAATTAAGAAATTAAATCACAAAGCTTACAGTCTTGGTTTAGAAACACAGGAACTCTAACTGAAAAAAAATGAACAGGGAGCCTGGAAAAGATTAGATTAACTTTTATTTTCAATGCAAAACAAACTGGTGAAGTACAGAGTTGGGAAAAATCTGAAAATTCAATACTGTAAATTATTTTATTGATGGATATCCTGCTACGTGTTTAATATTTCACTTCATTTTGCTTCATTATTCAACCAATAGATCAGTGATAAACCCCAGTAGACATTGTATTTTCATAGAAAACTTCTGAGGCTTTTTTTTTAATGTATAATTAAGACCAGTAAGAATTTGTTGTATATAATGTAACCTTAGGAATATGTTAGAAGTCCCTGGCATGACCAGAATTCAAAGAGTTTATCCTTAATTCTCACCAGGGAGTCGAGACTACACAATAAAACAAAGAAAAAAATTTATGAAACCGAAAGGCGAGATTAAAGTCAAGAGCCCTCTGTTAAGTCTTACTTCTGCCCCGAGTCTCAGCGACTACTATGGTGCCAGAACTATTTAGAAGACCAAGAAAGAACTACATGTTTTAATTAAATAACACATGGCAGAAAGCACAAGATACCAGCTTGGGTTTATCAGGCAGAACAGGAGCTATCCTTGTGCTAAACAGACAGGCACCAAGGAAAAGAGAGAACCCGAGAGACAAGTCTAAAAAAGCTTGGGAGCTATTTAATACAACATCTTAGGATGAAATCTAACGCTACCCGTAGATGTGAGGGGAGCCGCATTTGAGAAAGGCAGCCTGGTGTAGAATAATGATGGAGTAAAGTAAATGACACGGAACTATGACAAATTCAAAACCCAACTGGAAAATTAGGAAAGAGAATGAAGTGTCGTGTAGAACGACACCCTGACAATTACCCTCAAGCAGCGGGGCATGTCCTGACACATTTACCTATCCTAGTGCTGCAGGCACTGGTGTCTGGGCTTTCTGTCTGCACAATGCGCCTTTGTGCACCACTGCGGCCCATTTTCCGGCTCTGTCTCCGTCAGGCATGAGGCTTCGAATGGCTGGCTTCTGTTCCTTGTCAAAAGGCGTTCAGGAGAACAGACACGGCAGGACCTGCAGGTCAGCCGCATTCGTATCTTTCTAAATGAAGACAGACTTTTTTTAAACATGGAAATTACTAATACTAAAAGCCATTTATGAAATTCTACAAGGAAAAAAAATCCCAAAAAAGAAACGGACTCCTAGGCCTAGACAAGGTGTCAAAATTGAAGATTATTTTATCCTCCTGTATACAAAATTACAGAGAAAAACAAAGCAGCAGGAGGTCCAAACATGTCAATCAAAGAGGAGACAGCACATTCTAGACTGGGAATATAATTAAGTAGAAGATATAAAAATAGGATTTCCCAACCTGGCAAGTGGAAATATAAACCAACTGGCAGAGGAAGAGTGGAGAGGATATTCCCACCCTTTTGGAATAACTAGAAAAACATTAGGAATCAGAAAATGGAAATTTGTGAAGTAAAGATAGGGGAGGCAGATGAAGAAAACCTATTAAGTGTGTGGAAGTGCAGAGTTCCCAGCATCTGAGACAAGCCCTTCAGCAAACTAATTTGGGGACAAAGGTACTGACATTTTGGGCAAAAGATGAATAAGAGATCGTTCATATTCAGAGTTTATGTGATATAAATTTAGCTGCTAATGAAGGAGTTCGCCCCTGTGCTTGAAAGAAAATGAAATATGCTCACATCTCAAGAAAATATCATTTCACGTCACCATCACCATTAGGGTGAAGCGTTAGTCACTCTCACGCAACTGGCAGAAATCAGCGGTGCGGACCCTGCCGGCTCTCACAGACCTGCGTCCGCGCTGCGGTTTGTTCAGTTAATGGTATCGACAGCTGTAGTCCTTCCCTCTTGTATTAATTGCATTAAAACATAAGTACAGATATTGTGTTCCTTAAAAGACATTGGGAGGAAATGAAAAAAGCTGTTTAATAAAATATAATAAAAGTATTTCACATTCATTTCTCAACTGTAATAAGTGGAGTTACAGTGGGAGGAGGAAACCTCTCACAGCTGGACCAGCCCTAAGACTCTTTCCCTTCTTCTTACTTAAAAGCTATCAATTTAGAGCTGTCCTGTGTATTGCCCTGTGAATTGAACAAGCCTTTTCAGTCTTTAATTAAGGGTGAAAAACTCTTTGAACATCACAGCATTCATCGGTTCATGTGTGGAAAGCCTGGTGTAACAAAAGAATTTAATCAAACTACAAGCCTAATAAAGACTACATTGCCTGAACTAAATGATGTTATTGCAGTCGCGGCTCATAGTTTTACATTTAAAAAAGCGGGTCAGAGTATTCATTCATCTTGATTAGCAATGCCAACCTAATTACTTCTGGAGGAAACAGTAATTAGCTGGAGTCTCACCTCATTAATCATGACATTCTTGTAGCAGACTATTTTTATCTGATAAATGGCTTGGATTGGAACAAGGTGTATATTTGAATTCTAGTTAATTGTACACAGCTTGCTGCATAACATTTCACATTTTTATCATTTAACTACTTCCTCTCTGCAAACCTCTTGAGGAGCTTTTGTTGGTTACTTGCATTCTTGTAGTGAAAAAAATAAATCTGACTTAATGAGAGGGTCAGTTGTTCTTGTTAGTTAACATATCAGAAATGGCATCTCAAGGAGGCAGAAGAAAGGATAAAAGACCTCTGTGCGTAGATTGTCATTCAAATTGCTATGGGACAGACACTCATTGTAAAGTTGCTGCAGTGAATTCAGAGTGAATGATAGCATTTTATAACTTGGCCCAGTTGTTCCCATGTGATCAATAATAAACATTGATAACAAGTGTGTTGTTATCCATATGTACTAGGCAGGGAATCATCATACATTTAGTCAGATTTTCAGTGTTCCTAAACCAGTGCCAAGGAGTACAGTACGTTTAAACAGTGGTAGTACAGGAATCTGCAGTCTGCTTAGCTATGGTGAGGGTTATACATCTCTGATCACTTCTCTTTCCCTAAGCCTTGCATTTCCCAGTATTAAAACTCGTAGTTAATCAAAACATCATATATACTGCTTTATCCCGGTTCCTTTCCAATTCACGAGTCTCAGTGGAGCCTGAAATCAGCACACTTAAATACAGAGAGAATTCTTACTTATTTATTTAATTTTATTGTATTGTATTTTTTTATTACCATTTATCTGCCCATAGCCTCTTCCACCTCCACCTGCCCCCCTTCACCACCCTGCAATCACCACACTGTTGTCCGTGTCCATGTGTTCACGAGTTCTCTTCTTTTCTTTTTTGCTTGATCCCTTTGGTTTGCTCTCCAAACCACCCCAGAGCTGTCAGCCTGCTCTCTGAGTCTGTCTCTGTTCTGCTTGTTAGTTCAGTTTGTTCACTAGATTCCATGTACAAATGAAATCATACGGTATTTGTCTTTCTCTGACTGGCTTATTTCAGTTAGCATAATATTTTCCAGGTCCATCCATGTTGTTGCAAAGGGTAAAATACTCTTCTTTTTTACAGCTGAATAATATTCCATTGTGTAAATATCCCATAGTTGTTTTATCTACTCATTTACTGATATATACTTGGGCTGCACCCAAATCTTGGCTATTGTAAATAATGCTGCAATGAACACAGGGTCACACATATTTTTTCTAATTAGTGTTTGGGTTTCTTCAGATAAATTCGTATAAGTGGAATCACTGGGTCATAAGGCAGATCCATTTTTAATTTTTTGAGGTAACTCCATACTGCTTTCCACAGTGGCCGCACCGATCTGCATTCTCACCAACAGTGCATGAGGGCTCTCCTTTCTCTACTTGTTGTTTCTTGATTTATTGATGATGGCCATTCTGACTTGTGTGAGGTGTTATCTCATTGTGGTTTTAATTGCATTTCTCTGATTAGTGATGTTGAGCATCTTTTCATCCTGTTTGGACAGAGAGAATTCTCATCTTGTACCTTGTAGGAAAATAGGATGCTTGCTATAAATAGGGATTGCACAGGATAGCCTCATTTGCCTATGCCATCATCAAGCTCCTCAGCCCTGCATTGTACATAATAAGAGTGGATCTAGTTCTTCAGGGCTGACTCACATTAACCAAGTTTAGGGAGACTGATTTATAAAATAAGAAGGACAGTTTAAAAAATTCAGTGAGAAATGACTTCACATACATGGACACAAGATTAATATGGATTTTCTCTGTTGTCCAGCTAGACAGGAAGCAAAATAATAATTACCCAATTTAGCAATATATAATGTGAACTATGGTCATAAGGACCATGTTTATCATGAGCTTCATCAACACAGCATTGTGTCTCTGGAGGGATTTCTACATAGGATGCCAGATCATAATTTGATGGTTGCTTGTTGATCAAGTAAACAGAATAGGAAGGAAGAGTTAGATAAATCTCATGTTTAATGGAATCAACCTAACATAAGATATAGTTGGCTACTTGCCAACTTGCCATCTCTGTATTAGCACTGGTGTTATCAACAAGGCTAGAATACTCAAAATCTATTAGTCTCATGTCGTCTTTCCCAGATAATACCAGGGTGGACCCTGCCAGACTTTGCCTCAATTATTCTTTTATTTCTAGGGTGAACCACTGCTTTTGGCCTAATTTTTTCTTTTTTTTAATATGTTAAAATAATAATTATAGTTATAACTGAGTGTTTGCCCAAGAACCGTTCTGACTCCTTCAGGTGAGTTTGCATATCTATGCATCAGCTGGTCTTATTTGTTTTTTTATTTCCAAGCTTTCTGGATACCTCAGTGAGGCTAAGTATAGAAGTCCCTCCATTTAAAAAAAAGGTTGTTTCTAAGTCCATTTGAACGTAAGTCAAAATGACACTACACTACTTTAAATATGAACATAATAATATAGGCTTTAGGATTAGCTGTAAAATGAATAATAAACTACAGCAATATTCCTAAGAAGAGCTTAAGCTTGCATTTTTCAAGAGCCTTCCCACAAAATGTAAGTTTGAAAATTTGAAACTAGCTATGCTTTTCTCCCAGTGAGTGTGTAGCCTATCAGACATCTTTTCCCAAAATACTGGTTTTTGTCGACATTGCAAATCCCTCGAGGCTGTTGAAAGCTGCCTGCCTGATTCTCGTTATAACTAGGGTGGGAGAACTCCTTAGTGCTTCCGGTGGATTTCTTACCACCTCTCGACCCTGTGAGGAACTTGGGCAGATTCAAACAAGGCCTTGACCAGGGACTCCTCTGTGGTTTGTAGCAAAGGTTTCATTTGCAGCATAGAGATCATGCTTGGCATTTAAGTTCGCAAACAAATGATCGGTTATAATGAATTACTGTCAGGTTGCCAGATGTCCAGCTTTCATGCTCATCGCCTGGCCATATCCTCAACGCTGTTTATTGTCCTATTTACGTTTCCTCATCTGCTGCCGGTTACCACAGATCACGTACGCCTGGCATTTTTCAAATGTCATATGTATTTTTTTTCCACTAATGAAATTTTTCTTATGGTCCAGTGATTCATCTCACCTGTGTGTGTAACATCTCATCATCTTCCCACTACTTTCAGTTAAATTATTTCTCTGTTTTTATTTCTATTATAATCATATGCCTCTTATTACTATGCTGTACTTTAAAGTTACTGCTTTTTAACTGGACATGGTGTGGCTAGTAGTAGCTTTGAAACTATAAAATATGTCAAAAACCAGACACAGACACAACAAACAGGTATTCTAAGAGACAAAAATGACTGTGTGAGCAGCTATGCCATCTCCGGACAGCAGAGTTGACTGCTATTTTCTTGTTTAAAGTGGAGTGTTGCTTTGTTCTTATCTATGAAAATCCGTAAACATGTAGGTTGAAAGTTGAGGACTTTCTGTTCTGATCTTTGGTTGGTGATACTATTTTTGTTGTTGAAAATTTATTTAATGTTATAATAATAATTAATAATAAAAATTACTAATTCTTTTGATGTTTTACAGAGTGTAGGTACTATTCTAAGTGTGTTACATATATTAATTCATTTAATTCTTATATCAGCCTTGTGAGGTAGGTGTCGTTTGTGTTCCCATTTTACAGATGAGGAAAGTAAGTAACATACCCGAGGTCCCACAGTGAGTAACAGTAGAGCTGGGATTTGAAGCCTGGCACTTTGGCTCCAGAGCCCTCTTTTAAATATACTCTCAACTCCTTCTCATGTAATGGGTTTATTGTCACAATGTCTCAAATACAGAAAACTCCAAAAAAAGAAAGTAATATTGACTGACTATCCCACCATTCAGTTAAACTATCATTTTTATTTTGACACGTACATTTCCAGAACAAATTTGCTATTTGTTTCATTTAGAAAATATTAGGAGTATCTTTAGAGGAGTATAAATATATTTACTGTACCATTTTTAGAGATGTCATTATATTTTAGTATTTTTAACTATCATATTTACTGAAATAATTTGTTCCCTATTATAAGCAATGGCATGAATAATCTTGTAGAGAAACCTTTGTTCACATGTTTATTTTTCTTTAGGAAAAGTTCCAGAAGTGGAGTTACTAGATTGAACAAGAGAATGTATATTTTGAAGGCTTCTTATACTTATTGCCAAATTCCCTTCCAGAAATGCTGTATCAGTTTATACTCCCACCATTAGAATATGAGATGTCTGCTTTCCTGTACCTGGAGTGTCTCAGGGTTTTAGCATTCTCTTCTTTTTCTTTTTTTGTGTGCAATTTGAGCTTGTACCTTTTATGTTTTCTGCTTAAATATATTACCCTTCTGTTGTATTTGTATTGATTACTTTATCTCTCTGTGCTTCAGTTTAGCTCTGTAAAAATGGCATTATAATAGTAACTACATCAAGGTTGTGGGAATGTAAGTTTTTCATATTTATACTGCATAGAAAAGTGCTTGGCACACAGTGTTTGCTATCATTATTATTATTTATTACTTTTCCTGTTTTTATTATTTTTATGTGTTAGATATTATGGTTTTTCTTGGTTATTTTGAATTTTAATGTGTTCTCCATGATGAAGCCATATGATTAATCCATTCCTTCTTTGTTATAGTTAGATATTCCATGAATTTTTTTCAAATATTTATGTGCAAATTCACTTTTGTACCTAAATAGGAAACCACTTTTTTAAAAAAAATCTTATGTCTACAGTCAAAATAGAAAGGATGTACCATTGTTTAATCTAATATTGTAACATTGGAGATAATATTCTTTACAGAGAGGTCTAATAGTCATAAAGTCTTTGACTTATTATCCAGCACCTGCTGCTCTTCCTTCTCACGGTTGGATGGATCTGTTACCCCAGCCTCCCCCTCACCCCCCGCCACACCACCCAGGAGGCTCAGTTTTGTTGCATTTGCTGGGCTAGTTCTGGTGGTGGCAATAGATTTCTCGAGGCCAGCTGACATCCTCACACTCAGACTTTTGGTAAGGTTTAAGATCTGTCATAGAGATTGAGGCTCCATGTTCGTTCAAGAGTGGCCTGGCTATCCTCAAGCCCAAGATGAAGACCAAAAGATTAAGACCTCAGAATTTAAGGTCTCCTTTAGTTTTGTTGTGGTATTTCTGACTTCCTTATTCTTTACAACTCTAGGTCATCAGGTGAGGACTATAATACTGTGGCCCTAGCCCAAAGTATGAAACTTAAAAAAATCCTAAAAACCATATAGGCCATTTAACTCCCAAATGAATTTCTTTTACTATATTTCCATCAGCTATTTGTCAAGTCTTTGTTTGAACACAACTCACAAAAGTCAGAGTCAGCTCATCTCAAACAGCTCTAACTTTGAGGATAGGTTCAGGCAACTGTACTTCCTGGAGCCTTCACTCCACACAGTTCTGTCCTGCAGAAATTTATTGTTCCACTCACATTATTTGGACAGTTCTACAAATACTTGGAGATGATTATTCCTACAAACAAAGCAGTCAGTCCTATCTTCGGCCTTATTTCTTAAAGCTTTGTGGAGTGACTTCGTGCCCCGTTACCCCACTGGTGACTCCTTTGGTCCCCATTCATCTTGGTAATTTGTCTTTGAAGCATGGCTCCTAAAGCAAAACAGAATTTGCTGATATGGTGGAGGCCAGAGCAGAGTACATGTAGTCTACTGCTTCCATTGTCCTTGGTTCTATAATTCTTTATTTTAAATTAAGGTATAGATAATGTACATTATTATGTTAGTTTCAGATGTAGAACATAGTGATTCAACATTTATATTCCTTATAATGTAATCACCACATAAGTCTAATAACTATCTGTTACCAGAGTTATTACTGTAATATTAACTATTTTCCCTCTGTTGTAAGCCATCTTCATGACTTACTCTTACTTTTTCAATAAATGGAGGTTTGTACCTCCTAGTCACCTTCACTTTTTTACCCATCCCCAAACATCAGTTTATTATCTGTATCTATGAATCTGTTTCAGTTTTGTTTTGTTTTTTAGATTCCACATAGGTGAAATCATATGGTATTTGTTTTTCTCTGTGTGACATATTTCTCTTGGCATAATATTCTGTAGGTCTATCCATGTTGTTGCAAATGGCAAAATTTCATTCTGTTTTATGACCATAGTCGTCTGTGTGTGTGTATATATATCTTTATCCATTCGCCTGTCAATGGACACTAAGGAAGCTTTCACATCTTAGGCTGAGTTCTATAATTCTATTAATGTCTAAGAGCATATTAGGATTTTTTCTCTTTTGGTCAGCTGCATCATGTTGTTGATTTTTAATGACCTTTTTTGTCAAAATCTGAAGTGTTTCTTTTTCCTATACACAGCTATTTGCTTTTCTCCTCCTTCAGTCTACATTTGCACTTGTATTTTTTGCACACCACTTGTAGGACTTTGTTATTCAACTTTATGTTCCTGTAATCAACTCATGGTTGCATTCACTTGAATTTTTTTAATTTTGTTTCTGTAAGGAGATATTGGTTATCTCTTCCTATTCTATAGCATTAATGGTTTTGAAAAAGTGCTACCCAATTCTTCAAACAAGTCAATGATGATGATGCTAAGAGAAGTATTAAGGACAGAGGCTTGTGTTTTCCCACTGGAGAGCTCTCTTTGGGTTATATTCTGTTTATGGGTATGGTTGATCAAATAATTAGGACACTTTCTAATTGACATGGACGCTGGCCCGTAGTGTCCGCAGTGTTATGGATGAGACATGAGACAAATTCACATGGACTGCTGAGTCCTGTGGAAGAAAAGGGACAGCACGGCTACTCTCTCAAGGAGAGAGTGCCTGACCCTTGCCTTGACAGGTTTTATTGGGTTCGTTTTGCACAAGAATACAGGTAAAGCTCATTAATCATTATTAGGCACTAAGAATCAAACATACAAAGAACTCTGAGGGCCTATTTTGAGTTAGGGTCAGATAGCTAAAGAGCCATAAAACTTTGAGGAACAAACTCACTTTTGCTTGGACCCTTATTATTTAATTGAGAGCATTCTAAACAAAGCAGGTTTCACAGGATTTTACATATTCTTTCTTAGGTCTGATTGCTCTAGGGAACCCACCCTTTCCAGCACAGGGCAACACCTACCACCAGCATTGTCTCAGGCTTAAGCCATTGTTTCAGGCTTAAGTAAGGCAGGGGAAGTAAGGCAGCCAAGAGATTAGGAGACTTCTTGCAGACAGAATGAGGACTCAGGCTATGTCAAAGCCAAGGGGCAAGGGTCCATCACTCCCTTTTGCTATAGCCCCCCAAGTCCTTCCCTGGGGCCTCCACATGATCATGCCTGTCTTAGGTCGTTCCCCCTTGGGGAATCTTACGTGGCTAACTGATCAAGCATTGAGGACCAGACAGGGTGAAGTAAAAGGAGCAGAAGCGGTGCCCCTGCCAGGGAGATAAGCTTTGTCTCCTTAGTGGCTTATGGTCCAAAGGTCGCTCATTCAGCCTTAGCCATGGGGGCGGTTACAGCTTCTGAAACCAGGCAGGGTGGTTTCCAACATCTAATTGTGGACTTTATTCATACATATTTTTTGTCTCAGTAAAGCAGTTCCCAAATTTTATTTCAAGATGTACCTAATCAAAATTGGGTGCCCGGAGATACTGCACACTACATTTTCTTCCTGGAGAGCCACAATGCACATTATATATATTACTCTTCAAAATTTATGTTTTGTTTAACTCATGTTTTCCAAATGTACTTGTGTATGAACCCTGCTCCGTACATACCTATGAATATCCTGTGGAGGTCTATTGTTTGCAGACGTACATTTGAAAAATACTCCCTGCAAGGGTAAGTTGAGAGAGCCTGTCAAATGCATAATGCATCACTGAAATTCAGACACATAGTTCCCCAGAATTTTCCTTGTCTCCTGCTCTAGTAATTTTACCAAAACAGAGCATGAGCTAGGTCTGGCTTGAATTGTTCATCACAAATCTGTGTTGGCTCCATATTGATCCTGTTTGGTTTTCTCAATTCCTGCCTTGCCCAGAATCAACAGAGAATTTAAGAGTTCAATTAATGAAATGAATTCTCTCTCATTTCCCATCTTTTAAGTATGTTAAGTCAATATTAACTCATCTCTATCTGCTGGTGCCATTCCTTTCCTTCAACTTTCCTCCATGCAAATTCCAATGAGGTTCAACCGTTTCATTTTGTGATTTCTTTCAGAAGCCTGAGGTGAAATTCACCTAGACAGAAGCGCTTAGCTCATCTTATAAAACTGCCTGGCACTTTGAATGTGATTCTGCCCTATCTTGGTCTTTAATTCCGCTTTCTGAGAATCCTTCTTGCTTTGCTGGGCCTACTAGCATTTCCCTTGATGGAAGATACACACAAAACAGGAATTGCTGTCCTGGATTTTCTGACATTTCTTCACTTTCAGTGGCTCCAAGCCTTATATCTCTTTCCTTCTTCTTCTTCTTTTTTTTTTTTGTTTTAAGTTTGTTCATCTGCTCCAAAGGAAAAAAAAGCCCTTTTTTTTGAGAGCATTTTTTAATGCCTTTTGCTGTTCTCAGCCTTTAGCCTGCCTGACACTGTTGTTTTAATTCACGCCACTAGTCTGTGGTTCACCTGCATTTGATTGCCATGTCTTCTCTTTTCTCTTCCTCAGTGGGATTATTTGACATTGTGTTGTCAGAATTTTATGAGTGCGAGGCTTCCTTCTTTCTTGAGTCATCTCCCTTTTCAGAGTTTCTGTCCAAGAAATCTTGCCCAACTAATCATTTTGAAATCTATTTTTTTTTTAGCATGCTGGTTTTCCCATCATTGGCTATAATATACCCTTCAATAAAATGATGTAAGTATATGATTCCCCAGCCAGCTTCACTTCTTAAACACAATTAGCCTTATTATTCCTCAGTTTCTTTCATTATTTCTTCCTCCAGAGAGATAAAATGATTGGCTGTACAAGTTAAGAATCCATTTTACCAACAGGAAATAGCTTCCAGTGTTTATCTTGATAGAAGAAATTCCTTGGCCATTGTCTGCTAAGAAATTGTTTTTGGCAGACAGATTTATATTTTATCTCACCATACAGTGTTAGAGAGGTGTGAGTCTTGTAAGAGAAGTGCAATTAAGAGAGGAACATAAATAAATAAAGTTAATTAAAACAGGTTTGTTGTGATAATTAGTTTGGTTTACAATAGAGTATTTGGATGTTAACAGGTCTTAGAATGCTGTAGGGCAATATCTTCTATTTCTAGCACTTGAGGTACTCTGAATATATTACAGTGAATGAGTTTTACTAATTGATTTTTTGTTATAAATTATGCAGTTCTGGAGAACCCAAGAATGCATTTAGTTTACAAAATACATTGATTATTTTAGTTTTGGTTATTGATCATTTGTTCAGCATTGGTGGTCAACCAGAGGCATAGAAGCTGCCTGATGTTACCAAGAACAGATAAGGGCTCAGCCAGAAACTACCAGCCACAGGATCCTCCCTTCAGATGCTGTGCTGTTGGCTGAGAAAATGTTATGGTTTAATAATATTCTCTTTTTTTAAAGATTTTATTTATTTATTTTTGAGAGAGTGGGGAAGGGAGGGAAAAAGAGAGGGAGAGAAACATCAATGTGCGGGAGGGAAAACCTCAATTGATTGGGGGCCTCTGAGAGGCATATGCTCCGCTTTGGAATCAAACTTATGGCCTTTTGGTTTGCAGGATGACGCCTAAATCACTGAGCCACACCAGTCAGGGTAGTTTCATAAAATTCTTACTGCTACATAAATAAGATAGATGAATATCTTTCAAAATTTGGCCCCCACAATAATGGGCTTTATTTTTTTCCTCACAGATCCCTTATTTTGAAACATTGTCCTAGGCACTGTTGTTAAGATGATTTGTTTTTCCACAATTTTAAATAATTTATACACACAATAGGTCATACTCAAAAGTTTTGACCAGCATAACTGACTATGGTTGATTCAGTTCATGCATTTCATACCAGAAACAATTACATTTGTATTTTATTTTACTTTTTATGGGCTTTCAAGGACCCTAATCTAGAAGGGTTGTATTTGCATTGGTCACTGGCGATTCAGATTCTTGTCATGATGCAGAATGTGTATGCAACCAGTTATTTTTAGCGCTTTTGGTCAACATATAGCAATTCAAGTGGAATTTGGAAATCTGAAATTAGATAATAAAGGAGCCTTACTTTTGCAAATGGTTTTGTCCTCCTTCACTATTTAGTACTTCCTCATATACAATTTTATGTACTCATCCCCATGTTGGAAATACTAAAGAGGACAGAAATACTCAGAACATATGAGACAAGAGGAAGAGGAAGGGGAAAGGAAGCAAGGAGCTGAGGAAGCCAGTGAGTCACCAGAGAAACACTTTGTTTTTCCCCCTTCTAAGACAGACTCAAGATGACTGCCAGTCTTCTAACAATTATCAAGCAAGGCCAAGGATTGTATATTTTTTAAAAATTATATTTTGTTGATTATGCTATAATAGTTGTCCCAAGTTTACCTCCAGAGAACACCCCCCACTGCCTCAGGCAATCTCCACACCTTAGTTCATGTCTATGGGTCATGTGTATAAGTTCTTCAGCTACTCTGTACTGTACTTTACATCACCATGACTATTCTTCATGGAATTTGTACTTCTTAATCCCTTACCTCTTCTCGCATTCCACTGCAACCCAACTCCCATCTGGCAAACATCAAGATGTTCTCCTTATCCATGGTTCTGTCTCTGTTCTGCTTGTTTGCTTAGTTTGTTTTTTAGATTCAATTATCAATAGATATGTATTTATTGCCATTTTATTGTTCATAGTTTTGAACTTATTTTTCTTAAAACAAGTCCCTTTAACATTTCGTATAATAATGGTTTGGTGATGATGAACTCCTTCAGCCTTTTCTTGTCTGGGAAACTCTTTATCTGCCCTTCCATTCTGAATGAGAGCTTTGCTGGGTAGAGCAATCTTGGCTGTAGGTTCCCGCTTTTCATGACTTTGAATATTTCTTGCCAATCCCTTTTAGCCTTCAAAGTTTCTTTGAGAAATCAGCTAAAAGTCTTATGGAACTCCTCTGTAGGTAATTAACTGCTTTTCTCATGCTGCTTTTAAGATTCTTTCTTTATCTTTAACTTTGGCATTTTAATTATGATTTGTCTTAGAGTAGGCCTCTTTGTATCTATGTAGTTTGGGACTGTCTGTGCTTCTTGGACCTGCATGTCTATTTCCTTCACCAAATTGGGGAAGTTTTCTTTCATTATTTTTTCAAATAGGTTTCCAATTTCTTGCTCTTTCTCTTCTTCTTCTGGTACCACTGTGGTGCTAATGTTGGTAGGTTTGAAGCTGACCCAGAGGCTCCTGTAGTATCCTTGTTTTTTGGATTCTTTTTTCTTCTTGCTGCTCTGATTGGTTGTTTTTTGCTTCCTTATATTCCTATTTGATTTTCAGCTTTATCCCCTCCATGGTTGATTCCTTGTAAATTGTTCTTTAATTCACTTGGTTGTCCTTCATTTCTGAGTGGATCTTTTTAATGACGCTGAGGTCCTCACTGAGTTCCTTGAGCATCCTTATAACCAGTGTTTTGAACTCTGAATCTGACAGATTGCTTATCTCCATTTTGTTTAGTTCATTTTCTGGAGTTTTGATATGTTCTTTCATTTGGGCCATGCTTCTTTGTCCCCTCATTTTGGAAACATCCCTGTGTTTGTTTCTATGTATTGGGTAGAGCTGCTATGACTCCCTGTCTTGGTAGTGTGGCTCAATGTAGTAGGGTCCAGTGGCACAGACTCCCCTATCACCCCAGCTGGTACTCGAGGTGCACCCTCTGGGTGGGCTGTGTATATCCCCCTTTTGTAGTTGGCAGGTCAATGGGAGGGATTTATCCAGGCCAGCCAGCTGCAAGGACTGGCTCTGACCACTGACCAGCAACCTCCATCCTTCATGGAGGATCAGCTGTACAGAGGCCCATTCCGAAGAGCAGGACTTACTTCAGCAGGACTCTGGAGCCCATTGAGTCATCCCCTTGAGCATGTCACTTGTGGAAGTGGTTGGGTGGTGGTGCTCCAACATGGTCTGTAGTTGTCCACTGGGGGGGCACAGTCTGTGGGGTTTCCTGGGTGGTGAAGGCCAATGTCAGCCACCACCTGTGTTCTGTCTGGGGCCACTTAGCATAAGCTATAAAGTGATCTGCAGATGGCTGCTACTTGCACTGGGCATGGAGGTACCCAAACAAGGCCAGGCAGTGAACCGAGGTCAGCTGCTACTAGTGCCAGGCCCTGGGGCCACTTAGAAAAAGGTACTAGAGCCTCCCTGAGGCTGACTTTTACTTGTTTAAGAGGATTTTTGAAATCTGAAGCACAAACCAAAACAAGCTAATTATAGAAAAGCCACTGTTAATAGCTTGGGTGGCCCCATAAGTTAGGTGGGGCAGAGCCTAAGGGAAACAGTATGAGCCAGGTCGATGGAGTCTCAGATATGGAACCCACCTGCTGGCTCTGTGGCTCTGTGTGGGAGGGCTCAGAAAAGCAACGGTAGTCTCTGCCCACCTTTCTGTCTTGGAGAAAGCTCTCCCCCATCTCTTGCCCTGATGCCAGATACTTTTTCCTTTCTGTATGCCACTGGTGCCTTTCAAGCTACTACTCTGGTGTTGGAGGTCAATGTGAGTGAGTTTGTGTGCAGGCCCTTTAAGAAGAACTGCTTGGGAAACCAGCAGTGTCTTCCACCGTTTCAATCCCTGTTGGTTTTTACAGCCAGGAGTTTAGGGACTTATCTTCCTGGTACTGGAATCCTGGCATGGGGAGACCTGGGATGGTGTGGGAGTGAGACCCCTTGCTTCTGAGATATCACTCCGTATTTTTATCTGCCACTTGTGGGTGTGGGACCAGCCTGTTCCATGTCTTTGCATCTCAGCCCCTCCTACAAGGCCTGGATGGATGTGGTTTCTTTAATTCTGTACTTTTCAGATTTCCATTCAACTCGATATCTGATGGTTCTGAGTGATGGTTGTTCTGTAGTTTAGTTGTAATTTTACTGTGGTTGTGTGAGGAGGTGAGCCATATCTGCCTACACCTCCATCTATACTGCAGTAATTGTATATTTTTAAGTATATAACCAGGACCATCTATTTTTTTTGAAAAACAAAACTATTTTATTCAAGCTTTCATTATTAAACAAGATTTTAAAAGTGGTTATTTTATTAGTATGTAATTATCCAGGTTGTAGTTAATACTTTAGTTTCTAGACGTAATTAAACTAGGAAAAATTGAGTAATAGCTCCCATTTTAAAGTATCTGTTACACAGAAGGCATGTCACAAGCATTTTTCCAGTTCTTATATCATAGTATAAGGCAGCTTTTATGTGCATCTAAACATTAGAAAGCTAAAGTTCAGAAGCTTTAGCAACTTGCCTAAATGTCACATAGCCAGAAAGTTTAGAGTTGAAATTCAACTTCAGTTCTATTTGCTTCAAAGCTCATCTTCTTTTCCCTTTAATATCGTGTCTCTCTTTGCAACATGGACAGTTATGCAGCTCTGGCTCTTGTTAAGGCTTTTGGTTTCACATAGGCATTTTTTTCCAATATAGTCATTTTACATCCCCAGGGAGGTTTTGAATTCTTTGGATTTTGAAGAGCCTAGAACTAGATATCTCTAACACTTTAAGGAAAAGGCATTGCTCTTATGACTTTTGACCATAGAACTAAAATGCTTTTGGGTATGCTTTAGAAAGAAACCTCAAAGGAATTAACTTTGACTTGAAAAAGACAAGCAAGTAGTAAAAATAGATTTGAAAAAAGAGATTCACTGAAGAGCATCACAATAATCAAGGGATTCCTGAGACAGCTCTAGAGGTTGTTTGGAAAAGTAAGCCAGTCTATTTTTCAATCATGTCTGACTTTTCTGATAGATTGTACACTTTTGGAGGTTAAAAACATGCCTTTTTATCTTTGAATATCCAAGGGCTGGCACAGTGACTCAAGAGGCTTGAATGTAGGCATCACACCTGTAATAGATGCTTCTGATGTGATCAGTTCAAAGGTCAGTTGTCTTGGAGAACAGGGAAATACAAAATTTAACATTTTCCTTTGCATGAAACAGAATAGGTTTTGGCTGTTAGAGTCAACGCAAGTAAATTATGAGCAAGACCCTCAATTTATCGAGAGTAACAGAAGAGTTCAGATTTAGTATTATGAAAGGGTACAATAGTTAACATAACTCTTCAATCATAACAGCCTGATGGCACACACCCGTCCCTCCTTCACATACATGGGACACACTTCCATTACTGCTAAAATATCACAGCTTGGATTGTTCCTTTTCCTCTGCTTTGCTATCCTACTCAGCAAAATGGCATGAAACTCTAAGGAAGATCACCTGGCTACGTGTCAATTACAGTCGTAAAGGGGAGTAAAGCACATTTCCTAGATAGGAATGTCATACACTTGGGATAAGTTTTTTTATGTTGTATTTCATTGGATTTTTCATTTTAATTAATCAATTAAGTCAGAAGTTATGAAGCACTAAAACCATATGAATGAATCAGCCAAAAGCACAGGTGAGCTGCAGTTGCCTGAAGAATATGCTTGAGAAGCTGGCTATCTGCCATGCCCAGTTCCTGAACAGCACAGAGCTGAGGTCTGGCAGGGGTGGCGGCTTGCGCATCTGGAGACCGGTGTTCATCATAGCAGGTCTACATGAAGTCTGCAGGGGTCAAAACCTGAATCCAATAGTGAAGAGCAAATACACTGAAGAGCAAAAGACAGAGTTTTCTGATAGTTGTTTTTGTTTGAACACTGGACACTGAAGCTAATATGGTGAATGTGTCATATACAACAATTAACTTGTGTTTTATTCCCATTGGGGGGGATATTTTGCTCCTCACACTTAAAGACTCATAGCAGAAGCTGCAATTGCTTATCCTGAAATGCATTTTGTGAAGTAGGAAATTTAACACAGATCATTTTAGGGGGGCATAATTTCTCACTTATACAAGTTATTAAAGTATTTGGGTCTATTCTCCTCATCCATTAGCTGATGCTCTAGGCCAGTAGGTATTCAACTTTGGTTGAAATCAGAATTGCTTGGACTGGACTCGTGTCCTTTATTAGGTCCACAATTGGTTCCGATACTTAACAAAGGTTGAGAGCCACTGTTGTAGGCAATGGTGTGGGAATCTCTTCTTTCTCTCCACCTTCTGCCTTTTTTTTGTTTGAATGCACAATTTTGTCACTTGGTGTCATCTTCTCCCAGGCTATTTATTTTATTCTTATATATTGATTCCCATTTCTGCTGACCCTTTTTGATCTGACCCCATTCTGACTCTTTTTGCAGCTCTTGTATGTTTTCTGCTGGTGTGCCTTCCCAGTCTGGCTTCTTTCTGTCTGCCTCCTTCACCTATCTCAAAGGCCTCAAAGAATCCTGCACCTGCCCTTTATAAGAAGGGTAAAGAGGGAGGAAGTTTCATATTCAGATGAATATCATTCACAAAATATTCAACATATTCATTATTAATCAATATTCTCTGTCATAGCTAGGGAAATTTCAAAAAGGCAGATGGATAGTACTGAAAAAAGAGAGAGAGACATACCTTCTCACAGCGACTGTTCACAGCTTCTTTTGGATGACTTCTTGAAAACCCAAGTAGCACCACCTCATCCAGTCAATGAGTAAGTATCAATTGCCTAAACAATACATGATAGGTAACTGGGAATTTGAAGTTAAAAGAAATGTTAGATGTTAAGACTTACTCTCAAGTTACCAGGAGAACCCACTTACATAATGCTGAGAAAAGTATCATTTAGGATTTATGTTTAGGAACCATAAATATTGTCATCCAATATTTGGAATATTCTTTGATCTATAATATATGATTGTCCATCATGATGTAAAGTTTTAGATTTATTGTTCTTTCACTGAGCTGTTTTTTTATTGTTCAATTACAGTCATCCCCATTCTCCCCCATTACTCTCCGCCTGGTTACTGTCACCTCCCTACCCTCACCTCCCACATCAATCCTTCCCTCCCACCATTGTCTTTGTCCTTTGGTCCTTTATACATGTTCCTTGATGACACTTCCCCTTCTTTGCCCCCTTATCCCCCTAACCCCTGGTTACTGTCAGTTTGATCTTGGTTATATTTTGCTTAATTGTTTTTTTATTGAATAGGTTCCATTATAGGTGAGATCATATGGTATTTGTCTTTCACCTACTGGTTTATTTCACTTAGCATAATGCTCTCCAGTTCCATCCATGCTGTTGTGAAGAGTAGAATTTCCTTCTTTTTTTCTGCTGCATAATATTCCATTGTATAAATGTACCACAGGTTTTTGATCCACTTATTTACTGGTGGGCACTTAGGCTGTTTCCAGCACTTGGCTATTGTAAATTGTGCTGCTATGAACATTGGGGTCACTAAGCTATTCTGTCCTCTTCAAGTTTTTTTAGCTGTGATGTATTCAGAATACAGTCTACATTCCCTGGAGGAATGTCAGTTGATGCAAAATGGAAGGAGCAAGAATGAGGAAAATTGTGAGCTAAGATTAAAGATACAAAGGGCTGTGCCTCTCCTTTGTGAAACATTGAAAATGTCTATTCTGTCTTAATCTCTGTGTTTGCAGTTTTTAAGGGCCATGGTGTTACCATAGGCAGCTGTGAGTTGGAGTGCAGACTGGCTGTCCACTTCCAGTGGTGGAATGGTGGGCCATGTGGGGGCTGTGCAGAGGACACAGGCCTGCTGGGGTCAATGTCTTCTCCCACATTTGGGAATTTCCAATTTTATGAGGCAGATATTGGTTCCCATTATAACAAAGTCAGACATGTTAGACCTTCACCTTCCCAGTGTTTCTTGTTGGTAGGGTATGGACACATGACCTCAAAGTTCTGCCAAATACACACTTCTGCCCAGGTGCAGGTGGGAAGCTGGTGAAGAGAACGGGCACTTTTCATGTTCCAGTCTGAGGAAGCTGATGGCAAGGATGACAATCACATCCTGTTCCTAAAGGCAGTGAGGGCATTATGGGGGTGTTCTGGCCCAGTGTCTGACAGTGGTGCCATCTGCAGAGCCCCCTGCATAGGGGTGTCAGTGGTGGTTTCCTGATTTTGGATACAGTTTCTGATTGATAGGCCCCCTAGGCTTGATTCCCTAGTTTTCTTATCTGTGAATGCCAGTGTCCTTAAAAATATCCCCTTTCTGCCTGAGTCAAAATTAGTTTTCAATAGATGTAAGTAGGAGGCTTGATCATTACTTTGCAACTTTTCTTGGAATAATGATCAGAACTCACATCCTCGGTTTTACTGAACAACCTCAAGGAAACAGAGCTTCTCATTTTTGAAATCTTGAAGAAAATACTTAGTGGTAAACCTTCACTTCGTAGACCAAGATAATCTTTCCAAAAGGCAAATATTTCAAGTTGTACTATAATATTGGCATTAAACCTATTTTCTGTTCCAATTAGCATACAGTAAATAGAGAAAAGCTAGAATAAGTGACCTACATAGGTAAACAGTTTTTTGTTTTGTTTTTGCCTGATTGCTCTGTTAGAGACCCAGAAAGAAGTTTAAACTGGAGAATGACTCCAGATAACTAAATGTTATTCATTCATTCATTCATTCAACAAACATTTGTTGTGCAATTGCCATTTGCCAGGTGCTGGTGGGAATGTAGCTTTAAACAACACAAAGTCCCTGCCTCATGGAGCTTATGTTATAGAGGGAAAGGCAGACAAGTAAGCAAATAGATAATATAATAGTAAGTCATAATTAAGCTCTATGAAGAAAAATAGAGCAGAGTAAATAGAGAGAGTTTGCCATGGGTGGTGGGTGGTAGGGTGGTGGGGTGATGGCCAGGGAAGGCCTCTGTGATGTAACGTATGTAAAAGTAAAAGGAAATACTTGTGTAAATGTGCAAGTAACATTGGTTAATTTTGTACTCACCCAATCCTTTGCTGTTTCCTCTTCACATTTTTCCTTTCTGTGTAGGTTAAGCATGCTCACTTACTGTCTGTTAGTTATTTAGTTTCCTGCCAAATATAGTCATGAAATTAGCATTTATAAAACTTTTAGTAATATAAAAATGAGATATCTCTTGTCTACAGACAAAAGGAACGTATCATATACATTAATTTATACAATTATTTAATATTAATGAACTACCTGGGTATGTCAGGTACTCTATAGGTATTGCAGATACAGGTAAACGAGACTGATTTGCTCTGAATCTTCATGGACCATAGATTCTAGCAAGAGTCACAGACATTCAATTAGCAGGGAAGATGGACATTAAACAACTAATAGTACAAGTAATTATTAAAGCACAATAAGTTCTATAAAAAATTAAGAATGACCTATAAATAATATAATAGGAATACCTGACCTAGTTGTGACGTGCTGGTGGCAAAAAATGTGTATTCGAGTAAACAAAAGTTGAGCAAAACTTTAAAAAGAGAATGGGAACTGACCAGGTCCAAGTCAAAGGGAGTGAGCTGGACACAGAGAGAGGTCTCAGGGAGCAGGCTGGCATGTCTCGTTGAGCAGGGAGGAGCAGGACATTTCTGAGAGCCTTGATAAAACTTATCTTTAAAACGATTGCTCTGATGCTGGTGGGAATGGCCTGAAAGAGAAGTAGCAGAGGAGAAGGACTACGCTTTGGATTAGAGATTATGTTAGGGGTAAAATGAACAATATTACTGCTTATTTCAATGTGGCAGGTGGAGGGATGCAGGTATTGGTCATCTCTTATGTTTCTGGCTCTCGATACACAGTTGGGGAAAGAGACCATTCATCACAATGTGGCTGATATTGTCTGATGTTTTCCTGCTGCTCTTAGGCAGTAGGAATAACTTCGGTGGCTGTGCTGTATTCAGCGTGGTGTCACTAAAAACACAGTGGATTGGAAGTCAAAGAACTCCATGTGATAATATCAATTCTGTCCCTCACTAGTGTCTACTTTGGGTAAGTCTCTTAACCACGTGGTGTGAATATATTTTTGTATTTGTAAAATATTGGATTGTAAAGTAAAATTCCAGTTCTGTGTTTTCATGGTGGTTAATGTTGGTCTAATGTGATTAAGTAAATTATAATTTAATTAAACAGTAGGGTGTTTTTTAGTACCTATTAAGTCATAGCAACCTACTTAGTCAAGCTAAAACTCTAGGCATTATCCTTGAATCTTTTTCCCAAAATGCTATATCTGGTTTAGCATCAAATCTTATCTATTCTAAGAGCAAAAACTTATCTTGAATCTGTCATTACTACAGCCCTAGTACAAGTCACTATTCATTGTTTCCTGGACTACTATGTACTATCCTAACCAGTCTCCTTCCTTCCATTCTTGCCTGCTCCAGAGCCCTTCCTCCCTGCAGTAGCCAGAAGTTTCTTTTAAGAATGTAAATCAGATCATGGGATTCCAACAGCCACAAACCTTTGCTGACTTCCTGTCATACTTAGAATAAAACCTGAACTTCTTCCCCTTCCCACAAAGTCCTCCTTACTTGTGCCCTGCCTGTCTCTTCCCCATTGTCCATCACTTCTCTCTTCCATGCTCTGGCTAAGTTATGTTTTTTTCTTTTCTTGGAACATGGCAACCTCCTCTGTGCCTTAGCAGGCTGTTCCTTCCACCTTGGAGGTGCTTTCTTTGCATGCTTGGTTTCTCTTCATCATTCAGTTCTCAGCCTAAATGTTGCATACCCAATCTAGTGGCTGCCTGATGACTGTCAAGTACTTTGTTCTATTTTAATTCTCTGAAGAGCATTTATCATCCTCTGCTTGATTGTCTCCTTCCATTAGAATGTAAAGTCTGTGAGAAAGGACTTCTGTATATTTCTTTGTTACCATGTCCCTAGATCAAAATAGTCTTTCATATATTAGGTACTAGAAATATATGATAAATAAATGAATGAATAGGGAATGTAGAAAGAAGGAAGACAGTTCTTACCCCCATGGACTTTACAATCTTGCTTATGAGTGGCCAGGAGTCAGTATGTCTTAACTTCAACCTAAAGGTACTTCCCACAGTCTTTGCATCCTCTGTTTAGTTGCTGCTGTATTAAACACACATTCTGTCTCTTTTTGAGTATGGTAGATCAGCCTATGGAAAAAGAAATAGCTCTTAAACTAAAACTCTGATGAAAACACCATTTGGACTCTCTCTATCCAAATAAATAAATAATCTGTGTCCCTGAAGTGTTAATATTGCATTTACTGTGTATTTTTTTAATGCACTAGTAATTTTTGTAGGATGTGAAACCAGCATTTAATGAAATAGTAAAGCAACAAGATCTAAAAGACCATATAAGGGATTATGACCTGGGCTTAAGAGAAATACTTAACAATATGTTTGCCTCTAAACTATGCTGTACTCTCTGAACCTTTTTGTCCCTCAGTATTTCCATCATGAAGACAACATAATGTAATGGAAATCTCTAATTTTCAGGTAAGATAGAGGCAGAAAGTCAGACTCTTCCAGTCCTACAACTGCTCCCTAGAGATCATTGAAGAGTCTTGAAGAAATCTATTGGCTCAGCTGGTGAGAGTCATTTACTGCACCACGGTTCCAGGGGCAGGCTGCCATCCGGGATCATATGAGGGCATCGTAAGGTCTTATTTTTCTTAATGTTTATTTTCCCTACCAGCTTTCCAGAATGTCTGAAATGTCTACGACAAGAATAGCTCCTTTGGGTTAAGAGGTTATCTCCAGGGAGACATGTTTAAAATGAGCTCCATGTGTAGATAACACACGAGCACCATTTAGCACATCTGCACTGATTGGATTATTGGAATAGAAGTTGCCTTGTAGAAAAAAACTTGAGCTAAGGGAATGGGATATGTTATGTTCTCTTCCTTTTTTCCATGCACACATCCACCCTTAAAGCAGTTACAGAGTACTTCTGAAATCAAAACCGCTGCTAGGTCATACATAGAATTTTAGAAAATAATAGCTGCTTCCTGAAAGAACTTTTAGAGAAGTGCAGCTGATGAGCATGTAAAAGTTAATTCTATTACAAAAGCAAAATGAAGTAAACAGGTGAGATTATAAGGGTAGGAGCAGCTCATGTGGACTGGAATACTAACAGCTTTGCGGGGAGATGGAATTTTATTTGAGCTTGACTTAGACTTTGAAGAGCAGGAAAAATTTCAGCAAACAGCGGTGGAATGATAGGGAATAGGAGTAGGAAATAAGAGTTTCCTAATCTGAGAGACCAGTACAAGCAAAGGCAGACTAAATTTTGATGAAGATTAGAATTTGGAAATATCTGGAGAATGGGTGTTTTCAATTGCTTTATTAAGTTGTACTTGACATACAATAAACTGTACATAAGCTTGTTATATGGAGAAACCTGTGAAAATAATCATCATAGTCAAAAGCATGAACGTATCCATGACCCCTGAAGTTGCTGTGTGTGTGGCCTTTAGTAATTCCTCTCTCTTGTCCCTTCAGGCAACCACTGATCTGCTTTCTATCACTAAGGATCAGTTTCCATTTTCTAAACATTTTATATAAGTGGAATTATACAGCATACTCTTTTTGAAGGTTTCTTTCTCTTAGCATAATTATTTTAAAATTAATTTATGTGGTTATCTGTATCAATAGTTTATTCCTTTATATTGTTAAAATGTATTTCATTGTTTGAGTATACCACAATTTGTTTATCTGTTTACCTATTAATGGAAGTTTGGATTGTTTCCAGTTTATGGCTGTTACAAGTAAAACAGTATGAACATTCATGCAAAAGTCTTTATTACATGGACATATGCTATCATTTTCCTTGGGTAAATACCTCGGAATAGAATGGCTGGATTATACAGTAGGTGTATGCTCAACATTTTGAAGACCAGACAGACTGTTTTCCAAAGTGGATGTATCATTTTACCTTCCCATTAGCACTGTATATGAGTTTCTGTTTTCCATGGTTTCATCAACACTTGGTATGGACAGGCTTTTTGATTTTGGCCATTATAATTGATGTATGGTGGCCCCTAATTATGGTTTGAATTTGCGCTTTTCTAAAGATAATCATAATGAGAATTTTTTTCATGCACTTACTTGCCAGCAGTATATTTTCTTTGGTGAAGTGTCTGTTTAAATCTTTTGCTCATTTATTAATCTTTTTTTTAATTGAATTTTGAGAGTCCTTTGGATATAAATCCTTTGTAGATTATGGGATTTAAAAATATTTTCTTCAAGTTTGTGGTTTTCTGTTTATTCTCTTAATAGTATTTTTTGAGGAGCAGATATTCTCAATTTTGATAAATTCCAATTTATTAGCTTTTATTTTTATGGATCATTTTATTTGCATTTTCTTTATTTCTAAGAAATCTTTGCCTAACCCAACTTCACAAAGATTCTAATTTCTGTTTTTTTAAAAAGGAGTTTTATAATTTTTATCTTACATTTAAGTCTTTGATCTATTTTGAATTCATTTTTTTTAATTTGGTATGAAGTATAGATTGAATTTCATTTAAAAAAATAACTTATTTTTGAAAATGGTATCATTTATTGAAAAGATTATTCTTTCTCCACTGAACTGTTTTTGTATCTTTCTCAAAAATCATTTTTCCATATATGGTTAAGAATATTTATAATTTCTTTGTCCTGTTTTATTAGTTAATTGGAGTATCTCTAGTTGATAAAGGTAGTTCTATATATTTTCAAAATAATCAGATAGAGTTAATTCATCAACTTTTTTTCTTTTCAAGTTATTTGGCTATTCTAGGCCATCTGCATTTTCAGAATTAATTTGCTATTTTCTACAGAAAAGCCTTTTGAGATTTTGGTTGGATTTGAATTGAATCTGCAGATCAGTTGTGTGCAGTGGGGGGAGATTTGGCATCTTAACAATGTTGAATCTTCTAACCAATGAAAAAGGTGTGTGCCTCCATTTATTTAAATGATCTTTAATTTCTCTCAGCAATGTTTTCTTGTTTTTATTGTACAGGTTTTACACACATTTTATGAGTGTTGTCCCTAAGTATTTTATGTTTTTGATGCTATTGTGAATGGTATTTTTAAATTTCACTTCAGTCGTTTATTAGCAGAATATAGAAATTAATTTGAGTTTTGTATTTTGACCATTTATCTTAAAACTTTGCTAACTCACTTATTAGAGCTAATAGTTATTTCTGTAGATATCATTGAATTTTCTAAATAGATTATCATGTCATCTTTGAAGCAAGATGGTTTTCTCTCTTTCATATCTGGATATTACCTCCCCCTGCCTTTTTCTTGCCTTTTTGAACTGACTGGAATAATATTGAATAGAGTAGTAACAGCAGACATCCTTGCCTGGTCCTCTAGGGGGAAGTTGTATTTTTCACTGTTGTGAGAGGATGAATTGTGTCCTCCCAAAATTCAATGTACAAGTACAAAGGAAAGACTATGTGAAGACACAGAGAGGGCTATCTACAATGAAGGAGAGACCTCAGAATTAAACTAATTTTGCCAACACCTGGATTTTAGACTTGTAGCCTTCAAAACTGTGAGAAAATAAATTCTGGTTGTTTAAACTACCCAGTCTGTAGTTTTTTTGGTGTGACAGCCCTAGAAAACTGATAACCACCATTAAATATGTTAACTGTAGGTTTTGTATGGATACTGCTTATCAGGCTTTGGAATTTCCAGGCTATTCTAAATTACTGAGAGCTTTTATCAGGAATGTATGTCATAATTGTTAATGCTTTTCTGAACCTATTGAGAAGATCATTTGGTTTTTATTTTTTAGGTTGTTAATATGGTGAATTAAATGAATTGCAACACTGATTTAATATGCCAGAAAAATTCTTATGTGCCGGAATTAATAATATTTTTTAGGTCTTTCTATGGTATCAATGAATCAAAAACTTTATTAGTTACAAATGAGCCTTATGTAGGTTGGCAAAATTCTCAGTGGGATTTCATAAACTAAAAAGGAAGCAGTGAGACTGAATGATAAATAGTTATATCTAAAATTAACTGTAAAATAAACCCTGGATTAACTGAAAAACTTCTGCACTTGGTTTCCCACAGAAAGAAGATAATAGTAAAATAGGAAATGTAGCAGTGACGAATAAAACTGAAATATTCAAAATATGGTGTGGGATTTGGTTTCCTTTTTGTTAAGTTTTGTCCATACATCTATATCTAAAATAGAAGTGTGAAGAAAGGAGAGTAGTTCGGGTGGTATTCAGGTGTGTTTAAGAAACCTCAGGAAGGTATCTTCCCCTTCTGTCAAAACTCTCATAATGCTGTATTAGCAGTTTGTTTCTTTGGTTTAGCTTTGCCTTTTAAAGTGAGATTGTGTTGAGATAACCAACAGTTTGGGCTGTGTAGTGTCCACTAACAGTTTTAGTTAATTTACTTTTACTCAGGGCCATTTAGCTGAGATGAGTACACTGCAGAGCTCAGAATCTTATTAAGTGAGGGAAGAATAGTTTTGAAGCATCGAATAATCTCATCCCAGGACACTACCTGGGTAGGAGTGTGGCAACACAACAGCGAAAGGACTGAAGGTGGGGCTGGGGTTGGTGGGAAGGAGAAAGTGATGCATTCTAGGAAACAGGGTGAAGTGTAAAAAGGGGAAGTAGGAGATCATTTAAGGTGTTATTTAATGAAACAAATGCATGTGAGTGCTCATGTGTCATACTTCGGTGTGGACATAAATATAAATAAGTCAGTACCTTTAAATGGGAGTGGGGTTGGGAATGGAGGTGAAAAATGGCTTGTGAGTGAAGCAGGGACATTGGCAGGAAACAAGGGGGTGATATTAATTGCCAAGGGCTGTCTCAAAGGTCTGTTCAAAGTCGGGCTGGAGCATGATGGAGGCAGCTGCTGAGTGGCTGGAAGAGGGAGCTAGCTGGAAAGCCCTAAGGAGAAGGAGACAAATGAATAGTTCTATATGGTTTTGATGATGACTGATATTACCAAAGAATAGTTAATTATAAAGGAAGATCACATTATTTTCTGTATTCTGTGTTTACTAGGACAAGATGCAAAAACAGAAGAACTTGTAGGAAGAGTGGAATATCCATATCCATATCTATCTACCTCTGTCCTATCCATCTATCATCTATCTATCTATCTATCTATCTATCTATCTATCTATCTATCTATCTATCTAGAATGAATATTAGTATATTATAGAACATGAATTTAGGTAAAAAACAGACTTAAATTTCAATTCCGGCTCTCTTATGTACTTACTGAGCCTCAGTTGTTTTTAAATTTCACAACAATATAATAGGCTTTGTAGGGTTGTTGTGAAAATTAAATGACCTAAAATATACACTATTGCTTAGTCAATTCTTTAATTATTAATAAGCACTCAATTGATATTGTCCATTATTATTACATATTTTTTAGTGATCATCTCCGATCATAGTTCTTTTAGAATGACCTCATAAAGCTATTGCCAAGAACTATTTTAAAAAAAGTGTTCCTATGAATTTAGTGACTTCCTTTATACTTTATAAATTGGGTTAAAATCAACTCCTTTTTAAAACCGAGCTGTTCATTTCTATCTGTTTCGAGGAACAGAGAATTTAAAATAGAGTATATGGAAATATGGATTGAGTACTTAGCTATAACCTAGCAATATATTTCCTAAATCTTGTGTATTTATTTGTTTCCTTAAAAATTATGTGGCATCTCTCATCAGTGGGGAAAAAAGCAGAATAAATTTCATTAAATCATATTGGTATTAGAATAATAAAATAGTCATAAAAAGAGAGACTGGTAATTTGACTATAATGTATACAGTGAAATCTTCTACAGGGCAAAAACTAGAATAAGCTAATTAAAAGAAAAACAACATATTGGGGGAAATATCTGTAATTCTTATGGATAAAAGGTTAATCTCCCTAATGTATACAGAGTTTCTAGAGGTTGGCAAGAAAAAGAGTAGATATGTTTTTTAAAGTGGACAAATAATATGAACACTTTATAGAAAAGGAAATACAACTGGACATTTAAAAATTTAAAATATATTCAAAATCATGCATAATAACATAAATACTATTTACACCTATATCAAAAAGCAGTTTTTCACCTAAGAGTTTGAAATGGTACAATTCCAATAAAGTGTGATTTGGCATTATTTATCAAAATTATAAATGCATTTCCCTTGGACCTAGCAATTTAACTTCTAGGAATTTATCCTACAAATAAAACTGCACACAAAAAGACTGACTTGTATACAAGCTTATTTATTGTAACCTGGATTGTATTAGAAACAGGTCAAAAATAACCTAAGTGACCATAATTAAGGGACTGACTTAAAAAAAAATGTGGTCCATAGCCTACAAGGCAATCAAGGTAGCTTTAAAAAAGGAAAAGAAGTTCTTTGTGTACCAGATTGAAAATTCTCCCACACGTACTGAGTAGTAAAAACAAAAAAAGATCTGGAACAATGTAAATAAATTTTTATATTTTGTATAAAAATGTGGGAAGAATAGGAATATAAATTTTCATTTCATTCTAATTGCGCAAAGACACTGAAGAGATATACAAGAAACTAACACAATTGGTTACCTCTGAGAGTGGAAGGTGGCGAGCAAGGCAGACAGAAGCAGGAATGGGAGTGAGACCTTTTACTGCGTTGTTTTTAACATTGCTATAATTTATAACCAGGTACATTCATTTCCTACTCAAAAATGAAATAACAAAATAAAATTCTTTTGCCTCTGAAGTCAGTAGCTATAACTTTCCATGATCATGGAATATTACAAGCAGTGAGTTATTTTTCTTGCATTAATTTTGTCTTGTAACTCTCCATTTCATCTCATTACTAATTTCCCATAGAGCCTCAAAGAACATAATGAACCCAGTGCCCATCGGGAGATGACGAAGTACTCTCGTCAGCCACAGACAAATTTAGACCAATAAAAATATTTTTCTCCTGATCTTTTAATTTTAATTTTCTTTGTTAATTCTATTTCCCTGAAAGCCAAATAACTCAGATGGTGCTAATTTAGCATTGGTGTGGAAATGCACAATGGACAGACAGTTGTGTTATAACAAGTTCTATTATAAACCATCAGATGACAAGCTAGATAATTTCTTACTTGATTATTCACGTGTGATTGGAACAGTGCTCAATGTCATATATGAAAGTGAAGAACTGGCAAAGGGAAAAAAGATTTTCACTATACGATATTTTACTGGAAAAGGCCAAGTGTTTGATATTTTTGGCGTACAAAGCTGATTAGCTCAGAAGAGTCAAACAACAGATTTAATTTTTATCGAATTAATCCCCATTAAATGCACAGAGTTAAGAAATGATTTTCTTTCCTATTTATTAATGTCTTCAATGTATCCCTAGTACTTTAAAATAAAATGCAAGGTTTAACCTTATGATTGAAAGATTAGATGAGGCCTGAACCAGTAAAAATAGATTTCTTAAAGGAAAAGTTATTTTGAGTGGAGTGCTAGCTGTACTAGACAAATTCAGTCGGGCCTCCTCTTCAGTCTTGTCAAAGCTCAGCACAGTCCAGAAGGCACTACTGTGTATGCCAAAAAATCAGAGCAGCAGCAGTTAAAAAAAAATAAGTGCACTAAGAAATATTAAATGGAAAGCCAATGCCTATAAATAAAAAGGCAAGTGAGCACTAATCAATCATAAGTAAATCTGAACAGAAAATAGGAGTTGGAAGGGTGAGAGAGATTTCACATACAACATATGAGACTAGATACAAATGATTTAATTAAACTACGTTCCTTCTACACAAGACTCAAAATCTCTAAATGTTAAGAAAAACTGGAGTATAGAAATGCAACGTCTTGCTTTGCAATCTATAGCGGATGAGTAGCAAGACATATGCCAACAGCAGAAATAGAAGCAGTTGATGAATCCTGGGTGAGTGGAAGTGTTTCATTATCTGTGTCTGTTTCTTGCTATTCATCTCAGCTTTATGGCTGTTACTGAAGAACTAAACCCTATCCACTGTGAACAATAGCAGCCTCCATATACTTCAAGTTTGCAGAATACAAAACTAATTTCAATTAATATAGGATGGGGCAAAGTTAGATTTGCAGTTTTGAGTATGTGAAACAGTTTATTCTTGTATTATTATTTATTATTGTATTATTTCCCACGTGAACAATTGTAAACCTACTTTTGTCTCACCCTGTGTTGAATAAATGTAATCAAAAGTTAAAATAATTCAATTGATAAAATAAATGTTGGAGAGACCAGAGGGAAGGGAGAGGAAGGAGAAAGAAAAGAGGTTGGTAATTATAAGTGTGAGGAGAGGAAAAAGGCATTCACGGCTGCCTGCTGGTCAGCCTCAAAAACAGGAAGTTAAGTGTAGACATCGTCTAGTTGACCTTTAAGGCCAGTCTTGCCTTAGGAAATTATTTATGCTGCTCAGCAGAATTGGACCATATGGCCTTCCTTCTAGAAGGGAAGTTGAATCTTTTCAAGTAAGAGGTCCCCTCAGCACTATGACATTTAGATTCCAAGAAATAGATGTGGGTTGACAAAAACATGCTCCATAGGCTACTTGGATATCCATGATTTTATGTCTTGAATTAATTATATGTAAGCCAGAAAAAAATTGAATTATTTTTTCTTATATACATTTAGGCTTTAAAGTAAAGGGAGTATAAAATCCTGGAATTAAAATTTGAGAGATTTTCTAAGCTCTCTTTCTCTATCTATCTATCTATCTATCTATCTATCTCTTATGTATATCTATCTCTATATATCTACATCTGTAGATATATATATCTCAATACCAATGTTCATTCTTAATTCTATGAAACTTGAGAATGTGACAACATACTAGAGGCCATAATGAGCTTGTTTGTTATTACAAGCATTGGAAGGATGAATCTAAATCCATATAGCAAAACCAAAAATCAGTTTTGCAACCTAATAAACGACAGTCAGGATTTTGAAGGGGAAAGTGTTATTTTTAAAAGCAAAGATGATTTCCATGGTGGGTAGCTCTGGTAAGGGGTAGCAAAAATGGCTCATGGGAAAGGCACATGTAATGCTAATAGATTGACTGAAAAGGAAAACATTATTATTGGTGTTTTTTCCCCTACCAGATCCAGTGATATCACTACTGCAATCTGTTATTTATGTAGAAAGGCAGTAAACAGTGGCAAGGAGAGTATCTGTACGGGAACATCTTTGAGAAGTTGCTTGAAAAATAAGCATGTGATGAATATGTGAGAAGCATTTATGCAGTTGGCAGCATACAAATTCTCAGAACAGTAGGGGATAAAATGGGTTAGATAAAGAAAAATAAGGATGAGGTCCATAAACAATGGGATATTTGTAATATATTTATTTAATTAAAAACTGGGAATATAGCATACACCTTAAATGAAACCCAGCCTGAAAAAAACTTAAAAGAACTTAGATTCAGACTAAATGTTAATTAAGGCTCTAACGTTTCACTTTAGCTCATATTACAATCTACAATTTACAGCAGGGTATAGTGGCATTCTGTTTCTATGCTTTCAAACAATTAAACACACTCTCTCTATGAAGATCAGTTTATATTAAGATTTTTCAACCTTGACACTGTTGAAATTTTGTGCCAGATACTGCTTTGCTGTGGAAGGCTGACCTGTCCATGGTACGTAGCACATTCAGCAGCATCCCTTGCCTCTATCCACCAGATGCCGGTGGTATCACCCCATTTGTGACAACCAGCAATGTCTCCACACATTGTCAGATGTCCCCTGAGTGGCAAAATCTCCCCTAGTTGAGATCATTGATCTATATCTCTTACAAGAAAATGGCCTCTCAAATGGCATATGTACGTAATTTTGAAAATTCCCTCATTTAAGTCTAAAATGAATTTATAGGAACTGTGTGAATGATAAAACAAATTAAAGCGTAAGTTGAGAAAATTTTCTTTAGCAAAGAAAAAAGCCTCAGATGGAACCTTGAACACTAAATGTAGTCACTCAGAGCCAGTCTCGTTTCCCAGTTCTTTTTCCCTGTTGGTTTATATAGGCTAAATTCTCTCTGATTTCCGGACATAGCAAAGTGTCTTTCCCTCTCACTGGGGCAGGGGGTTGTTATCAGAAAAGCACTCTATTTCTTTTTCTCATTGCCTGACAAATCTGCTCTATAGGGAGAGTCTCAAGATTTTCTTTCTGATTGCTATTGGTAACAAAGGTTGCTCTGATCACTGTATTTCCAATTTAGTAATTAATATGCTCAGTTCAGTATAATAATCAAAATATGCCATTTCCTTCCATCCCAGCTTGTGTATGAGAGCTGGCTTCCTGTAGACAGGAAAGTATGACCAGCTCCTTTTCTGTTTCCCTGCCTACAGCTTTTATTCTTCCTCTCCCTCTCTCCGGCACTAGGCTAATCCTCTTGGCATTGCAGCAAAAAAGGAGGAGCTAAAGGCAGCAGATGAGGTTTTACTTGACTGATACTGTTGTTGGGTAATGTCAGCCTTCTCTGGGCTTCTCTCTTTTAGGGTGATTTTTGTGAGTTTTTTGGGGCCCCTGTCTCCCAAGCATTGACTCTGGCCGCTTCCTTGTTAACTCTTTCCTTAGCCTCTATGGTATACAGTGGGGCCTTAAGCTCCTGGGGCCCTCTCTTGTACCAAATCTCACACAACTTCAGGCTTGCATGCCTCACACCTGGAAAGTAGCAAATACTCAAGTATTCTTTGCCCTGATAAACCTTGGATGCGTAGGGCACCCCCAGTGCTGCCAAGTCTCTTTACTCCAATAGCAGAGCATCAGCAAGCCATAATCACTCACCCTTTAGAACTGACAGGAGCAAGTCAAACATCAGTCTGTTGTATTCCCCATGCTGCAGGAGATACATATCAAACACTCTAAGGGACCTAGTGAAGCCCATTCCCTGGGCCTGAGGGGAGGAGCAAGCTTATACACCTTCCTCCAAGGAGGCAGGTCGGTACTCACAAGTTAGCCTTTTTCAAAGAAATCCTTCTCCAGGTTCCCACTTTATCCTTTTTACACCTGTCAAAGTATACTTTCAAAGAGTTACAAGCATAATTCTTATACAAATATGCAGTGAGCACACACAAAGATTTATGTCGTGGTAGTCTCCCGTAACTACAAGAGATAAATTCTGAGACCCCCAGTGGATGTCTGAAACCAAGGAAGTACTGAATCCTGTATATACAATGCTTTTCCTATACGTGCATATATACTATAATAAAGTTTAATTAATAAATTAGGCATAATAACAGATTAACAGCAACAATAATAAAATAGAACAATTACAACAATATACTATAATAGAAGTTATGTGACTGGGGTCTCTCTCTCTACTAACTGATCGGATAACTACGATGTCTACTAAGTGACTAGCAGATGGGTGGCATATACAGTGTAGATCTGTTGGACAAAGGGATCACTCACATCTCGGGTGTGAAAGGGCAGGACAGAGCAGCATTTCCTCATCCTGCTCAGAATGGTGAGTGTGTTGCGACCGTTCAAGGCCTGACAGGTTCTTGGGATTCGGGCAGACAGGAGAATATTCACGGAGTCATTGGGATGCCTGGCATGCCTTTATTCACGGTGGGTGAGCCACGCATGCTGCAAGCTGCATATCTCCCTGCCTGTTTCTCCGTGGCACACGTTGTGGCCCTTGCTCCGCAGCATGGCACCCAGCAGGGAGCCCCTAGCCCTTTTTTAAATACTAGAACAAAGAGAGCCAGCTTCAAGCCAGAAAATTATATAACATAGCATAATCCTGCGCATGCGAGCCCACTTCATGTTATGGGAACAGTTTATCAGACCCAGTCTCAAGGCTCTGAGCAGACTGGTTATCAGGCCCCTCCACGGCTACGGGAACACTGCTTCCCTTAGTTACCCAGACACCTGGGTGAGGAAGCCAGACTGCCTCCAATACTCCTACAGTGAGCAATTTAAAACTTATGAATTGTATTTCCCAAACTTTCCATATCATGTTTTTGACTGTGGTTAATTATGGCTTACTGAAATAGTAGAAAGTGAAACTATAGATAAGGTGGGGGGACTGTTGCACTCATAAATTAGTAGCAAAGATGAGAAATGGGTCCTCTGGGAATAAGAGATACTGAAGTATAATATAGTGGGTGAAAGAAAGAATACAGAAACAAGATACAAAAGTTAGACACAAACTTGGCTAAAGTCTTACTGAGCAATGAAATGGTACCCTTTGAGGTTATTTCTACCAGGCATAAATAATTTACATCTCTACTGGACAAAAATAATTTGTAGCTTATCAATGTTCTATAAGTTTATATTTAATTTTACAAGTCTGGGCCTCGAAGTATAGTGAAGAAGAAAATTCTCTTTCTCTAGAGCAACTATAGCTTGCAAGCACAATGAAACCAGGCTGAATTTTGTACATAAAGTTTTATTGAAATATAGTCACAAAAGCCCATTCTTTGTGTATTACCTATATGATGGCAAAGTGCAGTAGATGACTCAAAGACCATAAATGGCTCCCAGAGCCCCCAAATATTTACTATGTGACTCTTTACAGGAAATAATTTGCTGACTTTTGTAGAGCATCAGATAACTCAAACCATAGGTGGACTCGATAGGCCATGCCTTCATATGACTTTGAAAGGGTGCACAATAATCTTTTTGTTCTAACTCCAAATTTTTGATAATTTTTCTTAACATAACCTTGATATGGAAAAGGACTAAGAGTTGCAAAAGAGGTTTTGACCATTTTTTTTGTGTGCTGGTCTTGTCTCTTATTTTGGAATTTGGGAATAGTTGGGGTTTTCAGCTGAAACTGATATTAAAATAGTTCCATATAGATGTTGTATTAAAATATTATCCAGAGTAGCTTATGACCTGGTATTAGGGATTGTGATTTTGTGTTCTGTTAAGGTGAAAATTCTCATAACTTTGCAAAAAGATCTACATTTTTTTCTTTGAATTGGCAGTTTTGTGTGTGACAGTAACACCAAGTGACTCAAAATAATTGTTGAAAATAATTCAGCTTTAAACTTTGTGATTTTTGTTTTAAATTTTACTTGGAAAACTGCTATAATTTGATATTAGTTAAATTTAATATTACTTAATCTATTTTCTGCTTACTTTTAGATTGTTTTGTAAGATCATGATGATATTTATTGGTGAGTAAATATCATTTTTTCAGTAATTATTTTTCTAGAGATATGATTTATTTGTTCTAAAGTCATGATATAGTCGCTAATGATTTATTTAAACTGTGTTTCCCTGTGGAAGGATTTTGCTGGTGGGAGAATTTGGTGGTGAAAGATGTTTACTTAGCTACAACTGTGTTTCCTTGATTAGCTCATTTAACTTACCTGCTCTCCTTTTATGTTTTCAATAAGGATAACAATAAGATGTGCTTCCACTTACCTTACAAGGCATTTGAGAGAATGGCAAACGAGACAGTGCTTTGTAAACTATGAGGTTGTTAGGCAGTGTGAGGCATGGCAGCAAAAATTTGAGAATTGTTCTGACTACATTTTACCAAATTTATATTCATCAGTACTTTTCAGTCTCTGAAGAGCTCAATTATTGCTTTCTCCAGTGTACCTTCTTGGATTTCCTAGGATTAGGTTCCGAGTTGCAGTCTATGCCGACCAACACCTGACCATATGCTCCTTTCTGCATTCTCTGCTAGATTTTCAGCTCCTTAAGGACACAATTTTACCTTCTATAAATAAATAGAATTTGCATATAGTCTTGATGTATGGGACAATAAGCATGAAGAAGCAGGCAACATGGATTAGGGGAAGATATTTAATTGCAGAGCAAAAGACACTTGGACTTACAAAAACGAGTCCCTCACCCCCAACAGAATGGAACAACAACAAAAACATGACAGTTACAGTGGCGGAAAAATGCTGGTAAAGCATTACCTGAGCTAAACAGGACTGAGGGTAGTGTGATAGAGTGGGGTGTGACAGAGAGGGAAAAGGTGTACCGTGAAGTAACATACAAGGCTCTTGGTGATCGCCTTAATTTTCTAGTCAAGTCTTCTCTTTCTCTTGATTCCTTTTTTTTTCTTTGCCCACTTTTTAAAAAAAATTTAATTGTTGTTCAAGTACAGTTGTCTCCATTTTACCCCCACTGCTCCCTACCCAACCCAGCCATCCCCACTCCCCACTCTTGGTCCTGCCCCTCTTTGGTTTTGTCCATGTGTCCTTTGTGGTTCCCTTTCATCCAGAACTAATACTGATACAGAGAAATCTGATCAGATCACTGGGGAGGAATAGGAAGGGGCCGTAGGAGGAGTTTGCCCAAGGCAATGGTAAACAGCCTAGGATGGGAATGGCTCAGAAAACTGAATGCCTCCAGAGAGCATGGAATTATGGGCAAGGAGATTTGAAATAAAAGAAGGGTTCTCAGGCGGCTCTCTTTGGCTCTCAGGCTCTTTTCTTCCTTGAGGATGCCTGGCTGATCATGCTGCAGCTGCCTGTTTCCCAACTGACAGGACCGTTTTGGATGGGAAGGAACTCTGGGTGCAGCCTAGGATCGAGCTGGCCTGGCAGAGTGGCAGGTTTGTCTTCTTCGGCTGTTCTAGAGGGGGTGATCTCTGAGGGAGAAGCCTGACATTCTTCCAAACTTGTGGCACTTTTCTATCTTACGTTGTTTTAGTTTGCAAACTAACCCTATAAAAACAAGGTACTTAAAACTTACAGAAGGAATGATAGGAGAACTCAGGTGTTAAAAATTTTGGCCTCGATAGGCTTAAGTGACAGAAGCATGTGGAAAGCTGTTATTCCAAAATTGTAAAGTTTTTGAATAAAAACTCCTTTCCTTTATCACCAAACCTTTGCCTCTGGAATTTTGCCTACAAGGTGGCAGTGGGCTGCAGGCCCCCAATTGCTGTTTGGTAACAATATTTATTTTTAATACGTTAGGTATGCCAGGAAGAGAATAGGCTGCAGAGGCTTAGATCTTGGGACCTAGTGCATACTATAGTTCCAGTGGTTTAGAGAGTTGGGAGTGTTAAGGGCTCTTTGAATAGTTTGTTGTGAGGTACTATAAACTCAACCTTGGCAATGAGACAAATGACAATTAAAGCCAATTGGGATGTACTTTTAAAAATTACTGATATTTTGTTAAAAAAGATAAAGTTCATATAGAATGTTGTATTGGTTACCTATTGCTACTTTTTACAAGTTACTGTAATTTAGTGGATTAAAACAACAGAAATTCATTATATTATAGTTTTGGGGGTCAGATGTCTGAAATAGGTCTTATGGACCTTAAATCAAGGGCTGTGTTCCTTCTGGAGCAGGGGTGTCCAACCCAGGGCCCACGGGCCGCACGCAGCCCAGGATGGCTATGAATGCTGCCCAACACAAAATTGTAAATTTACTCATAACCTTTTCTTTGCTCATCAGCTTTCATTAGTGTTTGTGTATTTAATGCCTGACCCAAGACAACTCTTCTTCTGGTGTGACCCAGAGACACCAAAATGTTGGACACCCCTGTCTGGAGGATCTGGGGGAGAATTTGTTCTTGTCTTTTCTGGCTTGTGGAGGTGTCGACATTCCCTGTCCCCTCACTCCTGTGTCAGCTTCCAGCATCACATCTTTTCTGGTTCTGATTCTCAAGCCTCCTTCCCATAAGGATTCTTGGAATTACAGGGAATCCACACAGATAATCAGGATAATCTCATCTTAAGATACTTAAATTAATCACATATGCAAAATCCCTTTGCTGTGCAAAATAACAAATCAACAAGTTTCCAGGGGTAGGACATGGACATCTTCAATGGGGTAAATTCTAGCAATCCCTGGTTTAGGAATACAGCTGACTTGGTTCATGAAAAGATGTAGGAGGCAAAACCCTTAAACTATTATTCCATTGAATAAACAATGTTATATAATTATTGTACTTTTGCAGCTAAAACAGGACAGAGCATACTCTTTAGATTTTCTTGCAGACTTTCAAAATTTTGAAATATGCATAATAATGGAAGTCCCTGATGTTACTCTTCAATACTGTTAGTAAGAACAAAAATGAAACATTCTTCCAATTTATGATGGCTTAGAGTGCCAAGGCACAGAGAG
>CM052539.1:28534220-28580503 GCA_028533065.1 Trachops cirrhosus
GCCTCTGCTCATCCCCTCTAGTTCTGCTGGAAGCTCGCTTAATCATGTGTGCCAGCTGACACTTGCATTTTAATAGGAAACCTTCAATACCTTCATCTTAATGTTAAAATGGGCAAGGGCACTAATATGATTGAGCCTGTGCTGTGACTGGCATTGTGCTTTGAAATACACTTGACTTTAAATCCTACCATGACCTAATAAGGTACGAATTACACTCATCCCTCAGTGTCCATAGGAACCCACGCAGATACTAAAACCCATGGATGCTCAAGTCCCTGCTATAAAAAGGCATAATATTTGCATATGACCTACCTACTTTCTCCCATATCATCTTTAGATTACTTATGATACCTAACACAATGTAAATGCTGTGTAAATACTGGTACTATATTATTTAGAAAAAATGCGAGAAAAGTCTGTACATGTTCAGTACAGGCACAACCATCATAGGCCTACAAAGTATATGTCAGCAACAATATAGCATTTTTTTTCTGAATATTTTCCATCCACAGATGGTTGAATCTGTGAATGCAGAAACTGTAAATATGGAGGGCTGGCTGTATTAATCTTATTGCACAAATGAGAAAAGATTTTAAATCAATTTTATTAATAAAATTTAAATAAATGATCAATGGATCAACAAATAATATCCTGGCAGGATCAGAATTCAGAAATAAGTCTAACAGAGAAGTCCCTAATTTGTTCGGTACACTATAAATCAGAGGTCTCAGTATAAAACCAAAGGGTGAATTTACTTTAGGGCACCTCATGCTATATAAATGGTGCTCTATATAGTGAAGGAGTCTTGTCTTCTCCCTAAAACAATGACATTGTCATATCTCGATAGCTGTTCAGGAAATTTTTAAGACCATGCTAATTTTTAGCACACATTTTATTGATTACGTAGGCAAGCCTGTGACTAGGATGGCTGATCCCAGACCCGTGGGCCCTTGATATGCCAGTAGCGACTGGATTGCTCAGATAGTATACGTTTCTTCAGAAAAGGATGTTTCTCAGTGCATTCAGTGAAAAATAACTCTTAGTACTAATTTGAACTTCATCCTTAATGCAATTTTGTAATGAAATGAGGAAAAAACTATGAAACAGTCTTTACTACACTGATGTCTGCTAACTTGGAAAGTAGAAGATATTGGTCAGAAATTTTAGACCTAGAATTCTATCTTTTTTCTTCATGGAGAAAAAAGGTTAGTTGAATTTATTGGAGTGACATTGGTTCCCAAAACCATACTGATTTCCAGAGCACAGCTCAATGAAACGTCATCTGCACACTGCGTCCTGCGTCCATCATCCAAAGCGAAATCTCTTTCCATGCCCATTTCCTCCCCTTTGCTCACCTCCACCTATGCCCAAACCCCCCTTTCCTGTTAAAACAGCTGTCACTGTTTTCTGTGTCTCTATGTCATGTATATATGGTTTTTGGTTAGTCCCCTCACTCACTTTCATCCAGTCCCCCAAACCAGTCCTTTCTGACAGCTATCAGTCTGATTTCATGGAGGAAAATTTAATATGACAGCAAAGAGTTAAATTCTGGATAAACTGAATAAATGTATAGTTTATTTTTAGGTTAAAGAGTGAGTCACAAGGTAATTTATTTTACTGCTCTTCTTTTCAAGGCTGGTCACCAGTAGCAATATTATTGGTAATGCCGTTAACAATATTGCTATTGGTAGAATTGAAGGAAAATATTTGATTATGGGGACCATGAGTCATATGAACCTGAACTCCATTTCTTTATTCGGGGGATTTCTCTCTTTAAGAATGTTGGTGGAAGGTATATTCCGCCTCTTCCTATACAGTATGAAATTGCCACTCACTGCCTTTCTAGGTTTCCTTTGCTGCAAAGGGCATGTGAAAATTGGTCTGTCATTTGGATGCACTTGCTTTGAACTTTGAATTGGGAGCAGCTGAGGCAGTGAAGCAGGTACCACAGAGAACTCATTTTGATGGTGGATGTCAGCACAGGCAGCCATACGGGTCCTGGGCAGTGTGGGGGGACCACAATGACAGCATCAGTGCCAGGTCTGGTGGTGGCAGTAGAGGTTGTGTCTGTTGTGTGGGGTGGTGCATGGGTGCCTTCAGCAGAATGGCTTTGTGATGCCACTCTGGATGTAGTTTTGGAAATCCCTTGTTTCTCTCCCTCTTCCAGAATTGAACCTTCATGGCAGTTTTATGAGCTGCTCAAGATCTTTTCAAGAAATTCCTCACCAGTGCCCTGTCTGGTGTGGCTCAGTGGAGTGAGTGCTGGCCTGCAAACTGAAAGGTCTCTGATTCAATTCCCAGTCAGATTACATGCCGGGGTTGTGGGCCAGGTCCCCAGTTGGGGCTGTGCGAGAGGTAACCGGTTGATGTATCTCTTGGACATCAGTATTTCTCTCCCTCTCTTTCTGCCTCCCTTCCCCTCTCTCTAAAAATAAATAAATAAAATCTTTAAAAAAAAAAAAAAAGGAATTCCTTTCCAAGTGTGTGCTTGCAGCTGAGGACCCTAACTAGTACTCATTGTTTCCATGTGATGAGAATTTCAGTATTAATAGGAGGACCATAATTGGTTATCTTTTTCATTATAAAAAGTATTGTACCTTGGTGGTGATTATACTGAGAAGGTAGGAAAAAGATCATTTTAACATCCATATGTTCACACTGTCACTGTCATTTTCAGTGTCATTTAGTCCCTCCGAAAAAATATATATATTGCAATATCCGTTAATAGTATCCTGAAAACATGGTTACTGTATTATGTCTTTGGCAAAGTTCTTCAGCAATTACACAAAAATAGTTTGAAAAGCAGTAAAATGACGGTTGCCATTATGTCTGAGTTTCCAAAGTTTTGTAACACCAAGAGTGAGAAAAGACATTTCCTAGATGCTTGGAAACCAATTGATTTTGAAATTATGGGTAAAATATTGTACCTTTTGGGTTTTTTTCATAGTAATGAAACAAATGAGTTGGTTTGAAAATATTTAAGATTCAGTTCAAATCTAAAATCTATGATTTTTGTATATAGGATACATATGCATGTATAATCTGAGAACCCATTATAGAAATTATATATAATAACTATATATACTTATATTTATATATGTAATTGTCTACTCTAACCGGACTTTGAACATGAAGGGTACTGGATGCTCTAAAAAGGAATAGAAAAGATTTCTCATTTTGGAAAGGGAAGAAGAAAAGTAGAAGGAGGAAAGAAGTCGACACTGAAGGCGATGTTTAGTGGAGGGACATCTGTCCGAATCCCTGTGGAGTTTAATTGGTTCAGGTCAGTCAAATGGGTTAAGTGGGGAACAATTAGTTTGTAAAAATTTGCTAAGGATACTTACTAGTTAAATCTAAAAACAAGAATATTAGTTTTTAATGCTTGTTTTCCTCAAGGACAATGAGAATCATGTAATTAGATTTCTATTTTTATAGTGGCCAACCAGAATCTCAAAGCTAAGTCTAAGGTTCCAGTATAGTAACTCTACAGAATTCAATGTCTGCCTTCCACCCTAGTCAACCCACACCAGTGTGACACATCTTGACACTCAATTATATTTATTTTTGTTGGTCTTGTATTTTTATTTATATATTTTATTTTATAGCACATATTTAAAAATAAACTGTCTTGTATTCTTTAGGTCATTAGAGAAGACTTTGAGGGATGCAGGTTTATGTTAACACTGAAGGACGCTAAAAACTCATTTACTTTTTCATTTATTGGTGAAATTGGCAAATTACTGGCTTCCTTGTAGGGGTGTCCAGTCCATGGCCTGGGGGCTGCACATGGCCCAGGATGGCTGTGAATGCAGCCCAACACAAAATCATAAATTTACTTAAAACACTATGAGATCTTTTTTTCTGATTACCTGTTGCAGTGCATTTAATGTGTGGCCCAAGACAACTCTTTTTCTTCCAGTGTGGCCCACAGATGCCAAAACATTGGACACCCCTGCTTTAAAACTTTTTATTAAAAACTGAAAAAACCTAGAAATGGATGAACCTTGGTTTCCACATCTGTAAAATGGAGAGGTTAGTTTCAACAGCCTCCAAAATTCATTCCAGCTTTGTCTCCCATCGTGGCAGCAGAACTGAAGTGCTCTCTTTCTGTCTTCTGTGGCAGTAACACTTTGTCACTGCGCCTCACCCAAAGCACAGCAGAGGGGTGTGGCAGTCTCGGCTGGCCCTCAGCTCCAGATGACCTGTTCTGTAGTTTGGGTTGATTTGAAGTCTGCCTTTTTTTTAACTATCAAGGAGGGATATTTTGTGAACTCCGAATTTATTTATTTTTTCCTTTTTATTCAACAAAAGTAATTTCAGTTCACAAGAATAAAGATGATGACAGCAGCCTGGGCTTTAACTTTGAACACTTTCCAGTTTCATGTCTTATTAAGCAGAATGGTAAGTAATATGCACACATTTCAGTGAAATACATGAAAAACTTTGCACATTGTTAAGACTTTTTTTCACAGTGTGCTTTGTCAATTCTGGAAGTCTGTGAGGATCTGGGAAACTGTCGCTAAGTGGAGGTACTAAGGGGGGGACACTAAAAATGAGTTGTATGTGAGCCGGTGACGGTAGTGGTAGGAAGGGTTACATGTTAAAATAAAGTATGAGGAGCACCAGCATGCATTCCATTAAACATATGTCTTAGTATCCTTAAGACTGCTTTATTTTGTATTTTAAAGAAACAGGAATGGATACGTTGCATTTATATGAAACAATTAATATGCATTGTAAATGGTGTCTTGTTGCAGAATGCTGAGGTTAAAAATATTCTTTAAATCCAGCTTAGAGCTATATTGTAAAGATAATTTCTATTATAAGATGTGTCAAATAATTTCTATTATAAAAGGTAAAATTAGGCAGAATTTGTTCATGACGTAGTGTAAGCATCTCCCCATTACAGTCACAGTGACATATATTGTTCATGGCAAAAAACAGTCACATAAGCTTCACTGAAATGAATTGTCTTCTTCAGTATTAACCAGTTTGGAAAGCTTTATAAAAGAATATGCGTATAACAGCACTGTGGAAGAGAGTCGTGGGGGGCTATGGTAGAGAGAAACTGTGTATGGCTATGCAGTACCTCTGCCTATGTCATGCAAATCCATATGTGATTCGTGGATTTTTAAGAAAAATGTCTTAAGCAACCAGTCTAAGCCTTGCTTTCCAGACCCATAAAATGGGGTGACCACCAGCACTCAACTCACAGTAGCACAGTAGGTAAACTAAATGGTAAAAAGCACTATTACGGAACCTGACCCATGGAAAGCTCCAATGAACATCAGCCACTTGTGTTACTTGCCTTATTCTCATTAAAGTAGAAAGTAGCAGAATGCAAATTTTTATTATGTTAGAATATTGTTATTTCAGGGTTTACTGTGTCATTTTTATACTTGTAAATCAATACTGCCTTTCTTCAAAGAAACATTTTTTGCTGACATTGAAAGGATGATCAAAGTGTATTCCCTTAGACATAATGATGGTGCTGAAGCCACACCGTGATTATTGAGTGTCCATGTGGCCAGCTGTGTGTTTGCTAGGTAATGATTATCTTTTTTACAAAGCCTATAAATTGAGCAATAACTTTAATTGCTAGATATCCAGAGAATCCAAAGGTGAATAGTGCCTATTTATTTTTCTATATTTAATTATTTCTGAAGAAATTTTGTGACTGTACTTTGACCTCAAAGAACACAAATTTTCAGATTCAGGTAAGAATAAATTGTTCATATTTAGATTTTTGACCATTGACAATTTTTCACACTTTTTATACAACTGGGTCCCTCCCCAGATGCCAACCTCCCCTACAAATTTATAAAATTAGCCCTCTCACCTCATATACTGTTAAGTTATTAGAGTGGCAGAGATGTTGCTTAGTCCCACCAGAACTCCTAACCCCATGGGGTTGGTGAGACAAGAGACACCAGGGGGCACGTGTGTGGGTGGGCGAGCTGAGCACATCAGAACCTGCTGGTTCCTCTGGGGCGCCAGACTGGGAGCCTGGCACTGCAAGGGCTGCGCCATGAAAAGAGCTGGCTCGTTCCTAGGCTTTTCTCTGTAATGACTACAGTCTCCCCTTACCTACAGGGAACATGTTGCAAGACTCTCAGTGGATACCTGAAACCGTGGATAGTACCAAACCCTATATATACTATGTTTTTTCTTATACATACCTATCTCTGATAAAATTCCATTTATAAATTAGGCACAGTCAGAGATTAACAACAATAATCATAACATAGAACAGTTTTAACAATATACTGTAATATAAACTATGTGAATGTAGTCTCACTCTCTCAAAATATCTTAATGTACGTACTGTATTCCCGTTTTCACTTAAAGGAAGCACCGTATGGCTTCTCTTTGGCATATCCAAATTGCCAGCATCACTACTCTTGGTCTTTGGGGCCATTATTAAGTAAAATCAGGGTTACTTGAACACAAGCCCTGCGATACCGTGACAGTTGATCTGATAACCTAGAGGACTGATGGGCAGGGAGCCTACTCATTATGGGTACAGGGGACAAAGGGATGATTCACATCCTGAGATGGAATGGAACAGCATGATATTTCATCATGCTACTCAGAACAGCATGCAATTTAAAACTTATGTTTATTTATTTCTGCAGTTTCCATTTAATATTTTTGGACCGCAGTTGGTTGTAGGTAACTGAAACTGTAGAAAACTAAACAATGGATAAGTGGGGAGTATTGTATTTCAAACTTCATGATATGTATCATTACATAAAATTTCTCTGGCTATGCCCTCCATTAGGCCATGGAAACAGCTCTTAATAAGCCACCAAAGACCTTTCTGTAGCTAAACCCAAAGAATATTTCTTCAGTATTATCTTACTTGTCTTTTGATCACCTCCTTCTTCTTGAAATATTCATCTTTATTTTATCATAAAATCACACTTTCCAAATTTTCTTCCTGCCCTTCTGGCCACACCTTCTTGGGGTCCTTTTGTCTTAGTATCTTCTTGGATATTACATATTAGACATTTAGTTAAAACTCTGTAAAAGGAAAGCCATGACCTTTGGGAAAGATGAATAGAAACTTATGGAAAGCTCATACATGCAAGACCACTGTGGGCTCAGATCCCTTAGGGATGATGTTTGCCAGTGCAGAGATCGATACTGAACCCTTGATGTGGCACCGTTACATGAGTGATTAGCCAGTTACCTGGTGGCAGGTTAATTACATTGGACCACTTCTGTCATGAAAGGAGAAGTGCTTTGCTTGTGCTGGAGTAAACATTTACTCTGGATGTTGATTTTTTTTTTTCCTTGCCATACAATGCTTCTGCCAACCATGTACTCACAGAATATCTTACCTGCTGTCATGGTATTCTACACAGCATCACTTCCTATTAAGAAATTTATCTCCACAGGAAGTGAGTCTGTGTTCATGAAATTCACTGGTCTTAACACATTCACCAACATCTGAAAGCTGCCACATTGCTAGAATGGTGGGATGGACTTTTAAAGCCTCAACTATAGGTCCAGCTAGGAGCTCATACCTTGTAGTGCCAGAGCAGGGTCCTCCCAGATGTGACTTATGCACCAAATCAGTGTCCACTCTGAGGTGCAGTTTCTCCCCATAGTCAGGATTCACATGTCTAGGAATCAAAGAATGGGAATGGGACTGGCTCTTTGTATTGTTACCCCTAGTGATCTAGTAATAAAATTTTTGCTTTTTGTCTCTATGACCATAGGCTCTGCTGGTTTAGAAGTCTTAGTTCCAAAGGGAAAAATGCTTCCAAGTGAGACACAACAACAAATTAAGGGAGCTGAAATTTGAAACTGCCACTGAGCCACTTTAAGCTCCTCAGGTCTCTGAATCAACAGGCAAAGAAGGTGGGATGGGAGCACCACAATATTGGTTGGGCTGATTGATCCGGACTAACAAGTGGGAATTGGGTTGCTATTACACATGAATTAGGGAGGAGTATATGTGAAATACAGGAGAACCCCAGTGTTTCTTTTATACTCTCATGTCCTGCAACTAGGTTAATAGGAAGCTCTAACAACCCAATTCAGGCAGGACTATTTATGGCCCAGATGCATCAGGCAAGCTGAAGTGCTTGCTAAGGGCAAAATAACTATGGAATGGGCGGCGGAAGAGGGTACTTATAAATACTAGTCATAACCAGGTGACCAGCTGCAGAAAAGAGAACTCTCATATTTGTAAGCATTATTTTATGTGGGTATACAAAATATTTTTCTTCTCTTATCTGCTTAACTAACATAGATATGTTAATAGTATATATTATGCTATAATATATACTATATATAATATATATAGTATATATAATACTATATATAATATAAACTATATATTATAATATATACTATATATTATATATAGTATTATATATAATATTATATTATATAATATAATATATATAATAATAATAATATATATTATGCTATTGTTGGGTGAAACATTCTGTAAATGTCAGTCATGTCAAGCTGATTGACATAAGGTTGCTCAAATGGTCTACATGGTTGCTGATTTTCTGTCAATTATTGGTTGAGATTGAAATTTCAAACTATAAATGTGGACTTGCCTATTTCTCTCTGTAGTTCCATCAGTTTTTGATTTATGTATTTTAAACCTCTGTCATTATGTGAATAAATATTTAAGGTTGTTACATCTTCTTGATGAATTAACCTCTTTGTTACTATGAAATGACCTTTATCCTTGGTAATATTATTTGTTCCAAAATAAACTTTTTCTGCTACTAATATCTGATTTCTTTTGATTGGTTTATTTTTTACTATTTTTAAAATTTTTAACCCATTTATGTCTTTCTTTTTAGATGTAGGGTTAGGTTGTTTATTTGAGATTTTTCTATCTTTTTTAAGTAGGCCTGTATTGCTATGAATTTCCCTCTCAGGACTGCCTTCTCTGCATCTCTTATGTTTTGGGTTGTTGTGTGTTTACTTTCCTTTGTTTCCAGATACTTTTTGATTTCTTCCTTGACCTTGTTAACTCTTTCATTATTTAATAACATGTTATTCAACCTCCATGTAATTGAATGTTTTTGAGGTTTTGTCTTTATGTTAGTTTTTTAGTTTCAAGCCATTGTGATACGAGATGATGTTTGATATGGTGTCAGTTTTTTTGAATTTATTAGGCTTATTTTGTGTCCTACCATGTGGTCTGTCTTTGAAAATGACCCATGTGCATTTGAGAAAAGTGTATATTTTCCTTCTTTGGGGCAAAATGTTCTGTAAGCATCAATTAAGTCCATTTGATCAAGAGCATCATTCAATGCCGCACTATCCTTGTTGATTTTTTGTTTTGGAATACCTATCCGTTGTTGACAATGGGGTGTTAAAATCCTCTCTACAATCACTTCACCACTGTTTGTCTCTTTCTTGAAGTCCTCCAAGATTTTCTTTATGTATTAGGTACTCCTATATTGGGTGCATATATGTTTACCTGAGTTATATCCTCTTGTTGGACTACTCCCTTAAGTGTTATGTAGTTACTTTGTGTCTTATTATGGCCTTTGTTTTGAAGTCTGTTTTGTCTAATATAAGTATTGATACCCCAGCCTTTTTTTCATGTCCATTTGCATGAAATATTTTTTCTATCCCTTCACTTTCAGCCTGTGTATCTTGTTTTGAGGTAGGTCTCTTGTAGACAGCATATATGTGTGTTGTATTTTCTTATACATTCAGTTACCTTATGTCTTTTGATTGGAACATTTAATCCATTTACATTTAAGGTTATTATTGATAGTTCCTTATCATTGCCATTTTCCCTTTGTACCTGTGTTCCTCCCTCTCTTTCTCTCACTCTCTCTTTCTTTTTCTTAAAGCAGTCTCTTTAGCATCTCTTGCAGTACTGGACTGGTAGAGATGTATTGTTTTAGCCTTCTTTTATCTGGGAAGCTCTTAATTACTCCCTCCACTTTTAAATTAGAGCCTTGCTGGATAGACTAACCTTGGTTGCAGGTTCTTGCTTTTCATTACTTGTAATATTTCTTGCCAGTCCCTTCTAGGCTTATAGTATTTCTGTTGAGAAATCAGCTGCTAGCCTTATTGGATCTCCCTTGTATGTTACTAGCTGTTTTTTCCTTGCTGCCTTTAAGATTCTCTCTTTGTCTTTAAACTTTGCCATTTTGATTGTAAAGTGTCTTGGAGTAGGCCTCTTTGGGTTCATCTTGATCGGGACCCCTGTGTTTCCTGGACTTGCATGACTTTTCCCTTACCAAGTTAAGAAAGTTTTCTGTCATTATTTTTGCAAGTAGGTTTTCTATCCATTACTCCTTTTCTTCTTCTGGTGTCTCTATGATGCAAATATTCTCATGTTTCATGATGTCCTAAAGCTCCTTTAAACTGTTCTTGTTATTTTTGAGTCTTTTTTTGTTTTGTTTTGTTGCTCTGATTAGATGTTTTATTCTAGCTTGTCTTCCAATTTGCTGATTTGATCCTCTGCTTTGTCTAGCCTGCTTTTAATTTCTTCTAGTGTGTTCTTCATTTCAGATATTGTATTCTTCATTTCCCACTGGTTCTCATTCAAGGTTTCTATGTCCTCTTTCATGCTGATGCAGTTTCTACTAAGTTCCTGTAGTTGTCACTAAGTTCCTTGAACATCCTTATAACCATTAATTTGAACTCTATATCTGATAAGTTGTGTGCCTCAGTTTCATTTAACTCTTTTTTTCTGGAGATTCCATCTTTTCTATTGTTTGGGGATTGTTTTTCTGTCCTCTGCAGCCAGGACCACCCTGGCCACCTCTCTCCACTCCTGACACTCCTAGATCCTCAGCTGATTTACAGCCTCCTTGGTCAGACTCTGCCTGGCTCATGGTTCCAGAGGTGCCCAGGACCAGGGGAGTGAATTTCTTAAAGTGGCACACACTATAAACCTGCACAGCCAAAAGTTCCAGGCTGGGTGGCCGTGGTGGCACCCCACTTTGCCAGGCTGTCTACTCCCGAGTGCCCACACAAATGGACAGTCACACACTTGCAAACATGCACACTCACTCTCCTGCACACTTGCACACTCACACATGCTCTCACATACAACCTGATTTTTAAGTTGATTGCTCTATAGTTCAGCTTCAAGACTGGTCTGTGGCTGGGGCAAGTGGATGGGGCTTCCAGCTATTCTGCAGCCATCTTGGAATCTGCCCCCATCCCGCCTGGCCAGGCTTTTTTTGCCTCTTGGCAGAATGCGTGCTCCTCAGGCACTTTAGGTACATCCCTTTAGAGATTCTTATCTTTGTGATCAGGGCTTTTTGACGCTATTTCTGTGCCATTTTTGGGAATGGTTGTGTGTGGTGTGGTTCTTAGATTTGGCCATGACTGCACTGAAGCCCCTGATCCCAAATCACCTGTGGCCAAAAGGAAAAAAAAAAAAAGAAATTCTTTTAACATTTATTCTGGTGCAAGTTTGTTACTGAAGCATTCTTTTATTTTTTGTTTATCTAAACTGTCTTTATTTTGCTTTCTTCTAATAATATATATTTTTCTGGGTCAACATTTCCAGTATGGCAGTTTTCTTATTTCTGTGCTTTTAAGACATTGTTTCTTTCTCTTTTTGCTTGCATTATTTTCAACAAGTAATCTAATATCATTCTAATTGTTTTTTTTTGCTGTACATAATGTGTCTTTTCTTGTATTGACTTAATATTTTTTAAACCACTTTGAAACTCAATTATACTGTGCCTTGGTGCATGTTCCTTCAAGTTCCTTGTACTTGGAATTCATTTGTGATTTAATTTTCACAAAATTTTGAAAATATTCAGTCATTATTATTATTATTATTGAAGATTTTACTTATTTATTTTTAGAGAGAGGGGGAGGGAGGGAGAAAGAGAGGGAGAGAAATGCTGATGTGAGAGAAAAACATTGATCAGCTGCCTCTTGCATGTGCCCCAAATGGGGACTGAACCTGCAATCCAGGCATATACCCTGACCAGGAATTGAACCAGGGGCCTTTCCGTTGAGGGACAGTGCCTACTGACTGAACCAAATTGGTCGGGCCAGCCATTATTTTTTCAAAAAATTTTATAATTATTCTTTTTGGGCACTCGAATCACATGTTTATTAGACTGCTTCAAGTTCCACAGCTGACTGATGATTTATTCATTTAAAAATATTTCTCTCTGAGTTTAATTTTAGTTTCCATTTCTATGCCTTCAAATTCATTATTTTTTCCCGCAGTGTATAAATAGTAGTTCATCCCAGCCAGCGTATTTTCATATCTTATACTTTGAGGTTTTCATTCTCATAAGTCTGTCATGAGTCTTCTTTTTTTCATGTCTTTTATGTGTCTACTTAACATATTCAGTCTTCTAGCTTTCTAAACATGTGGAGTACAGTTATCCTAACTATTTTTATGGCTTTGTTTACAATTTCATTATCTGTGCCATTTCTGGGTTTGTTTCAAGTCATTGATTTTATCCTTATTGTAGGGTCATATTTTTTGCTTCTTTATATGTTGGGTCATTTTTATTTGGATGCTAAACATTAAGAATTTTATCTTCTTGAGTTCTGTATTTTTTGTATTTCTACAATATTCTTGTGCTTTGTTCTGGGAGGCAGTTAAGTGACTTGAAACAGTTTGATCCCTTTGGTCTTGCTCTTGAGCTTTTTCGGTGGGAGTGAAGCCACATTTAATGTACATAGAGCTAATTTGGACTCATTCCTGAAGGAAAATCTTTCTGAGGTCTCTGTCTGATGTCTCTGAATTATAAATTTTCCACTCTGGCTGGAGTGAACAGGGACTGGTGCCAGTTCTCAGTGAGATCCCAGGATTGTTCTCTTTAATTCTGTCAGGTGGTTCTTGCCCCAGTCTTGGGTAGTTACCTCATATGCCCTTTCTGATCAGTACTTAGCTGAAGTCATGAGGAGAATCTTCTGCTGATACCTTAAGTTCTCTTTTTGTGCAGCTCTCTCCTTCCGTGTACTCTGCTCAGGCAACTCTAGCTGTCTTGGCCTCTTTTGTTCTCAGCAAGTTCTCTTCAACTAAGACAAACTACCAACCTTTCCTTGCATTCCCTTCTCTGTGCTGTGTCTTGGAAACTCTCTTAAGAAGTATACTGACATAGCTGTTGGGCTCACCTCATTTGTTCCTCATCTTACAGGGATCTCTTCAACATCCAATGTTATGGAAACCATTGCTTCATACAGGTTGTGGGGTTTTTTTAGCTGTTTTAGGAGGGAGGGTGAATTTGGTTTCTGTTCTTCCTTGGGCAGAAGTGAAAAGCTCCCTCAGTTATGTTTTTAAAAAGGGAAAAATCCCTATTCCTTTTAACACATTTCCCCCTCTCTCTTCAATTACATTGAATGCACTCTGGGCTATACGGAAGGAAAGTGCTATGATCATTTTGTGATGGATGTAAAAGTGCTGCTTTTAGCAATATTTCCTTTCTTTTTCTTTTTTTCTTGCTGAGATAAAAGATAAAGTAGGGTTGATGATTTGGTTTGAGGGACTAGATGTTATCCAGGTACCTAAGTACCTAAGTCTAGATGTTTTAGAATAAGAATTAGGATGTCTTATTTTCCCCTTCGAGGTACTGTCTTCTCTTATACTTGTATGAATGGAGTTTTGTTCTTCTAAGGTTTTAAGGATGAACATTTCTTTATTTTAAATCTATTTAAATGTATTTAAATCACTAGTCTGGTGTCAATTTTAGCATTTGGTTTCAAAAGTGTTTTGCAAATATCATAGGATATTATTTTTTATTTATTTTTGCAGATGTTTTAAAAATCCATTCTGAATAAACATTTTGAAATATTTACTTTTTAAAAAAAGCATGTTCTTTTTTGTTGGATAGCAAATCAGTATGGTTTGAATTCTCAATAAATGAGTCATTTGAAAAAAAATGTCATTATTATTATCACTACTACTGTACTGATAGAATTTTCATACTTATTAGCACTCTATCATTTTTAATTTTTTGATTTTTAAATTATAGTTGATGTACAATATTATATTAGTTCTGGGTATACAATCTCATGATTAGACATTTATGTAACTTAAAAAAGTGACCACCCTGATAAATCTGGTACCTATCTGACACCATATATAGTTGTTACAATATTATTGACTGTATACTCTATGCTATATTTACACCCCCATGATTATTTTGTAACTACTGATTTGAGCTTCTTAATCTCTTTACCTTTTCCACTCATCCCCCCTAATCCCTCTCCCCTCTGGCAAACCTCAAAGTGTTGTCTATATCTATGAGTCTGTTTCTGTTGTGCTTGTTTGCTTGTTTTGTTTTTTAGATTCCACATGCATGTGAAATTATCTGACCTCTGTCTTCTTCTGTCTGACTTATTTCACCTAGTATAATACCTTCCAGGTCAATCCATGTTGTTGCAGATGGCAAGATTTCATTCCTTTTTTAATGGCTGAATTATATTCCAATGTATATATGCACTTCTTTATCAATTCATCTATTGATGGACACTTAGGTTGTTTCCATATCCGGCTATCATAAATAATGCTGTAATAGAAATAGGGATGTATGTGTTTTTTCAGTTTAGTGTTTTGGGTTTGTTTGGATAAACGTCCAGTAAGTGGAATCGCTGGGTCTTTCTTTGTGTCCTGTTATGTAAAGCCTTTATTTTAAAGTCTATTTTGTCTGCCATAAGTATTACTACTGCAGCTATTTTTGTTTGTTTGTTTTCATTTTCACAAAATATCTTCTTCCATCCCTTTACTTTGTCTGTGTCTTTCAATCTGAAGTAAGTCTATTGTAGCCAAATATGTAAATTTCTTGTTTTGTTTCCCATTCAGCATCCATGTCTTTTGATTTGAGCATTTAATCCACTTGCATGTAAAGTAATTGTTGATAGAGATATATTTATTGCCATTTTATTATTCATATTTCTGATCTTTTTCTTTTTCTTCTTCTTAAAGAAGACCCTTTAACATTTCTCATAACACTCGTTTGGTGGTGATGAACTCTTTTAGGACCAAGTACTGCATTTTACCTATGCTGTCATCTTGACCAGAATCCTCAGCCCTCTATAGCTTTTAAAATTAAAAAAAATAATCCCTACATCATTTCTTTTCGTTTATACAACAGTCCTGGCAATCTACCTTGTTGTTCACACTGCTGGGCCAGGAAGGTGAGAATGAGAGATTAGATTATTTGTCCAAGGTTAAACAATTGAGAATAAAGAAGTTCTTTTTAGGAGTCTAGTGCATAAATAACTAGCTTAAACTCCCTCTTCGTTTAGTGCTAATCGGATACACGGATACACGTATTTGTTGATTTGTTGAGTACCTACTGTTTAGGTGCTAGGAATATGGCAGCAAATAAAACATAACTCCTGTTCTTGTTGAGCTTAAATACTAGTTGGGGAACTACTCAATAAAAGCAACAATCAAAGAGATACCTAATTGTATGGCTATAATAATAAGTGCTATAAAAAATAAAGTAAAAAGCTTGGTAAGGGGATGCAAAATGATGGGAGACTGTTTTAAAAAATAAAGTGAGGTAATCTGGCATGCGAGAATTTGGGGAAGGAGTGTCCCAGGTAGGGAAATCTGCAAGCGTAAAGGCTCTGGTGTGCGGGTCGGAGGAGCAAGTGTGACGTATGGGACAAACAGCCAGGGCTGGTCTGGTTGAACAAAGTGACGCGGACTGTTAGGAAGTGAGAATTGGATTTATATGCAACACACATTTAAATATATTTACATGAATTATGGTTTAATCTTAAAATCATGTAAAACATCTCTTCTGTTAGAAAATGGGCTTTTTGAGGCTTGATGCTATTTTACCATCTAATTTTTAAGAAATAAAAATTGAAATAAAAATTATTTGTTCTCTATATAAATGGCAAAGTTTACAATAAAGAGGCTATGAGAAAAGGTCACTCATTTATTTACTGAAACACACACACACACACACACACACACACACAATGTTTCTGGAGCAGTTTGGCCCTAGCTGGTAAAAATCTTAATTTTTTTTGCATGCTCTTTGACCCGCAAATATACTTTTAGGAGTGTATTTTAGGAAAATAATCAAGATTTTTAACAAAAATCTGGCAATAAGGATGGTAATAGTAACCTTGCTTTAGTAGTAAAAAACTGGAACCCACTCAAATGTCTCTAAAGTAGGAAATTAGATAAAGAACATTTCTATGATGGAACACTACACAGCCATTTAAAATAATTTTTATAGAAAACCATGTAACAGTATTGAAGGACGTTAATGGTATATTGCTAAAGAGAGCAGGTTATAAAATGTGCTTACTGTGTTAACATATTTAATGACCAATAATATTCTTATGAATTTTTATGCTTAGAAAAAATATAGGAAGGACGTAAACCAAAAATGTTAACAGTAAGTACCTCAAGAAGTTGAAATTCTGACTAATTTAATTTTCTTACTTTTACAGGTCAGTATTTCTAAATTTTATACAATTAATATATATGGGTTTTGTAATAAGAAAAAAGCATTACATGTTATTGAAATGTAAAAACTGTAAACATGTTAATACTGCCTTATAAAAAATTATTATTAAGTACAATGATTTTTCTCCTCTGTGGAAGTTAAGTATACCTCTTAAGGACCTATGGTTTAATTTAAATATACTAAAATGATAATAATACAATGCTCTGGGGGAAAGATATTCTATAAATATTAACTTATAATTTGAAACCTTTTGTCAGTTATCCAAAATGGATTTGTCCAAATCATAGATTTAATCTGTCCACTTTTCTGAAACACTCTGAACTCTTTCTCCTTAAGTCTGTAAATGGGAAAGAGAAAAATGTAAACAAATATAAGTGACCTTCAGTAACGTATCCCATTCCCTAGCCCACCCTCCCGGTAGCAACTCTGACCTCACCATTCCCTAACAGAGCTCACAGGTGTCATTAGACGTCATCTGCTCCTCTCCCTGTCGATCCATCATCTTGTGTAAATGACCTCTACTCTGCCACAATGGACCATGGTAGTTTATATATTTTTCTCTCCTACTAGACTAAGTGCTCACCTAAGTGGGGACTTTAGGTTATTCATTTCTGCAGTCTGTACCTGCCACATTGCCTGGCATTTGGTAAGGCTCTGTAAATGTTACATAAATTAGGTTCTGAAGTAGATTACTTAATTGACAGTTTTTACTATACAAGTCCTCCTGTCTGATGTAACTGATTTGTAGTTGGTTGATGAATTAAAAAAGGTGGTAAGAGCCAGGTTCATAAAAGTGATATATGCATAAGTAAAACATTTTATTTTAACTTAAAACATATAAAGGTACATCTATTCACTAATCTTTTTATACAGAGGCAAGGTTTTTCAGAGTGTGGATTTGCTGATTGGAGTTCTGTTTTGTGTTTCTTCCCTAAAGTGTACTGATAATTCCAAAATGCAGTTTCAGTTTATTTAAAGTTGAAAGAGGAATTAAAGACTTTTATAAAGCAATATGAAAACCTGCATTTTTATGAACTACCCCACCATCCCACAGTCTTTTGCAGTTGTTTCTTCTCACCTAATTTTACTCTTTGGTTTTTGCAGTTTGGCTTTATGAAGTTTTTTCCCAAACATTCAACTTAGTTTTCATGAAAATAACTCTTTTTCTGTTCATACTCATATCTAAAAGTATTCATTTTTATTACTAACTTAAAAATAAACACAACCGACGTCACAGGTTGTGGGACAAAGGCAGCCGGGCCCTGGCGAGCATGCGACAAGCACACCAATCTGGGCACTCTGTGTGCCGTGGGCGCCGCCAGTAAGGTCTGCAGAGAGAAGGGGGCATGTCCGCTCATTTGGCCAGATTGCGGAGCGGAGGATGAGTAGGTGAGTTTGTATTGCATGGCCTGCTCAAATCCATACAACACTGACTGAACTGAACAAAACGAAAAGCCCTCTATGATGGATGAATGGGGGACAGAGAAAGGGATGCATATTATTTGCTGTGAAGAACTACACATGGGGACTTTTGATGGTCTGCTTCAAAATGGCTAATGGAAAATACCTGTCTTCAAACAACCCCTGAGTCAAAATCTACATCGGATTGTCCTGATTTAGAGAACAGTCCCAAGGCAAAGTCTAGTGTGGGCTCCCTGTGAACATGCAAAATGAACTTGCTGGACAAGACGTAGGTTCTTAAGAGAGGTGTGGATAAAGGAGAAATTTGTCTTGTTTTTTTTTCCTTTGGGGTGGAAAAAAATGATCAGGCATGGAAGGCAGGACTATCTTTGACAACATAGATGTTCTCTGTGTTGCCCTAGAAACTTCTAAGGCTCCTAGGAAGAATTCAGCTTGTGGAATTAGGTTTATGCCTCAGAGACGCAGTCTTGAACCTCCAACTTCTTGAGTTTTTTCCTCTTTGGCTACCTGCCATTTAGCCTTGGCAAGAATCTTTTCCAAGCATTTGATTGGCTGCATTAACTCAGTCAAGCTGATGAATAGCAATTTTTAGCATCAGCAAGCAAAACAACCTTCTTTCTCAAACTCTGCCCAGTATCAGCAGCTCGGGAGAGCCAGATGGGATCAAAGTTCTGAGCCTGGAGTGGAGACACCTGCCTCTGTGCGGTGCCTCCTAGGGCTCAGCAGCTCGGTGGGGTTGCCCTAAGTGCTTTGTGAGGGAATTCATAGAACTGAGGGCTTGACAGAATCATCTCTCTCAAAATTTGGCCCAAGAGTAGGATCTAGAAGTTAAATATTATGATTACCTGTGGTTCCAGGATAGAAATCCACACGGTGAAACAACTTCTGCCCTCCAACCCAACCCCCATTTTTGAACTGAGAAGAGTGGTACATTCTAAACTCTTAGTAAAAGACAGGGAGAAAACAGTCCCTCATAAACCTTCCTTGCCCTCCTGTTCCTATAGTCATACACCGTAATCACACGGAGAATTACTTGTGGTCTCCTCAATTCATCACCTCCCCACATATGAAACTTCAAATGAGTACAGACTTTTAATAAAACAAATGTGGTTTTTATGCTGTGCTCTGTAAGATCACAGAGGCTTTAGGCCAACACATAAGAAACGTTTCCCTCTCACTCAATATTGTGGTCAATAGAAATCGTCCTAAAGAAACACGTGGACATGTATGTTCGCTGTTTCATTAACCAAGAGAATAATATGTAATATGTTTCTGATCACTGACTTTCATATGCAGACACCCTGTTACTTGGCAAGCAGCCAGTCATTAAAGCAAGGACTTGGTATACCACAACTTTACTAATTTGCAATTAATTCCAATTTGACCAATACTAATATTGCTCATTATTTGCATCTTAATGCTAAGCTGATGAAAACCTCTAACCTCCAACTAGAAAGATTATCTCAAATGGATGAGTTTACCAGATCTTTAAAACTTGGCTAGCACCAGGCCCAAGCTTCAGGATTGGCTACATCTTGATAATCGTCTTTCTATGTTTGCCAAGAAGTCACAGGGAAGGTGGCACATATAGGTATGTGGTCGTCCTGAGAAAGTCAGTTCGGCCTAAGACTTGTCAACTGTGTCAGGTCCAACAGAAGAAGCAACATAAATGCTTAAGGCTAATATTTAATATCATCTGGTTCTTCAGTTTATCATTTCTTCTGAATTTTTGAGAGGAAGCTATTCAAGCAAGATGGATACGCCTAAGTTAATGAAAAGGTTGGGCAGGTTAAATATGTTAAAAGCAGCAATATTTTGAAGTTTCATTGTGGTTAGAATAAAAGTATTGTGGGTATTACATAAGATAATATTCATAGAAGTTGTTCCTGAAACCAAATGAAATTAAAAAATTTCAACCAAATTAACTATCTTAATAAGGTAAACTCAGTGCCTTCGGGACCAGGCAAACGCTATAAATAAATGAAATGGGCTAGTAACCAAGTCACAGGAAGTGGTGGGGACCATGGAAAAGCAGAGAGTGGCCGCTCCGCAGGGAGAGGTCAGCAGCTGCAACCCAGTGACAGAGAGCTGTTGCCAGGAGAAAAGGCAGGCCCACTGTTTTCAGTCGTATGATTTTTAAAAGGAAATGGACATTCTAAAAAGAAATCTGGATTTTCGTGTAAAATCCCCAGACTTATAAATATTGGCAACAAAATCAAGTTATTAAAAGAACATCGAAGACAAACAAAACACATCTGTGGGCTAAATTTGGTCTGATGACCTACAGCTTGTGACATCTGACCTATGTTTCATCAAGTTTGGGGTATTGATGATCATTAATCCAGTGATGTATGATCATCTTAATCCTTTTATCTTCAGTATTAAACATTAATACAAAGCTTTTACTGGCATACTCTCCCTGCCTCTAGTTTTTGTAAACTGTCTTCCACACTGCTGCCAGAATTATAACAAAGTTCTTAACTAACATCACCTCTCCAAGTTCTGAGAAACCTATGGTGATTTCTCAGTGCCTGCAAGGTATTTTCCAAACATTCAATGGCTTTTTCAATCTGATCCTAGCCTACCTTTCTGAACTTATCTCTAGCCATCCCCACTCTGCAAACAATGTTCTAGTCACACCAGACTACTCATTGTCCCTCAAAACTGGTACGCATTATTCATTTACGTGACTTTGCTAATGCTGTTCTCTTTCCCTGAAATACTTTCTCTATTTCTGGCCAGTGCCCAGTGAGAATATCTCCTGCTCTTCTTATTCTCTCTGATTTATCCATCCCCAGGTGTTTAGTTATTTCATATTCCTGTTAATAAAATAAGTACCTTCATTAGGGAATTTAAGACATTGTACTATACCAATTTGTTTTTGTGTCTGGATAGTGAGCACACTGAAGACAGTGACAGATCTTCAACTCTTACAATTGTAGGTGCAATTTATTTTTTAACTTAAGTTTAACACAGTACTATGGAAAGAGAAATAAAAGGAGTCACACATTTAATCCAGTTGATAGATTCCCAAAAAGCTGTTTAAAAATACAAAGTTTATAAATTAAATTATACCTTTTGTACTGAGAGAGTTATTTAAAAGCATTTCTTTGTAAAAACAAGAATGCCTTTGAAATACCAAGGGCTAGTCATAGGCATAATGGTCTAGGTATCTATCTCTACGCATTGTGATTTAGGGGGCAATAGACCCTTCAATATTTTGAATCTGTCTATTGTAGTGCCTGATGATCTTCAATACTCTTTAAGACTATACTGTCTAAATTCAAATTAATATTAATTAAAATAAAATTTAAAATTTAATTCCTTAGTCATCTACCCACACCTCAAGTGCCCAATAGCCACAGGCTGCTAGTGGTGATTGTACTGGATAGAACATAGATAGTACAGAGATAGAACATCTCCATCATGGCAGAAAGTTCTATTGGACAGCGCTGCCGTAGGGATTTCATGAAATATGAGAATTATAAGTATAGAAAAATGCAACTTATCTTCTAAGAAAGATGGTGAGTTAGCTGGTGCACTCTTGCTCCCACTCTTCCTAAGCAAGTTGAGAAGAGCCAGGGAATGGGGGCAGGGAGATAGATTCACACTGTGTTGCTGCTCGTCTGAGAACCTGCAGTGGTTTGTGTTTGCAGACTGAGACATCAGATGACAACTCTGTCCTTGAATTGGAAAGGTCTTGGCAGATTCTTTGGCTTGTTGCAACATATGGTAATATACATGGGGCTCGAACCCCCATCTTCCAGTCATTTTCCTCTATTTCGCAATTAGTGAGACCATAGCCGAGCAATGCCACTGCTACAGTGTGCCCTGGGAGAGGTCTTGGCAATCTTTAAGGTGAAAGGTCTTTTGTTGTTGAGCATCAGAAATTGATCTGCATTGTAGTTTCTTCTTATTTTTTTTTTAAATTTTTAAAAAGATTTTTTAGAGGGAGGGGAAAGGAAGGAGAAAGAGAGGGAGAGAAACATCAATGTGTGGTTGCCTCTCATGTGCCCCCGTGCCCCCGTGGCCCCCAACCTGGCCCCTGACCGGTGACCTGGCCTGCAACCCAGGCATGTGCCTTAGACTGGGAATCAAACTGTTAACCCTTTGGTTCACAGGCTGGCATTCACTCCACTGAGCCACACCAGCCAGGGCTGCTTTGTAGTTTCTGAAGGAGATCAAGTCAGGGTTGAAGATAAATATGAGAGTTCAGGAAAATTAGTACTGCTCTTTCTCTGTTATACTGATTTGGGGGTAAAATAAAGATCTTTCTCAAGGATCGCTATTTGAACAACATCTATCATAACAAAATAGGTGAAATTTAAGACAGAAATGGGGGTCTAGGAAAGTTTTTGCCCAAGATATTATGTACTGAGACTTATATTTCTGTGAATTTCTCTTTCTTCCTCCCTCCTTCCCATTCTTTCTCCCTTCCATCTACCCTCCCTCTCCCTCTTTTTCTCTTTCTCTCCCTCTCTCGCTTCTCTCTCTTTCTCTCTCACTCCTTTCTTTTCCTGGAAATACTCCAGTAAGTTGCATAAACCACCTTCTAAATAAAACAGGAAGATATTAAATTGGAGCATGGTACAAGGCACAAAGCAATTCTCCAATATCTCTGAAGGAAGGAAGAAATAAACAGAGTCAAATTCTTGTTTACATGTTGGCCAGCAACTCATCTCCCCCCTCTGTGATGTTCTTTTTTACCATCTTGGAGGTCCCTTTACTGTTGATATTTAGTTGTTTCATCAGTTATAGTCGCTGATATCTCTGTTTGGGACTATCACATAACATTAACATGTGGTTCTTGTGTAGCTATTAAAATTTTACTGATAAAATATCAGAAGGCATATACAGAAGGCTGTTGAAGTTTTCAGCTGGCTCCCCACCTCCACCCATTTCTCCAAATAATAGTTTGGCTTTTTTATTCTGAAATTCAAAGATAAAGATCTTGGTGACAGATTGAAGAAGGGTCTTAGTGAATTAAATTAACTATACATCATTAATTAAATGCATTAATTTATAAACCACTTGGCTTCCTTCCTGCTGCAATTGTCTAATTAACCTGAAATTATTCAGTTAAAATTCCTATTGATGTAAATTTATTTAACGTTACTTAAACTAACCCACTTAATTAGAATTGACTAAGTTTTTTAAATACACGGGGAAAAGATGGTTCTTAGTGTGTTTAGGTAAAATTCAAAATCTTTACATTCAAAATTCTCAGCTGGAAAAACAAACTGACTTGAATTCACGGTATGTCTTTTTCTTGAGCCCCTAGTTGGACACAGAATACTAAGAAGGATTTAAAAAAAAATAACATTCATTAAATAAGTATGTACCCTGGCTTTTAAGGAAATGACATTTTAAAGCAGACATTTAAAAAAACAAACATGAAAAATAAATAGAAGATGTGAACTTACGCAGGAAAATAAGTTTAAAAGGCATTGGGGACCCTGTGGTGGAAAGACATTTAACAAGTAGTAAGATGACTGAAAGTTGAAGGGAGGGGAAACGAGGAGGTAAACATGGAAGAGCTCTAGTTTATCACGTTATGCTGTCTGCATTCATGTACAAATACTAACTTGTGCACGTAGAAATCAGACATCTTACTGATTTGCCATTTTAGATATGTATAGTGCATTAGAATAACATCTATTAAGATCTGCTGTCTTGATACCCTGGTAACTAATGTCCATCTATCCATCACCTCACCAGTTGCCCCAGTGACCAACTCCGACCTGCCAAGTGAGATCGCCTAGATTGAGTCTTATCTTTACAGAACCATATAGAATATCAGAGCTCAAGTCAGAGTCACCTAAGTTTCTGAATCCTTTCTAGGTAGTAAAAATTGGAGCTGAAGTCTTGCACTTGTGAGTTTGACTGTCCTTTTTCTTTTTGTGGATCTATGGGTTCTTATTCATTGGACCTGCTCTATCTTCCTCTCTTGTGTGGCTTGCCTTGATTTCTTGCTTGCCTGCTTGAGTTCTGATACTAAACCTGGTTCTGGTCTTTGTCACCTGGGTGTGTTCTTGCTCCTGGCTGCTCCACTCATTCAGGAAGACCGGACCATACATTTATGGAACAGGTCTTCCCTGCTCCTGTGGTTATCTTCTAGTCTTTACTCCTAGCCTTACCTCTTCCTCCTGGCCCTGAATCTTCCCTGGGCTTGATGACTTCCTGCAGTCTCAGCCTGATGCCTTCCTACCCAGTTGTGTGATGGTACTCCATTATGATACTATTAACTTGCAGCAACCCTAAACTCTCTGAGGCCCTTTCCCTTGCCTGGAGCTCAGTTGGGTTGGGTGGTGTTTAATGTTTCTTCCACATTGATTGCGCAATGATTCTATCTACTTTATTCACAACCTAAAAAAATAAGGGTGGGGGAAGGCTTTAATAAAGGTTAGGGTAACTGTAAGAACTTGACCCTCTGCTAATCAGGAGGAAGCTGGGTTTGTGGGTCTCTGGTTTTCCTGGTGTACTTTTGGGTCCTAACGTGTCTGCCTTAAAGGTGACAGTTGTACCTGAGCATTTGTGAATTTCTCCATACAGGCGTGGACAAAAATAGGTGTATGGTTGTGAGTACATAAAATACAGTTTATTCTTGTATTATTATTTATTAATTGTTGTATTACTTATTTTTATTACAACTGTGAACTTACTTTCACCCACCCCATTTATGGGGATCTTTGACATGTCTCTACATAGAGGAAATTTGTGTAGTCTACAACTTAGATTAGAATATAGGTTTTAAAATGTTAGGAAATTAGAAACTATTTTAAAAATAAGAGAGTGTTAGTTAAAGACTAATGGAAGTGTGATAAAGACTTTCTTTATTAAAAGAACTGAGGTCAGTTATTTATGGCAGCAGAAGTGAGCCCAGTGAACCTTCTAGTAACACAAAAGAGCCATCCATGGAGAGGGCATGCTCGCTGATAAAATGCTCAGCAGTTGTCTTACTCATACAGTGTCTCTATTTTACTGACTTGCAAAAAGCTTGTTTAGAAAGATGTTCCAACAGCGGTTTGAAGGTTGGAACTGGATTGTAGAGTTTCTTAAATAAGTAAACTGTGAAAATCTTGAGATGGTTCCCTTGCCATCACTCGGTGGAAAACTGTGGGTCTATGCTTTGAGCAGGTTCACTCCCCACTTTCACGTAAAGAACTCTTGAAGTTGATTTGGTTGTGGGAGGATCGTGTGTTTCGTTGTATTTATTTACCTTTGTAATAATCACATAGGCCTTCTGATATCACTGTAATTATTTCAGAATTACTGCTTTCAAAGTAACCTCAAATAGATTTTATAAACTTCACAAAATTTATGCAGTGGTTTCATATACCATTCCCACCATTTGATTATAGTTCAGTAAAGTAGAGTGGGGCAGATTATGATTTCGGTTGGGTTTCATCCGTTGTCTCCCAGTAATAAGCAAGTTAGAAAGTGATATTATTTCTTCTCTCCTAGAAATTTCAGTTTGATGTCAGTGCTAGAGCATGCCGTTTATGTTCCCTTTAAGATCTATATAATTGGGCCAGTAATTGTCAACCCCGAGGCATAATCCAGTAATCTCTTATGTAAAATGCTATCAGAGGGCCAGACAGAAAAGCAGGTGACACAGTAAACACTAGTTTCATTTCTCTTTTCTTCACTTTTAGTTACACTAAATTCCAAAAGGCTCTGAGCATAATGTATCTTTATCATTCTCTGGGAAGTCAAGTCCAGCGTGGGTCCGGAGCAGGTAACCTGGAACACTTGGAAAGCCTCAGACTTGCCCCTTTCTGAGACATAAAAGAACCTGGCCTGCTTCCGGTGATACCTTTGCCAAGACTGTGTACTTGAGAGGTTGCCAGTGTACATTAGAGTGTTTTTTCAGTTTTTGAGTATGTTAATGACTTCAGAATGTTATTGTGTAGACCAACCTGGAAATACTATTTAAGGCAGCAAACAAAATCCACAAGCACTGTCTTTAAGTAGTGTTTCTCTCTTTCTCTGTCTCAATATACTGGCCATTCAAAAGTCATATTAAACTGGAGAATAAAAAGTGTACGATAACTAAGTTGAAGACTAGCTTTTATTGTACGCAACCTAAGTAAATGCTTATTTTACAATTACATTTAGAACTATATTTCCATTTCATCATGAGACCATTAGAGTTGAAGGTTTGATGCTTTAATATAGTGTAATTAACTTAATGTAGATAATTAGAAGTAATAAAGTCCCCAAATATGAAAAATACTAAAAAGTTTAAAATACGTTATAGAAACAAATTTTTTAAAAAGAAGGTATGGTTAGCTGAGTAGGTTTTAAATTATGTTAAGGGTACATTGCCAATTTTATTGGCACTAAAAGTTCCAAAATGTGACATATTTGTTAGCTAAAATAAAAATACACAAAATTTAAATTCAAATACAGTTTTTTTGCATAATAAAAATCTGACTGACACAGCAGCAACAAACATCTTTTGGGAAAGGGGAAATCCAGCTGGGAGAAGATGGGGGAATATTTTCCATTGACCACTAGATGTCAGTACTGAACTGGCAAAACATCCGTTCTGCTGCACTCTTAGACAACATGCTATTAATTTATAATAAAAGGTATCTGACAGCTTTATTCTGATGAATTATGGGAATCCAAAGCATAATTCCCAGCCTTTGGTTTATAAATTGTCATTGATTTTAATGTTCTTTGTAAAGTTGTGGCATGCAACAAATTTTCCTGCCAAGAGCTGTTAAATAAATAGTCATCCTTTGCTCTGAGTAGTACATTGAACTTGTTAGACTGATGAGCAGAACCAATTGATGGTTATCCATAAACCATTTATGACAGAATGCACAGCAGCAATTCAAACAATTATTGAATGCATTTATTATATATTTTTTAAAAATCTCAAGTGAACCAAAAGGAATATCACAGGTAATAGACAGTAGCAACGCCACACAATTCTTTATAAGATACTTCCTGAGTGACAGGTGACTAGAATTGTTGTAGGTTTTGCTGAGGGCTCATCAAACCTTGCTGGAATTGTTTGGCGTTCTCTATTGTGCTGTTTGGCATTCCAAAAGTATATTGCTTGCCTTTTCTAAAGAAAGATGGTTATTGTCAAGACAGAAGCTTTTGTTCATATAAAGATCTCTTACAAATTGGTCTCAGAACAAAAGAAAACTTATGCTTGAGATATAATTTCAGTGCATTTGGAGGCATAGTTTATGTAGGTGTGGGGGACATTGGAACTTGGAGGTCTGTGATGATGACGAAGTACGAAGCCACTTTAAAGCAGAGTTTCTATCTCCTATGAAAATTCTCCACTGGCCTTACGCTGTTGTGTTTGATTTCACTCTCTGAAAACACTTAACATCCTCTGTGTTTGTCACAAGGACCATCATTCATCTTTGTTCTTTGTTTGAAATTGTCCTGTATGTTCTGTTGCTATTTCAGGGACCACTTCTGCTCCCCAGAAGTGGCTGTCTTTCAGGGATGTTGCCTCAAGTCTGCTGTTTGTACAATGTTTTAAGACTTCTTTGGGATCAAAGGAAAGTGACCTAGGCATGTAAAATTCTGTTAATGCTGCTATTTGTGAAAGTACACCAGCAAACTACCTTTAGGCACTGTTAAGTCGTGAAACAGAACATTAAAAAACTGAGGAACTGGCTCTAATGTTCTATCCTTGATTTCTTTTTCTTAAATCTTTCTATTGCCCTAAATGTTGTGATATGACAGCCACACACAAACTGGAAATGACCCCCTGGTTTCTCTTGAAAAGGAGAAATCCGCAGGCTGAGGATGTTGGGTTTTAGTCTGAATTCCTCAAAAAATTTGAAAGATAGCTCTGTGTAGTGCCGTTTTCTTCAGATTTAAAAATAAAACATTTTAAAAGAAAAAACATTAGGAAGACTGAGAGCTTGATACACATATGGCTGCCTTTTACAAGTCATTATGATCTGTCACATAAATACTGTATTTACTGACATTTCAAAATGTGGACTCTAATCTCCATCCGCATTTATTTTTTTAATAGTTGCTTTTCATTGCAAGCTTCAGCCCAACAATTAACATTAGGAAAACATGCAACGTGGTCCACAGGTTCAACTATCAATGTCATTACTCTTTAAAAAGCTCAAAGACGGTCGATCGGGTTCAGAGTATAAGCATTTAAGCCCAAATTGAGTTAAATTAAATTGAGTTGGGCGGAAAGTTAGTGAGAGAAGTCGTTTTAAGCACTAATACAATTTTTCAGTGTAAGGGATGAATGGGGGCCGTGTGCTCCCGTGTATTTTTCCAAAGCTATTTTCACACTGGTTCCTTTACCTAACTCTCAGACTTTTGCCATCTCTTGTATTTATCAACTGTGAGAGCTCTTGGGCTGCATTAATTAGCCGTGGTAGCATTTCAAATAGGCGTTATTGCTCAATGCAGTTACCACAGTGTTTAAAAATTTACATTCTTTGTCCAACGTTGTGACCACCTGTGACCAATCAGTTTGATATATAGACTCAGCAGCTCTTTCTTGTGCCCAGGCTCGTTCAAAAGACTCTTCTCAGGCTAATGTTCCCGGGGACCGTGGACTCAAGGGAAAATGAGTGTGGGGGAATGAGAGTGTACTGGGAGTGTGAAATGAAAATTTGTGCGACGAGACTTTGGGATAATTTTTACTTCAGTAATTTCTCCATGTAACTCCTTTGCAGTAAGTATTACAAAAATGTTGCATCTTAAAGTAAGGCAAGGAAAAAATAACCAAACTCCAGAAAGAAAAAGATAATCATTTTTTTGTGTGACAGACTAAAATGTTCCTTTTTGATCAGTTTATTTATGTAGTCACCAAATAGTTATCAACAGGCCAAATACTATTTCTGGTACTGAGAATATAACGGTGGACAGAAAAATCTTCCCTTGTGGAGCTTGCATTCTGGTGGAGGGAGACAAGCAATGCACAAACACATAAGTAAGAAGTCACAGGGTGATCAGCACCAAGACAAAGGAACGATAAGGAGGTTGAAGAGTGATATGTATCAGGGTTATGCGCTCTTTTAGAGGGGAAGCCCCTTTGGTAGACATCTGAGCAGAGACCTGAACAGAGCGAGGAGTGAGCCTTGTGGATAACCAGAAGAAAGTATTCCAGGCTAAGGAAATAGCACGTGTAAAGGCACTGAGGCAAGAATAGGCTTGGTGTATGAAAGAGAGAGCAAGAGCAAGGAGGCTAGTGTGGCCAGAGCATGTGAATGCGGGGGGAACTGTGGGCAAGTCTGGGGGGTGTGGTTGGATCATGTAGATCTTCATGGGATACTGTCAGGCCCCCAGCTTTTTATTCAGAGTTATATGGAGAGGGTTTAGAACAGCATATTGAGGAAAAGTGACTCATATTGTAAAAGATCAGGGACAAAAGGACAATTCAGGAGATCAGCTGGGAAATAATAGCAGTAATCCAGACAAAGATGGTAGTGGCTTGGCCAGGATGGTTCATGAGACATAGCCCCATTATGGTTCTATTTTGAGAGAAGAGCCAACAAGATTTACTGATAGACTGGAGTGGGTTATGAGAAAAAGGGATGAGTTAAGGATGATGAAGTATTTGGTTTGAATTGTTTTGTTAGTGTTGGTGCCATTTGCTGAGCTGGAGAACGCCAGAGAGGACCAAGTTTGGGGGTTGAAAAGAGAGTCAGGAGATGCTAAATAGCACATAGATACACAATCATGAGTGTAGGACAAACTCAGGTTTTATCGGCTTCTAGATAGGAGACAGCATCGCAAAACTGAGTGAGATGCCTTGGGAGGGAAGGTTGAAGAGGTGAAGACTGAGCCATAGATCAGGCCAAGTTAGAGCTTATGAAGAAGGGGAAAATCCAGCACAGGAGACTGAGAAAGAATATTAAGAAATGTGCTGTTCTACAATGATGTTCCTAAAATGCAGTTGGTGAAGGTGCAACATCCGTGTTGCCTGGAAGCTTTGTAGAACTGCAGATTCTCAGGCCTACCACAGATCTGCTGAATAAGAATCTGGAGATGGGCCTCAGGAGTCTCTTAACAAGCACTTCAGACTTTTACACAGAGAAGTCAAACAAAGGACGTGTTTCGTGTCTATGAAGCAAACATTAGGTGTAACTCTCTTTTTATGTTAAAATTATTTCATCTTTGAAAATATAATAATTTTGTTAAAGAGCAGTGTACTGTGTGCAGTAGTAGTGTTTTGGGCTCTGTACTCCAATATGAGTTCAGAGACCCAAAGTGACCAGCTAGGAAATATTATTGCTGGAAGTATCAGTAGCATTTATCAATATGTTTATAATCATCAATCAAAAAACTATCTGGATTCTAGATAAGATCCAATAGAGTCTTAATTTTCACAGTAAAGAATAATCAAAATAGTGGCTGACCTCCCAAGCCCCCTGGTTTTTGCCCCTAGTGCACTGTGAATGCACTGACTTTACCCTTATATCATATATCATGGAGGAATTGTTGACCTGGGGCATGGATTGAATGGAATTTTTTTGTACATGAGTACAGGTTGTGGCCTGACTAGACTTCTAGTATCTAGGTTGCCCTTATCACTTAGCAGTGAGGAATGAAAATCAACAGAGCTTTCCTGGTCTGCTGCTTAAGCAGCTGCTAACAGGCTGGAGACTGACCAGCCTCATTAACCCATTAGGTGCTGCGATAGACTAGGAGTCATCCTTAATGAGGCTGCTGCATTGTACGGAGGCCAGACATGCACCAAAATGTTGGGGCATTAAAGTAAGAACCTTAAATGTGGGCTTATAATGGAGTAATTATGTCAGAAGCAGATACATCAGAGAGCACTCTTAAAGTAGGTAAAGCAATGATACTATTACCATCTGTGAGTTTATAGTGCTTTAAAAATATTGGAAATTTGGAAGTCAGGAGGAACTTGGAAGCTTTCCATTTTCCCAAACACCTTGTCCCCCTAATTAGCAGCCCTGTTCTCTAGACTAGGCAGCAGAGTACACCATGAAGTCTTAGATTTAATGCAACAGTTGAAAGCAGTGTCCATCCCTCTAAACTTCATGGTTCATACTTTTCTCTGGGCTGAAAGGTAATGATTGTATGTAAAACACTCCCTATCTCTTTATAGTCTAGAGGCAGTAAAGAGTCTGTGTCAACCAAGAATTTTTAGGGCTATGTCAGTAAGACCTCCAAGTAAACTTTGCACATTACTGCTTCACAGATACTCTGGCGTTGAAGTAGATTTTTAAGGCCTTAGATAAATGTATGCTTGTAGGTGAGTTCTTGATAAAGCTGCTAAGGTCCAGCGTTATAATTTCTCTGTCCCTGAAATCTTAGCAGTTCCCCTCTACTCCAAGTGTCTTTTATAGGAGAAAATAATGCCATTCTAACTCTGCTGCTTTCTCTTACCTACTCCTGTCTCTATCTTCTAATCAGGTATTTACAAATACTTGAATTACAAAAATTCAAAAGCTCTGCCATTCTGGTCACATTATATTAAAAGAGGAAAGCCATGCTCTTACATTTTCCCTGTTCAAGAAAATGCTGAATAGGTTTGCCATCCATTCCCAGAAGCAGAGACTCTATTAAAATTTTAGATTGTAATCTAATAAAATTTCATCTTATCCTATTGCTTTTCTTAACCACCCCCCAGCAATCAGGCACATAGTCTTAGTATCTAAGGCTAAGGAAAAACGAGTTTATATATTGCATAAGTGTTTTCTAATAAATTTTTTAAAACTTGGAGGAGATTGGTGGGGGGTGCTTCATGTAATTTTATAGGACCTCTGAGGCCCAGAGTTTTTAAGTAATCTTTTTTGATGTTTTTAGACAGACCATTAAGCTGAGGATAAAAGTCCCTGTGTTCAATATCTGGATACATTAAGCATTAGGTTTAAAATTTACAGCTTTCATTTTGACAAGGAAAATGACACGTTTGGTCTCAAGTGCTACCTTGAACTGTTTTTCAACAGTGAGACAGGTTGTCAGGCTGAGGGTGGAGGTCTGTGCATTTAGCCCCTGCAGAGTTCCGTGAGGCAAACTGCTCCTGCTCATCAGGAAGTGCGGGCTGGGCCCTAGGCAACGGGCTGGTGTCTGGCGTGGGGAATGGCAGGAAGCCACTCGGATGCTCATCTCCCACCGGTTGAGGTCTAATCCAATGCTTTCCCATGAGAATGTAATGGATACGAAGGGAGGAAAGAGTATCCCAAAAAGAATGCCTATATAAATGGGTGGACCTCAAATACACTTCCATTTGGATTCTGCCCATAAGAGATTCTTCACTGGGGCCTCTTCTTCCTCCGACATGTTCCATCGTGTTTGGGAACTGAGACTTCAGGTAGTTGTCTGAGCAAAGTGAAGGGAGGGGAAAGAGGTGGAGGGGAAGAAGAGGAGGAGCCATGAATAAGGAGGTACAGAAATGCAAGGAGAGTACGGTGCCATCCAGGTGATACACTAGCGTCAGGACTACTGATGAAGATACAACTTGTGGATCACCTCCCTCCCCAATGCAAGAAATGAGCTTGGAATAGAAGAGACTGGCAAGGGTTTTACAAGCTAGGCTAAGGAGTGTGCAATTTATCTTGAAGGCAGTGGATGGAGGTGTTGAGATTACTTGTTTGTTTTGGGAAATCACAGTAGCCTCTAGGTAAAGAATTGGGCAGGGTGGGGGTTGCGGGGCAGGGGGGTCTAGGGCTGACAGCCTGGTTGGGAGGTGACTGCAGCCATCCAGGGCGGAGGTGATGAGCTGCTGGCAGGGCTGCCCAGTGCTGGGGAGAACTGGAACTGAGGCCACAGAGGTGGTGTGGAGAGGCCGGAAGGAGCAGTACTCCTCAGCGGGGCCTGATGGATTGAAGGTCAGGGAAGACACACAGCCTCACATTCATGGGATGGAGATTCTATTTTTTCTGTTTTCCTCTTCCACATCCTTTTGTACTACCTCTGTCCCCAACCTCTCCCTCATCCCTCTCACTAAGTGACTCTGTTTACTGGACTTTTGTGTAACTCTGTCTGTTTCTGCTCCCCCCTGGTACTATGATACTACTTATATTTATAATATCTTCATCCTTTTGAAAGTACTGCTGTAAGTCATAGACACTCAGAACTCAGTTCCTACTCCTTTCCATCCTCTGCCCTCCCTGTTTACTCCTCTTAATTTAGATACACTGTAATGTATCAGAGACTCACATCCTGTGAATTCTTTTTCTGTAAAGAGCATGTGTCAGTGGCAAATGTTGTGGTTATGCAAAATGTACACAATTAATTCAACATTTATTCCTGGCATTGTGGTTTTAAACAAATGCGGCATGGAAAAATATCAAATGACAGCATAATAAGTCTTCATTGATTTTTCCCTCATGTGCTCTCAGACCTGTCGTGTGCAGAGTGGGCAGACTGCGCAACTGATCCCCTACAGTAAGGTGAGGTTTTAAGGGAAATTCACTGTGTTTGTTCGTGTCTAGGTGTGTAAAGAGGGGCTTATCAACAGAGAGGTTTTTTAAAAGGCAAAGGGATTCAGAAGGACAAACTGCCAGTTATAGCAGTCACAAGGATATAAAGTACAGCATAAGAAATATAGTTCACATTATCGTAATAATTTTCTGTGGTGTCAGGTGGATCATAGACTTACCAGGGTGATTGCTTTGTAAATTATATAAATGTCTAATCACCGTGTTGTATACCTGAAACCAATAAAGCATTGTATGTCACCTGTAATTGAAAAAAATTAAAAAGATTAAAAAAGAAATACATTCATTTCAAACTTAAAAGCTAGCCTTTATTTTAGTATTAGATTGTAAAAGTTTGTGCTTATAAAGAATGCTTGATCTAAGGGCGCGTACTTTCAACCTCACCTATTTGCAGAAATGGCAGAAAAATTTAGGTCTTCCCAGATCAGAGTTAGTTTCATCATAGACTTCACTGTGTACAAGGGAACAATAAAGTGGAAAAGCACTGAAAATGAAATGACTACGAATTAAGAAATTCTCTGCAAAATTTTTCCATACTAGTACACTTATGCAAAAAGCATGTTATAGCCTGGACCAAGTAATTTTTCCAATAAATAGGACAGAAAAGTTATCTAAGTCTAGAACATTATAAAAACATTAGGAACACCCACACCATTCTGCCTAGCACCCTTAAGGCAGTAACACACACACAAATCCACCACACAACTGGGTAGGTGTTTAGAAGCCTTTTATTCCTGTTTTTATTTTCTTTAAATGTTTCATTAAAAGGGTAAGTAGAGATAAAAATGAGGACAGTGCACTTGTACTTTTTAAATCTACAGAACATTTGATATCTGTTCTATATAAATATATTGAACTACTGTCTCTGCGCCTTCACTCAGAAAAACAGGAGCTCGTCTAGCATTAAAAATGTTGTTCAGATATTTCCCAGAGACATAAAAGAGAAAATATCATCACAAGTAATGAAAGGGAATAAGAAAATTAAAAAAAAATAACCACCCAGGAGTATGGCATTTGGACAGACCAAGTAAGGAGACAGGGAGAGGGAAAGGATGAGGGGAAAGATCTTAAACACAGGCAAAGGCGACTGATCACAGAGAGACTCTCCTCGGAGCTTAGTTTCCACATCATGTTTTAAGTCTTGTCATGTTTTAGTTTTGTCATTTGACTTTAGATATATTGGGGCCTCTGTTCCTTGCTTTTGTCTTATAGATATTTAGGAATAACTTACAGAAGGATAAAATAAATGTGTTAGTAGAATTCAGAAAATTAGATTTCATAGAATATTTCAGGAGCCCGAGAAGTAGAAAGTACAGTTAATTCAAATCCATTTTGGGAAGGTCAGGAAGCTGTGTGCTCATATACTCTGATCTACCTTACAGAAGTCAGACAGGTACAGATATAGACGGTAAAATCCACGCATTCAACACGATATATACATGCATGTACACACAGGCTTATAAATATTCAAAACAATGGTCCAACTTATTTAAGTTAATGAGAGGAAATATATAATCTGTTAAATGCTGCATAAATATGGATGTTATAATTTCAGGGTAATTGCTACCTTCTATCTTATGAAAAAAGGAGCTTTTTCAGTTACTACATCAGTATTTAAGACAATTAGGACAGAAATACTTAGCCAAGAATGCTATCCCACTTTCTATTTGAAAGGAGATTACCAGGTACTTATCCACCTAAATTACGCTAACATCTTACGTTAGAACAAACTCTCAGGTGTAGGTTCTCTTTCAGGTGGCAGCCCAGCCCGCAACGTTCCCCGAAGAAATGATTCACTTACCAAGTGTGCCGGTGTTCCTTTTTCATGGCACCGTATCCCAAGCGATAGTCCAGCACAGTGGCTGTCTCACCTGAACTGTCCTGTAAATTCGTCACACACACATGCACACACATGCGATAACTCCTCGATAGGGACCAGCATTCTCTCTGCCTTGTAATCCTTATATCCTTACGTTTCCCTTCATACACTTAAGCTGTGTACAGTGGCTTTCTGTTATTTGTAACCAAAACCAAAACAAAACACAAAAAACCTTGACCAAGAGGGACAAAATGGAGAGAGATACCTGAGACTTTAAGCTCTAGTGCAGTGATTATACAAAGCAATAGAAAGCCTTTGAGCCAAGGAGATGGGGACCTGTTGTATCTGTGACCCTCTAGACATTCAGGAGTGAAGAGTCTCAGAAACCTACCTTTCCTTATTATCCCCCATTCCCCAGTTCTCAAGACTTAGCTCTATTATCTGCTTCAAATCCAGATGTAACCTCATTTTATCCTCTATGCAGGCTTCTGTCAGCCACCACAACCCCCCAGACTTCCAGGACACCCTTCTCTCCTACACTTGAAGCCCAAGTGAACCTGCTCCTGTTCCAATGGGTTTCAAACTTCATTGCCTGTCCAAATGCCTGGGGTGGTGGTGGGGGGTTGCTACATTACGGAATGCTGGGTCGAATTTGTTTCTGATTCAGGAGGCACAGGGTCAGGCCTGAGAACTGGAATTTCTAACGAGTTCTCAGGTGATGCAGATGCTTCTGGAAATCTACTGCCTTAGTTTCACCCTCCCCAAGTCCTGAAACTCACTAATTATGCTCTTAGACATCAGGGTGTGTGGGGGACAAGAGCCCATGGATCCGCAGCCTCTCTTCACCGCTGGGTTCTCCACTAAGATACATTTAGCAAAGAGTCCAGAGGTGAAGAAGAGAGGCTGTGGATCTGTACAGTGTCAGCTGCTGTTTCTCCCAGAGCCCGAGTGCCATCGATCCAGAGGTGATGAAGGTGTCCTTCGTTGCTGCTGTCAGACCTTCCTCTCTACCCTCTTCCTGAAAACAACCCATCATGGGTCTTTGGCCATCAGGTAATGTCAACGCTGCCCTTCATCATTGCTGCCATTTGTGAATACTTGGGTCATTTCTCCTTATTTCTTAGTGACATAAAAATGCCTATTTCACGCTCTCCAGTAACACTCTAAATTATGGTAGATTTCAATAGATGTACAGATGATTCTTCTAACACCTTGACCTATCAGTTTCTTGATTGCCTTTCTTCCAAAGATCTTGTCTTTCACCTTATCTTAGCCAGTCTCTCTCAGTCATAACTGGACCTCTTCATAAACCCCGATTTCAAATATCCTGCTCTCTAACTGCCATGCCCTATTTCTCCAGCCCATTCTCTCTAGTATTAGGGTCCCAACCATTCTTTGATCATAATGAGCCCTCTGATATTTTGATCCTACCTTTTAAAATTGACATTACATCCTTCTAGATTAATTTTTGGGCTAATCATTATAATCACTCCCTTGTAAATACTTTTTACTCCATTGCTCCCCTCTCGTTTTGTCTCACTCACTTGCAATTCATAACCCTGGTTAAATCTAATTCTCTGCCCACACCATGTCCTCAGTCCTGAAACTAAAACTGCCTGGAGAAAAAAAACATACTGCCACACTGACTTTAATTAATTAAAACAATTTTTTTATTCTCATCCGAGGACATTTTAATTTTCATTTGCTTTTTTTTAGAGAGAGAGAGGAATGGAGAGAGGGAAACATTGATGCAAGAAAAGCATTGATTGGATGCCTTGTATGCACACACAGTGGGGATTTGTGTTGGGACTGGGTATCATATGCATCCAGACTTGGGGTCACACAAACCTGAGCCCAAACCAGGGCTGAACCTGCAAAGTGGTCCCGTGCCCTGGCCGGGCATTGAACCCACAACCCTTCGGTTATACAACACTCTAATCAATGAGCCACACAGGCTGGGGCAATGCTACACTGACTTTAAATTAGAAGTAAACCTTTAATTCTTCAAGGTAGCCATTCTAGATGGTTTTTAAAAAATTTATTCTCCCACTCTCTTGATGAGATTTAAAATATTTTTCTTTCCTTCCAAGCCCAAATACATTCTTTCCCACTAAGAAAAATTTGAGCATCTACAAGAGCACTTACAGAGACTGTCACTGCCACTTGAACCCACCAGTCCATACGTACTCCAACATCCTGCCTGTCACCACAGGTGAACTGTCTGTGCTCCATTCCAAGTCAGCCCTTCCACTGTGCCCTTCTTACAATTCCTCGAATGTGCCAGGCAGACTCTCAACTTCGGCCTTTACTCTAACTGCTTTCTGTGCCTAAAATAATAAATCCTCCAGGTATTTTCTTGGCCAGCTCCCTACCTTTTTTTAAAAAAAAGATTTTATTTACTTATTTTCAGAAAGAGGGGGAGGGAGTGAAAAATAGAGGGAGAGAAACACAGATGTGAGAAACATCGCCTCTTGTATGACTGCCCCATCCAGTGATATACCCACAACTCAAGCATGTGCCCTGACTGAGAATCAAACTGACAACGTTTCGCTTTGTGGGACGATGCTCAACCAACTGAGCCACACTGGTCATGACTCCCTACTTTCTTTTAAGTCTTTCTTCAAATCTCGTCTTGTAGCTTGAGACTCACCCTGGCCAACCTGTTTAATAAAGCAAATTGTGTCTCTCATTTTCAACCCCTCCTTACTTTGCCTGTTTTTTCCTTATTTTCATATCACCTATTAACATTTAACATGCTCTATAAGTAATGCAGTTATTATATATATTACTTCTTATCCCTTTCATGTCTAGAAGGTATATTTCACTAGGGTTTTTAAAAATCTCAAGTGCATTAAGGATAATCTGTTTCTTAATGAGGAGGTTGCAAACTCCTCGCTGCTGGAGGTAAGACACTGGAAGAAGTGAGCATCCGAAATTTACGTAGTTGGCTTCACCGAGTGATCTTTAAAATCACTTATAAGCCTGAGATTTAGAGTGCAGATCATAGAAACTAAAATAAGAAAGAAACCTAAGACTCTTAATTGCAAATGACAAAGAAAACCAATTAGACCAACTTTAAGGGAAAAAATGGTATGAGGTTGCTGAGGTTGATTATCTCATTTGAGAATTCAGAAAATTCACCTCTATCTCCATTATCTTCTGCCTCCTAATTGACTTTATTTGCAGGCAGGCCTGCAGCTCACCGTGGCCCTTGGCTTCTAGTTTTACTGACAATTACAGAAAACAAAACAAGACAAAAAAAATACCATTTGAAACTGAGTTTTATTAGCTTTCACTGGCTAGGTTTGGGATCCATGTTCATCCCTGGAAACAAAAGTGAAGACAACTCCATTCGAACCTCATGGATGGAAAATCGGAAAGAGGTTTTCCAAGGAAAGTTTGATGTGCATTCCCTGAAAGATAGTAGGGTGGATGCCAGAAAGACAAGAGTAGCAATTGTCTGCTATAATACACGATAGCATAAAAGGACTTGGTTTTATAATAGCACAGGGATAAATGGGCACGCCACCTTCTCTGCACTTTCTAAATATCCTGTGCATGAGTCAAGCATACCCCTGTGACTATGGGGAAGGACCATTACTTCTGTGAGGGAGGGTATGTGTCTGCTGACTCTAGTAAATGGCTGTAGATTTCTTGTCACTTAATGTCCCTCTTAGGGATAAACTCTGAAACAGAGTGCTGGGATGTAAGAACCTTAGGAACAATCTGGTCTTGATGCCCTTTTGAGATGAAAATCTCCAACAGCTTCCTCTGTTCTTGGTTGAGTGTCAGAGTCCCTGAGAGTCCATTGAATTAAGCAAGCTTAGGTCGTATTTTCACTCCTCTTTCTGAGTTGGGGTGTCATGGATAGTATGCTTGTTCTCTGAACAAGAGATAAGGACCTGGATTTCCCACAACCTCAAGGTGCCACAGAATGTGGGAGAGAGAATCTCACAAAAATAATTTGGATGTAGTTAGGAAGGAGGAAATCTATGCTGGGAATCCCAAGTCCCTTCAAATGACCAGTATACTCTCTTTGTTGGATATGGTTGTTTAATTTTTTGCTTAAATTTTGTTAATCTTATAGGTAATATTTGTCAAATCACTGTTACATTAGCATATTATCCAGAATATGTTCATTTAGATGTAATTTACCATGGTCAGAAATACCCTTTCCCCAGGAATAGTTAGTTACTAGATAAACTTCTCTGAAAGAAAACTTTCAGGAAGTCTTCGTGTCAGTTTTTTATCTTGTATTTTTTCCATGGTGTTTGAATAACTTACATGCATATTTTCCTTGCTATATTGAAATTACATGTTTACCTGCCATTGAGCAATAAAATACCGAGGTCAGTGGCTTTTTTAATACTTAAATCTCCAGTGCCTGGCATATAGTAGGTGTACAATTAATGTTTATTTGTAAAGTTTTTACTTTTACAATTAAACTTAACTTATTAGCAGATAATTATTTTATTAGATATTTTTCCTCCATGTAAAATATTTAAATGATATTTACCCCTTCCATTTAAGTAGGTTGAACACTGTAATATTATTTTTGTTCATGGATGAGTGAATACTACAGCTTGTCACTATTAAAATTATTACCAAACTGCTTATTACCTATCTAATTAAAACAGAACTCACTTGCTGATAAATTCATGCTTGATCAATTAAATCCTAATAAGGAAAATAATGTGTTACTTAGATCAAAATAAAATAACTACAATATAATGGCCTCTGTCTCTTGTATCATTCTATTTGCAAAAGACAAGACATTTGAAGAGAATAATTACCGGGGAGTAGCTTTCTCCCTTTCTCTTCCTCTAGGTATTAGAGACATTCTTACAGCATTGCTATACTTTCAAGATCACATTAGTTAAGGCAACAAAGTATCATCTTTCAATGTTAAAACATCATTAAAAGCTGAAACAGCCTTAGCTAAAGAGCAATTGGAAATTATGTGGAAGATTCTAGCAGGACTTTGGTTCTTGTATACAAAACTTAATTGGAGGAAAAATATTGGGAAAGATAGAAAAGAACATGCTTTAATTATAGGAAGAACAACTCTTTGGAATTTCTATTCTTTTTCATTATCTCTCTATAAGAATGCTGAGGAAGAAAGCCTGGCAGCTCGATATCCTGTTTTGTAGTTGTGTTTAAAACAGAAAGCAAAAATTGGCAAAAAGTTTTGGGCAATGGATCTCCTTATTATTCTCTCTTAGTAGCTCATCAATGAAGTTGGGTCTCTTATTTTACCACAAACAATGAAACTCCTATCTTAGGGCACTGCTGGTTCTTTGAAACCTTTGCCCTATCTCCCCTTCCCCTCTCTGTCCACACACCCCTCCTCTTGTGGAGTTATACCCCATCATTAGGTGACATCAGATAGAAATAGCAATGAGAATGCCTTTCAAGAGTTTATGCATGTTCTGCTCTGCATCTCAGCTAGTGAAAGAGCTGTCCAGTACTGCCAGAGGCTGGTTTACTGCCTAGTGCCAGGGCTCATGTATAGCTTTGAAACAAAAATCCAGGGATATTTTCAGGTCTCCTTTGCTTATTGACAAGATTTGACTGAGGTAGCATGTCAGTTATGAAGGATTACTTTTTAATCCTCAGTATTAGGAAAGGACGTAGGCATTAAGTAATCTATCTAATCCAACACTTTGATTCAATACACCACTTATATCATCTCTTGCCTTAGCTGCTGTGAACTATTAATATTTCAGTTTGAATTGATGCTGTTTATTTTTCAAAGTGTTATTCTTGGAAATTTATTTATTTTTGACTTTACTAATTCTATGTTAAAACATAGAACCACAAAACTTCTTTAGAAGTCAACTCAAGCTTTACCTCACTAAAAACTTCTTCCCACTATTACAAATCTGTTTTTACACCAAAATAAACTTTTATTCATCTTTGATTATTAAGGTTTTTCAGTTGTCACCCTATCATTTCTTGGACCATATGCTCAGTTCACATTTATCTGCTAATCTTTGCCTCTAGGTGGTTATAGTGGCTCTCACCACAGAAGTTTGCTGTTGGTGAAAATAAGATAAACAATAATTAAAAAGGAAATCTTTTCCCTGTACACCAGAACCATACTTTTTGATATCAAATTTGAGAGGATTTATGTTGTTTAATTGTGGTATTTCAAATATAGAAATAGTCAATATTTTCTTATTAACATATTAGCTTTAGTCCCCATAAGTAGTTCCTTATAAGTGCATCTGGTTTTAGTATTTAAATCATTTGTTACCTTTTTGATATTTTCTTCACTTACCTCTTATTCGTGCATCAAAGGTCTGAACCTGAGCATAGCACCGCGACTTAGCGTTTCTCAGTTCCCTCGTCCAGGCGGCCCTTTGGGGAGCTCCCCACTGTTTAGTCACGGCTCTCAAACGCATTTTCCGAGGGGCACTAAGATGTGACATAATGAAATCTTACAACATTATGGGTATTACAATAGAGCGTTTTCTGAAGACAAAGGCAGCTAATTGTGGGTCTTCAAGACTATAATGTTTTTCAAACTGCAACACCACACAGCGGTGAAGTGCCAAACATTTTTGATGAAGACTCACTGTGAGAAATACATTTAACTTCATGTCCAGAACACATACTATGTACCTGCAAAATTCAAACAAAATTTTTGTGAAACAAAACTTGTATTCCCTGTGGTTCATTTGGATGTTTTACTGTTTTCTAAAATGTTGATTAAACTCACCAAATTGATCCTGTGACCTTCACAAGGTTGCTAATGAGGTTAAAAATAGTAATGGAGAGAGTAAAGAGCTTTATAAAGCCTATATGCAAATATAATACTTACACCTATAAATGTTTCTGTAAATATATTTGTGTGGATGTCCAATTGTATTTCTCACCATCGGCCACTGTGAAAAGTGTTTGCCAACCCCTGCCTTAGAGACTGAGAGGATTGAAACTTGTCTTCACAGGCAAGTATATGGATAGAACGGGCAGCCTTGGGAGGGAAGCAGAGTGTAATGTAAGTAAGATTTATTTTTATTAATTATTAGGTAAACCTATGATATTGCTTTGTCTCCTTCTCTCACTTAACATTTTTTTCTGAAGAATTATATACCAATTTATAGAAAGATACAAAAACTATGTTGAATATTAATGACAGTGATGGAGTTCATTTTTTGATCTTAAACATAATGAATAACCCTCTGACATAATTTTGTGAATTTAATCTTTAAAGAATTTGAGGATTTTATTTTTATAACTCTTTGGGTGCTTCTTTTTCAGCTATTATAAGCAAGGGTTAATACATATTCATGTTGTAAAACAGATCCTCTATAATTATTCCTGTATTATAGGTCCCAGGGCTATATTCATGACAGTCAAAGAGATACATTTTAAATGCTTTCACGAGGACTGGCATATTGTTCATGCAATCCTGAGTATAACTCTGACGACTGGACACCCTGTGACTTGGGAATCTGTGCCTGTTGACGTCCCAGGCAGATTCAGTTCCTGACCGGACACCTGACCGCACGCAGCACAGTTGAAGCGAGCAGAGCCTGCCCTCTGCCCTTTGGGGGCTTGTACTTTGAAATATCACATTTAAAATAATATAATTTTTTGCCCTAGATAAAAGCAAAAAGTGAGAGATAATGTCTTAGTGGCACTTCTTATTTGACAGCTGCCTCTCCTAATATAAAAAGTTCTCCTCTCCTCCTCCCCCTCCCATCTCTGTGACCTTTAATCCATCAGCTTTCTTTCCCTCTCCCTCCATAGCCCCTCCCCACAACCACCCCAAGCTCACTTGTGCTGCTTTTGTCCTGACTGTGGTCGACAAGAACCCTATCCATCCCACCTGTCTCTCCTCTCTCACCTTTCCCTAGCTGAGTTAGAATGGCCCAGGTATTAAGACCATAAGACTGTCAGTGTTCCAAGCTCAGCACTTTCCCTAGCCAACTTTGAAAACTTGGGCAACTTATTGCAAGAAATGTAAAAAGCATTGAAGTGTCATGATGCCTGAAACCTGCTTTCAAATATAACCAAAGAAAGTTGTATGTGTGTGTATTTATTTATATACATATATTGATATGCACCCATGTATAACTATATATAGTATGTACTACTATATATTGTATACTGTAGTATATATTCTATACTACAACATATATATGCTATATATAGTATATATACACATATATATAGTATACTATACGAGGTTTGTCCAGAAGGTATCCAGCCACATAATATGAAAAAAAGATATTTATTGAAGAAGATACAAGATACTAGAAACACTGTACATAGGCAATGATGCCTCAGACCCCTTCAAATTAGGCACCTTGGGACCTCACACAGTTCTCCCAGTTGCCATCAGGTGCCCTGTTGTATTTTCCTGAATCTCACTGACAGCCTGAAATCTCTTCCTTTTCATTTTTAAAAGATTTTTATTTATTTATTTTTAGAGATGGGGGGAAGGAGGGAGAAATAGAGGGAGAGAAACATCAATGTGTGGTTCACAGCCCAGGCATGTGCCCTGACTGGGAATCAAACCAGCGACCCTTTGGTTTGCAGGCCGGCACTCAGTCTACTGAGCCACACCAGCCAGGAATGAAATCTCTTCCTTTTCACAGGTGATTTTAGTTTTGTGAAAAGCCAGAAGTCACAGGGCACCAAATCTGGGCTGTCAGGGGGCTGAGTCACCTGGGTGATTTGATATTTTGCTAAAAAGCTCTGCACAAGATGTGACGAATGAGCAGGTGTGTTGTTGTGATGAAGCTGCCAGTCACCAGTTGCCCAGAGCTGCAGCCTTCTGAATCATCCAAATAATTTCCATGGAGGAATGTTCAAGCTTAACACAAAATTTGATGCAGGTTCATTGCTCTACTTGCTCAGTCATTTTGAATGTGACGGCCACACAGTGCACATGCTCACTCATCCATGTCTACAGCTCCCACTGACTAGTGCGGTGAAGTCATTGTTCATGCATGCGCATTCCAGTCTGCTCTCCTTGGCTGCCAGGTACATGATGTCATGCAAACCATTCTTGTTATATTAACAATGACTGGACTTTTTCTGAACAGATATATGTATATGTACATTTATGGTATACAGTGAATGGTCAATAAGTGCTAACTTATTTTTATTAATCTTGCTGTTATATCTGTGGAGGAGGTCTTCCCAACCTACTGCGAGGTAATGCAAACATGTAGCTCCAGTCTTTTAGTGACAAGGCCAAGGTTCTCCTTGCCTGTCCCCTGTGAGAATGGATTGGGATTTATGTGGTGTGGCATTCTACTGGTATAAACTACCCGGTTATACCTGGGTTTGTAGATGATGACTTAATTATTCAGTAGGTACAGCCAGTTCTTATTTGACTTATTTGAGTTGAAAGTTTACTCACACTGCATAAATTCCTTTTAAAAATTTTAATTGAAGTATACTGAGCATAAAATATTATATTAGCTTCAGGTGTACAACATAGTGATTCAAAGACATTTATATATGTTACAATGTGATCACCACACTAAGTTTAGTAACTAATTTTCTTATTTCCTATACCCAGGTTATTCCCATCTGAGTACTTACTCTTCAGAACTTAGTAAGAGAAACACACACACACAGAACACACCTGATTAATCAACCAAACTTTTAGCTTGCTAAATCACAGAAAATCATTTCTTCTCATTTAAAGTGTTTTTTTAAAAATTAAATCTTTAGAAAATTGAATGTTCAATATCCTGGAGGCTTTCTTCCCTTGGTGGTGGCTGGGTGCGGGGAAAGCTCAGGACTCCGCCTGGGATTGGGAGTGAGGTGGGTGGTTCGTGTTCCGCCGTCCTCTTTGAGGCATGGTGGGTCGGTTGTTCTCATGTCTGGACCTGCATCCCCTAATGTGATTCAGTTAGACGTCTCCAGGGGACCTGAAAATTTTTATGACTACCCTGACAGAAACCCTTATTTCATGTAGCTGAGGACTGAGATTTCTGAAAACCCAACCCAAAGTCTAATCCTCAGAGAACTGTGTTGGGAACAAAGGTTGTCCCCTAATTATCTCACATCCTGGTATTCATGCTCTTGTGTAATCCCCTTGCTTTGAATGTGAGTGGTACTTGTTACTTGCCACTACCCACAGAATATGGCAAAGGTGATAGGATGCCATTTCCATAATTATATGAGATGGCAATATATATACTACTGGTACACTTTCCATATTGACTCTTTTCTTTGCTGGCCTTGATAAAGTAAGCCACCATATAGAGAGGCCTAGATGGCAAGAAGCTGAGGGCAGTGTCTGGCCAACAGCTTGCAAAGAGCCAAGGAACCGGTTTATGAGAAATAACCATGTGAGCTCCAAAAAAGATTCTCCTTTAATCAGCCCCGGAGGAGATCCCTGCCCTGGCCAACCCCTCATTGCAGCTTTGGGAGAGACCCTGAAGAAGGGCACTCAGCTGTTCTATGAATGGACTCCTGAGTCACAGAAACTGTGAGATGATATGTGTGCATTGGTTTAAATTGCTAACTGTCATAATTTGTTATGTAACAATAAATAAATAATACATAACTTTTGCTACAAATTGGGCAAAGAAGCTGATAAAGTTGAGTTCCCAAACTGCTGAACTTATCAATGACACTTACTTAGTCTGAACACACTTTTTTTCCTAAACATTTTAAAAGGCCCCAAACTGAATTTAATTCAATTCAGTTCACGCAGTCTGCTAAAATTAAGTCAACAAGGGTTCCTAAAAATGTTCTGTGTGTCCCTCATTGTGATACACACTGGGAATACATCTTAAATATGATGTAGTCCTCAGCTTAAGAGGTGTAGCTCTGTTGGAGATCACAGATTTATGGGACCCTTTACCATCGACATGGTATTTTTGACTGTGACTTTATGTATATTTTTAAAGCAATGAGATGGATAATTTTATGTGTCAGCTTGGCTGGGCTGTGATACCCAGATATTTGGTCAAACATTATTCTGGATGTTTCTGTGAAGATGTGTTTGTCGATAAAATTAACATTCAAATCAGTGAAGTTGGAATGAAGAAGGCTGCCCTCCATAATATGGGTGGGTTTTATCCAATCAGTTAAAGGCCTTAATAAAACAAAGACTGTAAACTCCCTCCAGCAGCAAAGAATTCTGCTAGCAGATAGTCTTTGGACTTGAACTACAACATTAGCTCTTCCCCAGGTGACTGCAGTCATGAGTCGATTCCATAAAAATCAGTGTGCGCGCGC
>CM052539.1:28580603-28598254 GCA_028533065.1 Trachops cirrhosus
TGATTTTCATTGGTGAGTCCCTAAACTTTCTAGCATAGTGCTAAGCCACTTATTAGCTGTAACTTTGGGAAAATTACTTCACATCATTAACCTTCAGTTTTCTCACTTGTAAGATATGGATGGTAAGAATAAACTATTGTGTCAAAGAATTGCTGTTAGGTTTGATTGAGATAAAACTATAAAAAATTTAGCATAGTGCCGGTACTATAATAAGCACTAAATAAATATTTGTTGTATGTGTTACTATTATCTCTACCAGCAGAACAGTTGGCACTCAATGAATATTTATTAAATTCAAATTTAAAATTATAGCACAGATAGAAGTTATTATCCTTGACATAAAGAATAACAATACTATATAGAGGATTTAAGTCAATACATTTGAAAGATGTGGGTACTTACTGAAAACACCTTTAATACTTTAAAACATGATTTTTCAGATACATCTCATATGCAAAACAAGATATAGAACAAAAAATACCTCAGATGTTACTAGTTATGTACCCCCAATTTAATCTTGCATACGTTCTTAAAGTGTTTTGCTGCTGCTTTAATTTGTTCTTATCAATTACAAAGAATTTTTCTAAACTCCACATCTAGCATTGAATTCAGGTATTCTGAACTAGTAATTATGAAGAATAAAAAGGGAATGTGGTAGGATTATAAGGTTACAGTTAAGTCTTAGGCTAGAACTAATTTTTCCATTTATATTTTTATTAATGAGTGATAAATGTTTTTAAGTTCAATTATATAGTTCATCATTGGAAGAAAGAATGCAAAATTCAAAATTCATTTTTTGATGATAGTCTTTTGTATTTAAAGAAAAAAGAAGTAAGGCAGCAATAGTTACATTTTTACTCAACTTGCTTCTTAGTATATAATTTTCTATTTTTTAAAAATTTGCAAACTCAGTAACGATTGTGGGAAAACAATGGCCTAACCTTTCAGTGCTGGTTTAATAATAGTGTTCTCTGCTGAGGTCTCTTATTGGTAAGAGTTCGTTGCTTAAAAACAACAGTGTGATTCAGGACACCTACTGGAATACTGAATACTTGATTAGTTGCAATTAAATAACACTGGTTTAAGCATTTTATTTCTTTTTGGATTCTTTTTTGAAAAGATTTTATTTACTTATTTTCAGAACGAAGGGGAGGAAGGGAGAAAGAGAGGCAGAGAAGTATCAACATGAGAAACATTAATCAGTTGCCTCTCACATGTCCCCAAGCAGGAACCTGGCCCTCAACTCAGGCAGGGCTCGGACCTGGAATCAAACTGGTAACCTTCCAGTTTGTGGGGATGATGGTCAATCCACTGGGCCACACCGCTCAGGGCTCTTTTTGAATTATTTTTATCATGTTTAAAATCAACATCAGTAAAACTGCCACAGTACAGGCAATCTATTTTAAAATAGGGTAGAAGCTCCTCTGTATGGGATAGCAAGGGAATTTACACAGCATATCAAACTATCAAGTTTATCATTTTATTATGGCAAAAATTATCATGAAATCTGTGTCAAATCTAGGGGAAATTATTCATCACTTATTTTGGTGAAATGTAAATTAAACAATTTTGATTCTTTGATTGCTTCATTTCATAAAGTGTCTTCTAAATAAATAATTTTATATCTCTAGTCATCTTAAAAAATGATTGAGTCTCTGTCATGTACAAGGTAGCCCCGAGCTTTCCTCCAGGGGCCTGCATTTCTAGTGCAGGAGATAAGGGGAGGCACAGACGGTAGTCATACAAGGCGGTCCATGTAATGAGAGTTCAGAGCTGGGAGGGGTCACATTTAGTTCATTGGGCAAAGGGCTGTTTTACAGAGGAAGTGATGGAGGCAGAATCATAAATTGTTGGAAGTGAGAGGACACTTATGCATCATTTTTCATTTCACAGACGAGGAGGCTGAGGCCAGAAAGAGTAAAAGATGCCTGAAGTCGTATTGTAAAAATAGGACAGCATCTACATTCGCGTCCAGTTTTCGTGACTCCTTATTCAATGAACAATCTTTATTGAGAGATAATTCACGTACCATAAATTCACAACTTGAAAATGTACAAATTGGTTCTTTGTATAATGACAGAGTCATTCAACTATTAACATTATCTATTTCCAGAACATTTTCATCTCTCTAAAAAGAAACCCTGTGCCTATAAACACTCGCTTTCCATTTTTCCTTCCTTACAGATGCTGGCAGCAACTAATCTATTTTCTGTCTCTTGTAGATTTGCCTATTTTAGACATTTCATAGAAATAGAATCATAAATATGTGGCCTTTTGTTCTGACTTGTTTTACTTAACGTGTTTTAGAGGTTCATCCATTCTGTAGCATGTACCAGTAATTTATCCACTTTCATTGTGGAATAGTATTCCAGTGTTTGGATACACTGCTTTTTGTGTATCCATTCATTTAACTGAAGCACATTTAGGTTGTTTCCACATTTTGGCTGTTATAAGGAATGCAGCTGTGGATATTTGTGTACAAGTTTTTGTGTAGACATTACTTTTCTGTTCTCTTGGGTATATACTTGAAGTGGAATTACTAGGTCATAAAATAACTCTGTTTAACTTTTTGAAGAACTGCTAACCTGTTTTCAAATAAGCTGTACCATTTTACATCTCTACCAGCAGTATAGGGTTTCAATTTCTCCACATATTAATCAACACTTTAATTTTAGCCATCCTGTTGAGTGTGAAATGCTATCTTGTGGTTTTGTTTTGCAATTTCTTAATAAACAATGAAGTGGGCATCTCTTCATATACTTAGTCACTCCTGTATCTTCTTTGGAGAAATGGCTATTCCATTTCTCCCCATTTTTAAATTGGTTTAAGTTTTCTTTATATATTATGTATGTCCATATAGGTCCCTTTAAGGAAGTATGATTTTCAACTATTTTTATTTCAGTCTGCATTGTCTTTTCACTTTCTTTGTGATTGTTGTTCTTTGAAGCAGATAAGTTTTTAATTTTGATGTTTAATTTTTTTCTTTTCACTTTTGGTATTATATCTAAGCAACTATTGCCTAATCCAAGGTCAGAAAGGTTTATTCTTACATTTTCTTTAAGACTTTTGTTGTTGGAGGAGTTACATCTAGGTCTTTCATCTGTTTGGAGTTAGTTTCTTTGTGTGTGGTGTAAAATAGAGATTCAGTTTTACTTAGCCTGTAGACTCCAGTTGTCTCACCTCCATTTTTTTGAAAAGACTGTTTTTTCCCCATTGCATTGTCTTGGCACCCTTGTTAAAAGTTCATTGACCATTACTATGAGAGTTAATTTCTAGATTCTTAATTATCTTCCATTGCACTATATATTTATCCTGAAGTCAGTATTACACAGGTTAATATAGATTTTATGGTTAATCTTGATTAATGTAGATTTATATTGGTTTGTAATCAGGAAGTATATCTTCCATTTTTGTTATTTTTTTATCAAGATTGTTTTGGGTATTTGAAAAATATTGCCACCTTAACAATACTAATCATATTTTAATTAGTGGCTAGGAATAGAACCTACAGCTAAAATGAGAAATTATTATAGTATTAGTTTATACTTGCATATTAAATGGAACATATCATATTTGCATCTATTTTACTCATATATCTGTAATGCAATGTATTTTATCTCTGATTTAAGGGGTAAACTAAGGATGAACAGATGCTACTGGTAATTTCAACGACACCCAAGTTCCATATGTCTCTTCTCATATATAAGCCAAAATTAAATACAGATTTTTTTTAAAACACTCAAGTTATTCTTTTAATCTGCTAGCATGTCTAGTCCTCATCGATCAGTTCTCCTATTTTTAATCCACCTTCAACTAATCATACACTTATATAATAGCACTTAATCCAATATTCAAACACCTAGAGATAGTTTTTTGATGTTTTAATAATTCCTAGTAACATCTTCTATTAAAATAAAAAATGAACATAGACCAACCTTGAAGTTTTCCTGAGTAGATAGAACCAGTTTAGTCATACAAAGAAAGCTTAATTTAGCTTATTTTGCAAGACTAACTTGACCTTGGCCATTTCTTGCTTATACCTCTGGAAACCATAGACAGATCCTGAACTATTTCATGAGGTTAATATGAGGTAACCACTGAAAATTCTTACATTTTAACCAATCACTGTAAAGAATAAACAGTCACTGTCTTCTCACTATATAAGCCACTTTTTAACAATATACCCCTGAGCCTCATTCCGTATTTTGGTTTGAGTGCTCCTGATTTGCAAATGGTCTTTTCAGTTTGTGCACAATAAATTTTAACTAATTACTACCTCAGTGATTCACTGGTTTTTACCTTGGCTATTTCTGAACCTTTGACACTTCCAATTCATTTTTCATTTTCCTGGTGGGAAAAGAGAAACGAATTCTCTGCCAAAAGCATTCCATATTGGATACTAAATGAAGTCAGGTAGCAGCTGTCCAATCTAAACTTTGGTGGATAATTTGCACATCCAATGTCCAAAAGAAACAGGTAATTGTTGTTATTCATGAATTCGTTGCCAGCCCAGAAACTTTACAGCTTGCTATCTTTTCCTAAAGGGGGAAACTGTCTAGAGCTTTGAGTAGTAAAATGCTGTTTTCTCCCTGTTTAGAGAGAATGGCTGTTTACTTTGGGGAAGTTCTTGGAATTCAACTATTTATTTTCTTGCTCTTCTTCATTTTTCTCTTGATGGTGCTCAGAACAACTAAGAAGTATGAAAATTACACTCAGGCAGGAAAGTAGAGGAATTCTACATAAGCAGAAATGGAACAGTGCCTGCCTGTGCTAAGCCTAAATGGAAGGTGCATATGCAATGATAATCTATTGCTTATAATGTTTTAAAGCTTACAAAGCACCGTTATACTTTCATTTGTGCTTCACAACAAGTCTTGATGTTTGTATATTTCTTATTCTATCCACTTTACTCAGGACCTGAATGATCTGAAGTTCTGTGAATTCTCTAATAGTACTCAGTGAGAACATGGTGAAGCTGAAATAAGAATGCAGAAATATAATGTGTTCTTTCCATTAAACAGCTAATAATTTTTAGGGAAGTAAGATGTCTCTATGATGGGGGGAGGAAAAGGAGATGGGGAGAGAGAGGAAGAGAGAGAGAAATAGAGGCTTACATGAAAAAATTAAGAGGAATATGGCAGTGAAGAAAAGCCAAAAGAGATAGGAGAGATGAGGGGGAAGAGAGAAAAAAGAAGAGTTGACTGAATCATAAAGTAGAGCAGTTCAGGTAAGAATTTAACACTAGGATGTCCAATATTCAATTTTAACTCATTTGAATGTAACAGGCAATTGTGTTATTATTGTAACAGTGACAGGCCCAGGTTCAGCAAATTTCCTTGGCGTAGTAAAATAATGTGGACTTTGGAGTTGGGTTCCAGTCTTATACTCCGGTTTCGCTCCCTTTCTTACAAGTCATTATCACCATGATCAGTTGCTTAAGTTCTCTGAGTTTCTTATCTTCTGTTTCCTTATTCACACAAATGAAATTGCCTCTCACAATAATTTTGATAGGTGAGACAAGGCCGCACCTGCCATAGGGTAGGTATTCAGTAAATGGTAATTTCCTTTCCGTCTGTTGTTTTCTCCATATAGCTCAGGTGAATAGGGGCCCAGTGAGGAGTTTCTGCCTCAGGAATGGAGCCATGTGAAAGTATTAGGGGAATCTATAAATTAAGTTCTCTAAGGGCTTAGGTGTTTTAAAATTGTAAAAAAAGCAAATAAAATCATAAAAATTTGATGTCAGAACCAGTATCATAAATAATTGATTAATCAAGAATTAATATTACTATATACTTCATACTATATATTATTTAATTTGTTTATTTTTATAACTTTATTTTGAAAAATATTAACCTAAAGAAAAGTTGGGGAAAAAGTACTTTTCATCTATACATTCTTATGTTTCTTTAGATCAGTGGTTGTCAGCTGGAGGAGATTTTGCCCCCTGGCAGTGTCTAGAGACATTTTTGGTCACACAGTTGAGGGTGTTACTGGCATCTGGTAGGCGGAAGCCAGAGAAGCTTGTAAAACCCCCTGCAATTTGCAGATCAGCCTTCCCTTACAGTAAAGATAAAAACAATGTCAATAGACCCAATGTGGAGTAACCTTGATTTAGATTGTTGTATACTCTTCATCTATCAATGTTAGGTGGAACCATATAAAACTGATATTTAACCATTTTAGATCTACAGCAATGTCAATTTCAAATGAATCATTTTGTGCATTTACTGTTGTTTCTGTATTTCTCTCTCTGTGTGTGTAATCTATTTTTATCATTTTAAAGTAAGTTAAAGGCATCGTGACACTTTACTCTGAAATACTTTAGCATTTATCTCCTAAGAGCAAAGATATTTTTCTACATAAAACACAATAATGATCATAGTCAAAAAATTTAAGATTGATACAAAAAATATCTAGTAGATAGTCTATATTAAATTCCTAATTGTCCCCACAAAAGTCACTTCACAGTTTTCTTCTCCTTAATCCTGTCTCCAATCAGTTTGTCCCGTTATTGGTAAGACTATTCTTAATGAAACCTTTACTAGGATTCCAAAGTCATGAATCTTTATGTTTGCAGAGTTGTAAGACCAGAAGAGCCAAGCAAATGGAGATAGATGACAGAGAAACCCTAAAGGGCTAAGTGGGTCCACAAATAGTGCATGAATTTTAATTCAGGAAAGGGTAAGATATTCCTCTTAGGGGTTGTTTTGCATTTGGATTTCAAAACCCTAGAGTTTACATTTTTTTCTTTTTAAGTGAGAGTTTTGTACCAAGGCTACTTAAGGAACAAGGACAAAAAACAATAAAAGGTCTTTAAAAGATCTCTAATTCTTTTTCCCAGCTCTATATGGTCAGAGAATTAACACCAAACAGGAAGCTGTGGAAGGGCCAATCACAGAAGACAGTATATTATATGATCCCATTTATATGAAATGTCCAGATAGGCATATCCATGGAGACAGAAGGTAGATTTTTAGTTGCCTTGGGTAGGGCAGGAAGAGTAGGGAGTGAATGCTAACAGATAGAAGGCTTCTCTTGGGGATGATAAAGATGTTCTGGAATTAGTGGTAGTGGTTGCATAATTCTGTAAATACACAGTTCAAACTGGTGAAGTTTAAGTTACATAAATTATTATAGATAGAAAAGTGGGTTCTCTGATGAGGTATTTCTTTTAAAGCCTCTTTTTATCATAGAAATAAATAATAGTAAATATTCATAGAAAATTGAAGGATAGATAGATGTCTCTCAACAGTAGACATGTATTGTGATATATACACACAATCAAAGTGCTGTTTTAACTGTTATAATTTGCACTAAGCAATCAGATAGGAGCTGACCCAGTCAGAATGGCACTGACTGAAAATAACTGTAATGGGCAGACATGTTCCTGAACATCACCCCTGCACAGAGCAGAATATCACACAACAGTGTCCATGAACGAACTGCATACAAAAGGAACAGCATGTACTCACATTTAAAAGAAAGCAAGACAAACTAGTTCACAGTATATGGTTCCATTCCTAGAAACTTCAAAACCAGGCAAAACTTATGTTAGTTAGGAATGCTTTCAGTGTTAATAAAACTATAAAAAACCAAAAAATAATAATATAGGAATTGCGCTGGTGTTACCCCTGGAGAGGAAAGGTGATGATCATTGTAGGGGCACAGAGAGGGCTTCCCTGACTTGCTGGCAGTGTTCTCTTTTCTCTGTAGCTGGTGGTGTCATGACATTTTTCTATAATTATTTATACACTGTGTGTATTTCCTTGATGCCACAAAGAAACCAAAAATTAATTGAAGAGACCAGAAGACTTTGTTTAACATTGTGACTATGCCACTTTCTAGTGGTAGGGTTTTAGTTAATTTACTCCACCTCTTAAAGCTTCAATTTCCTGGACTGCAGATGAGGATGGTAAAGTAACCCTGGGGGCAGTGTTTCAGGATTAAAGAGATACCGTTTGTGGAACTGTCTAGTACAGGGCTTTGGGTGTGTGTGTGTGTGTGTGTGTGTGTGTGTGTGTGTGTGTGTGTTCTCTTACTACACTGGAAAATGAAGTACGCAGCTGGGAGATTAGGCTGCTTATAGGAAATGAGGACCTAGTGTAGTGTGAGGGAGTCCTCAGCTCTATAAAATTAGAACTGCTCTGAACAATACAGGTAGTAAGAGGTATGGTGACAATGTTAAACCATATTTTTAATTTCTGAGTCCTGGAACCAGAAAGGTTCCATAAAAGGGCAACTAAAATGAGAAGACAGATGCCATGTGTGGAGACATTACAAACAATTTTTTTCTCAAATCTTAGAGAGTTGAAAGTTTTAAAGAAACATGGTTTAAATCTGAATCCTGGAAAGGGATGAAAAGATAAAAAAAGATGTTTATTAAATCTAAGCATTTAGCAAAGGAAATGGAAAAGAATAAGAATAACAGAGCAGAAAACAATGTTTTAGATACATGAAACCCCAAGAAATGATAATGAACTTCAATAGGGTTTGCGTGCTTCTCTCAATGACTGAGGCTCCTGGGAGAAGCCAGGGCCAGTTGGCCCTTTCAGGCTGACCTTGGACAGCACACGCAAGCTCTTGCAGGCATGTCCCTGGGGGTCACTAGTAAACTCAGAAAACTGGACTTGTATGAACTGCATTATCTTTTGGGGGTAATTCTTCTGAAATAAAATATGAAAGGATGGCCTTATTATAGAAGCAGGAATTTTTTCTCTTTATAGATACTGATTTTGTCTCCTGAAATAATTTCCAATCTTTTAAAAAGAAAATAAATTTGTCAGACACTGCCTTTGCATAGCAGGTGGAAGTGATTTTTCTCCAATCAAAGGTAAATCGCTGAAGCAGATTCTTTAACATTACTTATTTTTTGACACTCCTTTCACCTTTTGCCTCTAGCTGGATTTCCCTTCTCTTAATAGAATTCTGCTCAAACTTTCTCTTTTTGTGGTATCATAGTTTTGCTAACATCACTTAAAACAATGTAGACGAAGGAACAACGCAGACTCTCTTGAGTCTCTGAACTCTGGAACTCCTTCTATGCATGAGTTCTCTACCTGGGACTAAGGCTTCCTCATGTGAAGCTGTAGGAGCAGCACCTGCTAACAAGGTGGAAACCCCCCTGGTCAATGTTTGGAGGGAGTGTCGGCCCGCAGTAGGGAGGGACTACAATGAAAATTTAAAAACTTCTTTCCACTGATGGCTACAGTGAAGGGCTTTGGAATTTGAGCTTCTCTTTGAGAAAGAGCAATGTTTCAGCTGAAGAGATACCTGGTGGACTGATGAAGGTAGGGAGAGGCCAAGTCTTTTTAACAGTGCCTCAAAGCCTGTCCAGGCTTATTCACTTTATGTATTCCAAAATGAATTCCACTCTCAGCTGGAATGTTTAGTATCAGCAGGACCAGTAGATTTTATTCTCTACCCACAGCCCTAGTCTCCACATTCCCATTAAATTCATCTAATTCAAAAGCCGAGGGAGGCACGTGCATCTCAAGCCTAATTCTCAGCTTAATTCCCTCTTTCTTTTTAAAAGCTGCTCTTCCAGAATGAATTATAAATCAACCACAGCTAATTTTCACATTGAATTGTTTATGTGTTTTTAAAGAGGAGCTTCTGGGAAGAAGCAGAAAGAAGATTTAATAAACGGAGAATCTGCGAAGCTTTCAAAACACATAAGTAAAATTAAGAGACAACATGTGACTGAAGATACCAGGAAAATAGATACAGGGCACTGATGGGTAACTTCTCATGTAAATGTAATAAGCTGAGCCTTCTCTCAGCCTCCAGGCAGGTATTGATGATGGCATCCTCATCTCTACAGAGCTTTGGGCAATGCTATCCTGCCCTGAGTTAAGGATGCTCAGACTATGGCTTCAGGTACTAGCCCAAACCACCACCCAATTTCCATGATGATCTGCCTCTTGTCCCCACAGTTACTGTTATGGGCACTCTTCTACTCACCTATGAGTTAAGCTTTTTAAAAAAATTAACTAATTTTAAAAACTAAAGTGTAGTTGGCATGTCATGTTATATTAGTTTCAGGTACATGACATAGTGATTCTTCATTTTTATACTTCACAATGGGATCAGCATATGTCTAGTTACCATCTGTCACAGTACAAGGTTATGATGATATTGACTATATTCCCTGTGCTATACATTATTTCCATGTGGCTTATTAATCTTATAATTGGAAATTTTTACTTCTTATTCCCCTTTACCTTTTTTACCCATCCCTACAGCCCCCTTCTTTGGCAACCATCAGTTTGTTCTCTGTATCTATGAATCTGTTAGTTTTGTTTCATTTTTTAATATTCCATAACATAAGTGAAATCATATGGTGTTTGTCTTTCTGTCTGACTTCAGTTAGCATAATACTCTCTACCTCCATTCATGTTGCTGCAAGTGGCAAGATTTCATTCTTTTTTATTCCAGAATAATATTCCATTGTGCATGTATGTGTATGTGTAAAACATCTTTATTCACCTAGGTTGTTTCCATATATTGGCTAATGTAAATAATGCTGCAATGAACACAGACGTGCTTATCTTAGTGTTTTCATTTTTTTCATATAAGTGCTCAGAAGTGGAATTACTGGGTCATTTGGTAGTTCTATTTTTAATTTTTTGAGGAATCTCCATACAGTTTCCATAGAGGCTGCACCATTCCACACTCCCAACAATAATGCATGAGGGTTCCCTTTTGTCCATCTGTATTTGTTTGGGAGAATGTCTATTTATGTCTTCTATCCATTTTTTAAAAATTTGATTGTTTGGGTTTTTTAGAAAATTATTTTATTGTTGTTCAAGTACAGTTGTCTATATATTTTTTTGATGTTGAGTTTTATGAGTTTTCTATATTTTGGATGTTAACCTCATCAGATATGTTACTTGCAAATATTTTCTCCCATGTAGTGGTTTTCCTTTCATTTTGTTGATGGCATCCTTTACTGTGCAAAAGCTTTTAGCTTGATATATTCTTATTTGTTTAATTTTGCCTTTGCTGCCTTGCCTGGGGTACATATCCAAAAAATATTACTAAGACTGATATCAAAGAATTTACCGCCTGTGTCTTCTAGGAGTTCTATGGTTTCAGGTCTTACATTTAAGTATTTAATCCATTTTGAGTTTATTTTTGTATATGGTTTAAGAAAGTTGCCCGGATTAGTTCTTTGCACGTTATCTATCCAGTTTTTCCAACACTATTTATTGATGAGACTGTTCTTTTCCCATTGTATATTCTTGCCTCTCTTGTAGATTAATTAACCATATAAATGTGGGTTTATTTCTGGGCTCTCTATTCTGTTCCATTGATCTATGTGCCCAGTTTTGTGCCAGTATACTTTGAAATCAGGGAGAATGATACCTTCAACTTTTTGTTTCTCAAGATTGCTTTGGCAATTCAGGGTCTTTTGTGGTTCCATATAAATTTTATAATAGTTTCCTGCTCTCCATAGCTTCTGCTCTCCATAGCTTCTCTAGGGGCATTGTATGGTCACTTAACTGTTTTATTTATTTTTTTTTTTGTGTGGTATCATTTCTGTTTGTAACAAATTTATATCTGCCTGTATATTCTCTACCACCACCTTTCCCCCAATTTAAAACTTTACTGTTGCCAGTACTTAAAGTTTTATGGGGAAGGGAGACCCAGGATTTTTGCTTTGAAAAGTCATTTCATGAAAGTTCACACCTGCCACATTGAAGGATACATTGCATGTGCAATCCTTTGTGATCAGTCTCTGTGGAGTAGGCCAGGGCTATTCCAAGTGTGATCTGCAGCCCACTGCCCACCTTTGAACTGTGTGCCACTGGTCTGAGATGAGATCAGTAGAGCAACGGAGAGCAAGCATTTCACACTGACACAGAATCTGGCATTGCCATAGCATCTAAGCGCATCATTCATTTTCTAATAATTCATTTTAGATGTATTTTACAAAGTATCAGTCTGTGAGGGATTGCAGAATTTTAAAAAGTTTTTCCTGCTGTAAAGACCGCCCAGCTGTGTTCCTCCAATTCTGCATTTGAGGGCACATGGGACTGCAGCACTCTGGGCTTGTTCCCACACTTCGGTCCCTCAGACTGGTGACACACAATGGGATTATTCTTTCTTTACTCTTTGTCCATAAATGCATTTAATCTCCCAGGTTTCAGATCTTGTGGGCAATCTTTGGTATTTTAGCTGAACTTACACAGTGCCCTCAATACCCCAATGTTACTCCTGCTCTTCTCCTTTCTTCATTATTTTTATGTACACGGTCAACTCTGTGCTTTTCAAAGCCATAATAGTTTTGCTCTCTCATTCAGGCCTGCACACCCTGTTGGTTTTTATCCATGGTTATAGGGGAACTCTGAGCTTGCCTCTGCACCCCAGACTTTTTATTCCCAGGGGATCACAATATATCTAAATATTGTGTGAAAAGGGCTTGACAACACCCCTTTAGTTGCTAGACTGATTCCAAGGAAGTTACATTTGTTCCAGGTCAGAGTTCTCTATGACTTTTAATAAAAAGTTAAAATCCACTCATTTGAAAAGAACTTGATTTTGCAAATGCAGCATGATTTGACGGAAAAAATTAAAGCATCATTCTGAGTCTCTCTACCCCAACTATTTAGTGAAAGCTGTCACAAGAGAAATGAGTGACATGTTTCAACGAGTTCTTGGGGTTTTCTCTGCACGGGGCAAACCCAGGATCCAGCAGGAGGCAAACCAGCTGCAGCTTGTCATGTATTAGTCAATTATCCTAATGAATTTTTCCCCACTAAAAAGCATGACTCCAGGTTGCTCTTATATTTTTATGAAGATCTTACTTTGTCTACTCACAAATATTAATTGGATCCTCTCCATGTTGATTCCAGCTTCTGGGGTTTGGGGGTGTCCCTGCAGGTGCATGCAGGCCGGTGGAGGGGGAGTGGAGACTGGCAGGAAGTGCCTTCTTTCCCCGCATCTCCGTCTCTTGCTCCTGCAAGGACAGCATTTGATTAGTCCTTTACAACCTGTTTCTCCTCGGATACAAGGAAAATACTGGAAACCACTGTGCCAATTCTGGCTGTCGCTTCTTTGAACACTGTGGGATCTGCTAGAGGAATGTGAAATAAATCCAAAAAAGACTGCTTTATGGATCTTTGAATGTGGTGTCACAGAAGGAAACTGTCTTAGAAATCATAGCTAAAATTGGATAGTTTGTTAATTCTATGGCAATTTTTTGTATTTGAATTAATCTTTAACCGAGTAGTCATTTCCAGCCAATGCCCTCCACTCCGCATAAAATGACAGTGTTGTTGAGATGCAGTTGGAATAGAAGACCTAGACTGTGACCTCTCTCAGTGCCCTCTCTTCTCTCTGTGGTCCAAGAGGCCATCATTCCGGTGCTGGGGAGTAATTATACCAAAACTCTGAACAAGTGTTGATGTGAATGCCTGCTTTAAAAAAATGTCCCTCTAGATTTAAGTAAACATTATTAATTTTTGCTTCCTATTCTAACTCATCATTGCTTAGAAATTTGCTCAATGTTACATTGATGACCGGTCAAGTCTGTTAAATCGTTATATTAAACAGCTGGTATTGTCAGTTTACACCTTAAACAGTCTTCCTAAACTCTGCCGTGCCATGCCTCTGGTAAGGTAGAGTAAAGTGGCTAAGTAAAGGCAAATTTGACACCATGAATAAAAATGTAACTTGAGCACTTTCCCCCATAAAATGTTTCAGAAACATTATTTCCATATACCAAGGATGGCACATCCATATACTTTAGTGTTTTGTTATTGAATCCAGGGGCATTTCAGAAAAAAAAGGCAAACTTGCATCATTCTTTGCTTTAAAAATCATATTTCTTTTCCCTTCAGCATCACTACTTAAATACAGAATAACAATGGCAGTACAGTCGTTCTACCTGAGGGAGGTAGAATGAGTAGCCACGGTGTGATTCAGTGTAAAGGACAAAGGAATCAGATTCTGCTTCTCACTTCTAATATGGCCTCTCCTGCTTAGAAAATGGAGCCACAGTTAGAATTTTCAAAGGGGCAATGATCACTGCCTTAGACTGTTTACATAAGTTCATGTCAATATAAAAAGAGTGAATGTGAAAGCTGTGGCTTGGGTCCTCAAAAACAGGAGAAACCAAATCTGTCAGTTTAAGGATCCATGCGTTTGTTCGGGAAGGGAAGTCAATGCGGAAAAGTAGGAAGGGCATACTTTATTCCTTGAATGTACAGGATGTTTTTGTTTGGTCCCTCTGGATTATTTTCCTGCTGCCCTCTTGTCAACAGTGCTAATTTCCATTCTAGTGTCTACGTTGTTATAGGGAAGAACAGCATACCCCTATGGCACCAGGTGTTGGAGAAGCAGTGAGAGAGGAATGTGCTTCCCATTGAGGCTGGAATGTATTTCTCCTCATCACAGTACTAGAATGACATATTGTGGAAACTTCATCCCCAATGTTAGGCCCCATGGAAGCTCAAGGGACATATCTTCTTCAGTGTATCAGTAAGAAACTTCTGTGTTGCAAAGACTGAACTCAACTGAGTTAAGAGGGAAGGAAAGGGGTTCTGAGAAAACTGTGATAGTGACAGCATTGACCAAATGTGGTCCGAGCTCTGTGGTAAGAGGAAATGCTTCTCAGCATCCCAGAGATGTAGCAGTGGCCCTGACCACCCAGCAGCTTCCAGATCCAGAACATGAAAACTCCAGTGCATGCAGGGGCTAAAGAGAAAACACAGATGATGGATTTTGGAAGAGTAATAGGGGTTGGTGGGAAGTACAGCAAACTGGAGCTTGTATGTTCATTCTAGTCAGTTGCTACCATATGAGAATATGGATTCAATTACAAATGAGATTCCAAGGTTTAAAGAGAAATCAGAAATCCAGATTTGTATGTAAAATAACTTGGTTTTAAAGGTGGAATCAATAATGAAGATACTTTTAATAATATGCACTGAACATGTGCAACAAGACTTGTCTGTGGGCTGAGTTTGTCTGTCAATGGCTAGTTGGTGGTTTCTGCTGACTCTTACTTCCCAGAGCAGCATGGAAGCCCTTAGGCCTTATTCTGTGCCTGAACAGGGACATGCGGCTTGTGGATAGGGGCCATGTTGGATTATATTAAACATGCTGTTGGTGGCTGGGTATTGGTTGGTTGGCTTGTTTTACCATTAAACAGCTGCTTTATTGCTTTGGTTGTCATTTCCCAGGTAAATAGCCAGAAAAACAGATGTCATATCTACCAAAATGAAGGCACTAACTCTGTGTATTGTATTTTGATACATGTAGTGCCATTTCTAAAGAGAGCAACTAGATCAGTTCCTTAGAGTAAAGGAGTTTGGAGAATAAAATAGTGTTACTTCTCTTACTGCCAGTATTTTTAGATATACTGTAGTAAGTAGTTCTTCCAAGTCCATGTTTTCCTTCTCTAAATTGAAAAATGTGATAAAGTAATGGATCATGTACAAATTGTACAAATCAATCCACATTGTGACTGGGCATTTTTGCCATGTAGCTTGGATGAGGTTGACCCCTCCTCTGTCCAGAAGTGAAGCCAATTAGAGCCAACCCTCACTCCTGCCTCCAAGGTTCTGGGAACGTAATAGACTTGTCAACATACATTGAGGTGCAAGTAACTGGGAGCCTAATTCAAATATGTTTAAAATTAGGAAATTAGTTCACTTCCATAGCTGAAAACCCAGGGCAGAATTGCAGGCCAAAGTCACAGCATTGAACAGGGCCTCCAGGTCTAATTCTGTGTCATGCTTCATTCTCCACGTGTCACTTACCTCTGGCTGGCTGCTTTGAGTCAGAAGGTGATGCTAGCAGAAGCAGAGAACATGTTTCCTTGTTCGTGATGAGAGAGAGATAGAGAGAGAGAGAGAGAGAGAGAGAGAGAGAGAGAACAGAGAGACAGAGAGACAGAGGGAGAAAGAGAAAGAATCTTCCTTTCACTTGATAACAATGTCATTCAGACCAGTAGCAGGTACCCAGAAAAGGCTATGAGTTTGTGAACTCATTGGCTTAGGTTTGGGCTCATAAACAAATTACTGGTGCAGGCAGGGGTGTATTATTAGACGTCCCATTTTCTTTTCCACATCAGAGCACACACATTTGAAGAAGAATATTTAATAGTAGCCTAGGGCAAGGATGGGGCTAGAAGGCTTGGGGCTAGAAGTGATGGGTCCAGGGAACTGCACTGTGATGGCTGAGGAGGTCAGGGACTCAGCACTCAAAGTGCCCACTTTTGTAGCACATTAGTGGGGACCTCCATCTGGGACTGACTTGGGTTTCTCCTGGACCTGGAGATGGGGCTAATTTTGCCCTGAGAATTGTAGGCTGCCTTTAAGAGGAGCAGATGCTTGAGATAAATTTGGGCTCTCTTAGGAAAGGGGAAAGAGCTAGAGGACACAATGTCCACTCCAGGTGTACCACCAGGCCTGTGCCCTTCAACGTGTGGCATTTCTCTGGCTTAGGGAGGGCTTATGATGTGAACAGCCCAGCCAGAATGAAAGAACTTCCGGCTTGAGGATTGCAGGAAGAGAGCCTTTTCTTTCTTCTGTTCGAAAGTGGAGCAAGAAATCCAGTTAGTTCTAGGAAACTATTCTTTTTCATCTTCCCCTTCAATTGTAAGCCTACTTGACCATATCTCACCATTGTCACCATTATCTTTGTCCAAGCTACCAGCATCTCTTGTCTGGATACTGTGATAGCTTTTGTACAAGTTTCTTAGGGCTGCGGTAACAAATTACCACCAATTTCATGGCTTTCCTCACAGTTTTGAAGGCCAGAAGTTTGAAATCAGGTGTCAGTAGGGCCATGTTCCCTCCTAAAGCTCTATGGGAGAACCCATCCTTCTTTGCCTCTTCCAGCTTTGTGTGGTCCCAGCTGTTTCTTGGCTGTGGCAGCATAACTACAGTCTCTGTCTCCAGCGTTGGCATGGCCTCTTCTCTGTCTCTCTGTGTGTGTCAAGTCTGCCTCTGACTTTCCTTAAAAGACGCCTGTCACTGAATTTAGGGCCTACCCTATATCCAGTGTAATCTCATCTTCAGATTCTTAATGACATTGGCAAAGACTCTTTTCCCAGGTAGTCACATTCACAAGTTTCAGGGGTTAGGAGTTTAGACCTGTCTTTTCTAGGGCCACTGCCCAACCCAATTCACCCTCTGCTTGTAACCCCTCTTCTGCCCTTTCACCCTCACTAACTATTCTGCACATCTTGCAGTGGTCCTTTAAATCTTGTCAGGCACCCCTGCTCAAACCTCCCACAGCTTCCTGTCACTCTTGTACTTACATCCGCATCCACACCTGTCACTCTTGTACTTACATCCGCATCCACACTATACCTACCAAGTCCCGAGAAGTAATCAGCAGGATAGAAAGCAAAGCAAAAGGCCCTACCTGGCTTCTCTGTCTCAGGACAGTGGGAGCGACTTTGGGTATCAGACATGGATAGAATATTAAAAAGAAGTGCCATGAAGAAGACAGGCTTCCCTGACCCTCAAGCAGAAGACATCCCCTTAGGCTGATGGGGAGAGGAGAGAAGAGGGAGAATGGAGAAGTGAGCAGGATGGAGGTGTAAAATGTCCCAAAGACAGACTTTAAAAAAAAATTACTTTATTGTTGTTCAATTACAGTTGTGTGCATTACCCCCCCCCACTCTCCCTGACCCCAAC
>CM052539.1:28598354-28644503 GCA_028533065.1 Trachops cirrhosus
TAGCAAAAGGTAGAAGCTCCTTCTTTCTCTCTGGTACATAGAATTCTATTGTGTAAATGTACCATAGTTTTTTGATCCACTCATTTACTGATGGGCACCTAGGTTGTTTCCAGCACTTAGCTATTGTAAATTGTGTTGCTGTGAACATTGGAGTGCATAGGTTCTTTTGAATTGGTGTTTCAGGGTTCTTAGGATAAGTGGAATTGCTGGGTCAAAAGGCAGTTCCATTTTTAGTTTTCTGAGGAAATTCCATACTGTTTTCCACAGTGGCTGCACCAGTCTGCATTCCCACCAACAGTGCACTAGGGTTCCTTTTTCTCCACGTCTTCTCCAGCACTTGTTTGTTGATTCATTTATGATGGCCATTCTGACTGGTGTGAAGTGGTATCTCATTGTGGTTTTAATTTGCATCTCTCTGATGGCTAGTGATGCTGAGCATCTTTTCATATGTCTCTGGGCCCTGTGTATGTCCTCCTTGGAGAAGTGTCCAAAGACAGAGCCTTATAGTCTGTTTTCTTGGTTAGGGTTCCGGAGAGGAGAGTAAGCTTAGATGTTGTTATAGTCAGGGCATGGAGATCACTGGGCTCCAGCACGATGATTCTGTGCCTTCTTCAGTGGCATGGAAGTAGCACTGAGCACAGCTGGACCTGAAGGGCTATGCCTGTGTGCACCGGTACAAGTTAATTCTTAGCATCAGCTGGCACACGCTGATAAGGCAGTGTATCCCACCAGCCCACTGAGATGCTGATGTCTCAGAAGATGCACGTGAGCACAGCCACCCTGAGGGTCACAACCCTGTTTTAGGGCCTAACACTTGTATCAGGCCCCTGGAATTTAGATACAACCCCAAGTTGACTTTTGAGAATTGGAAGCCCAAGCTTGAAATCAAGCGATTATGGAATAATAAAGAAAGTTGCACTTTGCACACCTGTGTTTGTGGCCTGCATTTCATACTTTGTAAAGAATATTTGTTTTCTTTTTCTTATGACTGACTTCCCATGGAGTTACAAGAGGACATAACTTCTAGGTGGATAAAGGATCTTTATAGTTATAATGGCAGCCCACAATATGTTCATTGTTGAATAAGCAGGCCTCAGCCCACCTGGTAATTAAGTAAATCTACAAATCTGGGCCAAGACCAGGTTTTCTAAACCGAAATGTTGGAGGCCCTATTTTGTTATTATGAAAGCAATGAAAGCAGCTTGAGTAAAAAAAAAAAAAAAACCCAAAGAACAAAATAAACTACTCCATCAGTATTAGGCCCACTAATATTTGCTGTTTCTGTATCCAGTGGAAAAGTGTGCAGATAGAGGTTTTAGTAAAATTTCTGGTCAGAAAAAAATGCTGTCCAGTTCAGTGCAAACTGATTTGGAGAGCTGGGTGTGTATTTTACTTAATGCATAACTTTCAGGCCTCTTGTTGCTGCCACAAAGAGCCGGGAATTAGAATTCTAAGATTATCTCACTTTGCTGTGTATTACACCTCCGTGTTACATACTTGGAACTGGTAGAGATCTCCAACACACACCATTGCTTTACAGCCCAGAGTTTCACTGATACATTTGATTGATATAAAATAATATCAGACTATTTTTAGTCAGTGATTATCACAGGAAGTTGGCAACTCCTTCATTCCCTAAATGCCAGTGACTGATCTGGTGGGTTCTGTGGCTCCCTCTGACACACTTCTCCAGTCCCCCCACACCGACTGGACGTCCAACAGTCGGTTCCATTCTGACACTCTCTACTCGGAGTTCCCTCGGAGTTCTACTTATCAGATCCCTCAGCCCTGCCAGTTGCAAGTCATGCGCCACCAATAATTCTGATGAAATGGCTATAAACTAGGGATTTGATCGTTTGTTGGAACAACTCATAGAACTCAATAAAATATATGTATTTTTGATGTGTTCTGGTTTGTTGTAAAGGATGCACCTCAGGAGCAGCCAGGCGGAAGAGATGCATGGGGCACGGCGTGAGGGTGAGGGTGAGGCGGGGTGTCACTCTCGTGCTGTCTCCAGGGGAGCCCCTGCCCAGCACAGCACTGTGTTCAACCACTGGGAGCTCTCTAAACCCCGTCGTATAGGGGCGTTTTAGTTGAGGTTTCGATATAATTCATTATATTGATGGCCATTTGTTACTGAACTCAATTTCCATTCCTTTCTCCTTCCCAGAGATAGAAGTGGGGGAGCAGAGGTAGGTGGACTGAAAGGTCCAAAATTTTCAATGATGCAGAGCGACAGGTCATCATTTTGGGGGTGCATGGGAGGCAACCCCGACTGATGTGTCTCTCGCACATTGCTGTTTCTCTCCCTCTTTTTCTACCTCCCTCCCCCTCTCTCTAAAAGTAAATAAATAAAATCTTTAAAAAATGTCTTGTATAATTATTCTCCCTAATAAGGTCAAGCATTGTGAATCATTTGGTTTCTCTCCTGTGGATTACCAACAATTCATTTCCTCTGCCCACTGTTTTGGACTGGGTTTTTTGTCTTCTTGTTTTAGCTTTCCGTGTGTTCTAAATAGCATTTTCACATGGATTTTGACATTGCCAACGTCTTCTCTTCATCTGTCAGAATCTTTTTGTGTTGTCTAAAGTGAAGTCCTTTAAACTTAAATTCAAATTTTCTATATTTCTGGTGACACTTTTGACATCTCATAATTTCCCAGAGATTATCCTTCTTGTTTAAGTTTTCTTAGCTCATTATCATATAATTGTTAACATTATTATTTTTTAAAAATCTGTTTTATCTGAGGTTTTTCCTATTTCATTCTGCATTTGCTTATTTTCTTTTGCTCTACTTTTATCAGAACTTGACTGATCTTATTAATCTTTTCAAAGAACCAGCTTTTGATTTTATTAAACCTCAATGTTTCTTTTCCTAATGATTCATTTCATTGATTTTTGACCTTATCTTTATTTTCTTTCCACATGACATTTTGTTTACTTACTGCTCTTTTTATGGTTTTGTTTTTATTTGAATACTGTGCTCACTTGTTTTCTTGATTTCAAATAAGTGTTTTAAACTTACAACTCTCCTTTTAATTGCTTATTTAGTTGCATACCAATTTTTTGATGTTTTATTACTGTTTAGTGTTAAATTTTTCATAATTTTTCTTATTATTGCCTCTTAAATATAATGATTGTCCTGTAGTATGACATTTTGTTTTTGGACTTAAAAGATTTAAAAATCTATCCTTGGAGGGGATTTTACATTTTATTATATTATGATTAGAGAACATAACCTCTTTGATGTTGATTCTGTGGAATTTATTGAGACGTTCTTTCTTACCAAGTACATAGTTAATTTAATAAATATTCATATGTGTGTTAAACACCTATTTGTGTTATTTGGAAAGGTTATAAAGTTTTATATATCAATTTAGCTTTTCCATCCAGTTACTTGTTTTGGAGTCTGATCTATCGTTTTTTTAGAGGATCTTAAAAATCATAAAGTGCAAAGATTGAGATGTCCTATGATTTCTAATCGGTTTATATATTTTGTGAACATATTGTTTGGTTGACATATGTTCATAGTGATTATTTCTTCTGGATCTCTTTTCTTCTCTCAACAGTGTATTACTTGCTGTCCATTTTGCCATTAAACATATATTATATTAACTATCATATTTTGCATATCTAGTATGTCTTTTTGGTTTTTCTTTGTCTTCTTGTTGCAGCTTCTGGTTTGCATTATCCCTCCTTATCTCCCTAAGGCTATTCATTAATATTATTTAAAATTATTTTTTGGCGTTTTGCATTCATTTTGCTTTCTCTGGCATGGGTTGTCACTTTGTTGCCTATCTTTCACATTATTATTAATTTAGCTGTTATTCTTTCAAGATGGAGTCATACCTTTCTTTGGAGCTCATATTTATTAGAGATAGTAGCCTCTTCCAGTGATGTGTGTTTCAGGCCAAGGGCTAACACCTAGCCTTAGCTTATGTCCTGCCTGTGGGTTGATGCAGAATTTCTTCCAGATCAAGAGCCTATGACCTGGCATTTCTTTTTCTTAAAGACATCCTGGTCAGCTGCAATCACCAGGCTCTCTGGGAAGAGAAAGCCTCAGAGCCTGGTAGCTCTGTTGATCATGCTCCCCCACCTTGCTGCTTGAATGTCCAGTGCCACTTCATACTCTGCCCATTGCTGCCTGGCTGCTGTTTTCATCTTTTCAGTAGTGACAGGACAGGCAGTGACCTACTCACGCCCTTAGGGAGTCAAGCAATGGGCACTCCAAAAAGCTTTACCCCTTTTTGATCGCCTGGGTAAGCAGTGGCAGACTCTTCCCTTCTGGGCTGTTGTTTCATTCCTAACCTCAGCCTGGCCACTGTCTTGATCTTTGTATCAATTTACCAAAGGCATGGGCCTTCTCTCACTTCTTTGGCATGTCCAGGGTTGGACCAGGGGATGGGATGAAGGGGAAGAGAGTCCTTACTTGTGCTGGTTGCATTTTCACTGATGGGCAGTAGAGTATGCCACCCCCAAACTATTACTAAAGCTGTTCAAAACATGCTGCCCAAATATATGTGGCTTTGGTATATTGATTATTTTGAATTGTAGGGCACTTGAAAACAGCAAATGTAGAGAAATGCTTTCTCTGAGCTCCCCTTATCTGCCTAAAGACAGGTCCTCCAAAAGGAGTTCAGTCTCATAGATCTCCTCCCCCAGAGTTTCATCAACCAGGGAAGACTGACCCCTGTCACAAGAGAGGAGACTAGAAGTCAGAGCTGAACCCAGGCAAACTTTGTCACAACTATCACACCTCCCATTTATTCTTCGAAGGGTCCATTCATCTTTTCTGAAAATCATTTACTTTCCCCTAAGAGGCCTACATTCCCTCTTCCTTTTCCTTATTAAGATGGTATTTAGCCCTGAATTGTATGCTGCCTTAGGGAAGTTACTCATTTTCCCCCTGGGATCTCCCATGTATATATGAGATGCACATGTTAATAAACTTCTGTTTGTTTTTCTCTTGTCAATCTGTCTTATGTTACAGGGATCTCAGCTAAGAACCCAGAAGGATAGAGGGAAAATTTTTCCTCCTTTTCATCACCACGAAGAAAGGCATTCTTAATTCCTTCAATAATTTTGCACCATTTCCTTTAAGGTGCTTCTTTCAAAAATACAACCCACTGAAGTGTTTGTCTTTTGCTGCAAATATGTAAATAATCGAACAGTTTCTGGCACAAGAGTAGAAATGCAGTACATTTAGTCTGTTATTATTATTCTGATGTTACTATTTCTTTAAAGCCATCTTAAAGTAGTAATTTATAGATACTGCAACATTTGTAATTGATTACATGATTTGGAAGACAAAAATATATATACATTTGTTTTGGGGTGTTAACATATGATTTGTCATTGTATATGAAAACCAGTCAGCAGGACATGCAATTTTAATATTTTTGTAACATTAATGATGGGCTTATGTTATTTAAAAATGCGACCTGGAGAATATCAGTGATGGTTGTGAAAGAACATGAGCTCCGGTCTGAATTAATGCCCTCAGCCAAAAATACTGGCTGCACTGTGGGTTGAAGTCCTAACTTAGTCCTCAGTAATACTGGGGATGATTTCAGAATTTCTGAATGTTGCAGTCTTTGTATGGTTTCTTCACTTTTTATTATTTAAATGCTAAATTTTCTTTTTAAAATTGGAAGAAGAGTAGAAGAGCTTTCATGTTCATGGAACACAGACTGGGTGCCTAGTACTCCACTTGGTATTTTCCACGTATGCTTTCATTTGATTGTCCCAACAGACACATCAGCCAGCTATTACAATTCGCACTTTTAAAATGAGGAAACTGGAGGTTCCAGAGGTGGCATGATTTGATCATTCACAAAGCTGCATGCCAGATCTGTGATTCCAATACATGCTGTATTCCAATGCTTCTTAAACTTCGTATGAATCACCACCTGAGGATCTTGTTAAAATGTGGATTTTAATTTTGTAGTCTGAGGTAAGGGTTGGGATTCTATAATTCTGTAATGGTTCCGGGTATTTCTCTTACTGCTGGTCTACAGACCATACTTTGTTTGTTTGTTTGTTTTGCAGTGTTTTATCCTCAAAAAAAAGTTTAAGTTTCCATTACAATTTCCATTCAATATTATTTTGTATTAGTTTCAAGTATGCAGCATAATGGTTAGATTTCCAGTACTCAGGATACCATACATAGTTGTTACAGTATTAATGACTGTATTCCCTGTGCTGCTTTTACATCCTCATGACTATTAAGTAACTACCAATTCGTCATTTTTAATCCCTCACATTTTTTACCCAGTCCCCCAACCCTCCTCCCCTTTGGCAACTTTCAGTCTATTCTCTCTATCTATGAGTCTGTTTCAGTTTTGTTTGTTTGGGGTTTTTTAATTGTTTTTTAGATTCCACATATAAATGAAATCATATGGTATTTGTCTTTCTCTGACTGACGAATTTCATTCAGCATAATGCCCTCTAGGTCTATCCATGCTGTTGCAAATGGTAAGATTTCATTCTTTTTTATGGCCAAGTAATATTCCATTGTATATATGTACCACAGCATTTTTTATCCACTCATCTATTGATAGGCACTTGTGTTGCTTCCATATCTTGGCTATGGCAAATAATGCTGCAGTGACCATGTGGGTGCATGTATTCTTTTGAATTAGCATTTTGGGTTTCTTTGGATATATATCCAGGAGTGGAATTGCCGGTCAAAAAGCAGTTCCATTTTTAATTTTTTGAGGAAGCTGCATACTGTTTTCCATAGTGGCTGCCCCGATTGGCATTCATAGCAACAGTGCATGAGGGTTCCCTTTTTTCCACATCTTCTCCAGCACTTGTTGTTTGTTGATTTATTGATGAAAGCTATTCTGGCAGGTGTGAGGTAATACCTCATTCTGGTTTTACTTTGCATTTCTGTGACAATTAGTGATGTTGAGCATCTTTTCATATGTCTATTGGCCATCTGTATGTCCTCTTTGAAGAAATGTCTATCAAATATAAACACTTTGAATAGCAAGGACCTATACTATGTAGTGACAAAATAAATATTTAGTTTTTAAATTTTTCTATGATTCATGGTAGACATTTGGATAGTATAATAGGGCTGCATACCCGTGTTGGGCAGGCATCTGCTTGCACTAACTAGCGTCAGATGAAGTTCTACTATATCTCTTGTCAGTGGTTTTATTTTCTTGTTAGTCTTCTGAGTTCTAAGTAGCTTTAAATACATATAAGGCTCAAGAGGCATTTTTGAATAGGCTTTTTGTACTGGCCTCCTTTTTAAGGCACCAGCACCTAGTGTTTTGCTTAAAGAATACTTAGTCTGTATATGGGGCTAGAATAATATCATATGTAGGTTGGATTCTATTTTATGTATTCACATACTAACAGAAGCTGAAGCTTCTTTGACTGTAGCTACCTGTTCCATGGAACTTAGCCAGAACAGTAGTGTCCTTGGCCACTAGCAGTTTTCATTTTACCAGGTTCGTGCCTAATGTGAGACTTATGTTTCTTGTACATTGTAATCACACATATTTGTTTGTTGATTTAGTGGCCATTTAGTTTCTATCTATTCATATTTCCCTGAGATTGTAGGAAATGTCTCTTCATAAAGTACAGAGTCAAATCTTGAAGTTATGCTGCTTATGACTTGGTGTAGCTGCTCTGCTCTTCAATTGACATTTGAAAACATTCAACGGATCAATAAGGTTTCTTGGGCTTCAATTACAAATGATCATGAACATGTAGAATTTTCTCTGATGCATCGTCTGAAGAGGGGACCGATTGAGTGTGGTCATCAGGGATGACCGCATTTCAGAACGCTGTGATGTGAGAAAGGAAGTTGCCAAGGGGGCCATCAAAGCCTCTAGAAACATCTCGAGTTTGAATTCAAGCATCGCTATCTTTCTAAGGAGATGTTGAGCTCGACTGTAAGTTACTCTAGGTAACAAACAAAGCAAAGCGTAACAAACTAACAAAAATCCCTTTACCAAATGGAAAATTTAAAAAAAAAAGGATTCTTAAGTGAAAAAGAGATATAGCCAGTTCAGCTTTTTTTAACACTTAGGAGCACAATAGTTGATGTTTTCTGTTAATAGTCAAAAACATTCTATTAGGAATTATTTTAAAAATCTTTTAAATCTTTCTTGGAGTTATTTAAATTTAAAAAGTGTTCATGTTTATGACAAACAATTCTGAGATATGTGAAGAAAATTTTTTTCTCCTCTTGGTCAATTCTGCACCTTACCCACTATGGGGAAAGCAATTAAAAAAATCATTCCTGTTTCTTTTATTAAAATATACTTTTTGAATAGGAAATACATAGTCACATGATTGAAAATGCAAAAGATGCAAGGGGGAAGAGTTAAATGAGTCTTCCTCCACCTCTGTTCCTTAGATACTCGCTACCCTTCCTGAAGGGCGATACATGTTGGCATTTTCTTGTGTGTCTTTAGAACAGATGTTTTAGTCTTGTAAAAGTATGTATTTTTAAATTTCTCCTCCTAACTTTTTGCACACATGGTCATACCTAGCATTCACTGTCCTGCACTTTGCTGATTTCACTTAACAATAGACCTCAGAATCTGCTCCATCTAAGCTTCTCATCCCTCCCATGGGGTGGTGCATCATTGCACGCCCGAACCATGATTTAAGAACAGTTCCTACTGATGGACATTTACATTGATGCACATCTTCTGCCATGAAAAACAATGCTGCAATAAATAACCTTGGAAATAGGCCATTTTGTACCTGTGTAAGTAAATCTGAAGGATAAATTCTTAGGAGTGGATTGCTGGGTCAAATGGTATGTGAATTGTAAATTTGATAGATGTGGCAAAATTGCCCTCCCTTGGGGGGTTGTATGAATTTATGCTCCCACCATTGATGCATGAGAATGATTTCCTTGTAGACCTTTGCCAATACTCTTTGGTTAAAACTGACCTTGTCTGTTTTTAATATGCCTTTCTTTATGAGTGAGGAGGAGCATTTGTTCAGATTCAAGGGTCATGCTTATTTCCTTTTTGGTGAATTGTTCATACATGAAAGACGTAGAGACTAGAAGAGTAGGCATCTTTTAAATTACAGAACTGGGTTTTTATTGGGATACTGTCTATAATTTTCCTGGGAGAGAAAGGTTTTCTGGGTTCTTGCTGTATGTATCTTTTATATTTTTTTATAAATATATTTTTACCTTATCAAAGGTGGTTTGGGATTAGATCAAGAGCCTGTGGGAAAGGGATGGGTACTTCTACTTTATTCTAAGAGTGCTGATGGCTACACACGTGTCTGACGTTGTCACTTAGCATGACAAAGGCTGGGTGAGGGATGGCTTGACACTCACAGGGAGAATGACCAGTGAACTCATGCTTCTCTCCTTTCTCATGCTCCTGGGCTATAGGCAGCTTATCAGAGTCACTAGGAGCGAGTTACGAATAACCCATCAAATGGACAGCTCCAACTAAAATCATTTTTAGCCAGGAGTGTTAACTTTTCGGTGCAGTTATTTTCACGCTCACCATGAGAATAAAACTGACTGAAGTTTGAATCTTCCAATAACTAAATAACTGTGTGACTTTGAACAATTAGCATCTTTGAGCTTTTTTTACCTGACCTATAAAATGAAGAGGCACACTTGGCAGGGTGTTTGTGAGCAGGAAAAAAGATAAATGTGTGCCAAGCACTTACTATAGCTGAGGGTCTCTCATGGTTAAGCAGACCTGCGCTTGCACCCGCGCCGAATCCTTTCAGAGCTGTGTGTCCTTGGGCAACTTCCTCAGCCTCTCCACTCCTCAGTTTCCTCCTCATAAAATGGGGATAATAACTGTACTTCATCAGGTTGATATGTAAAGTGTATAGCACAGTGCCAGACACTAAGTGCTCAATAAATGGTAGCTATTTGTTTTTATTATTGTCATTATCATTCTCTTCAGCAATTTTCTTAAGCTTCCTTATCCTGAGCCCTTCTGTTGAAAATTGGCCAGCATGCTTCCACTATTATTCTTTCTCTATAGTCATGCTGTGACATTTGAGTCACTGTATGATTGAATCTGCCAGGCACTTCTCTTGGACCCACATGTGGAGATGCGGGGATTCCTGCTGACATGAGCCCCCGGGGGACACTTCTTGCACCTGGCCCAGTGCCCCTTTCTTCTTTTAAGAATTGCAGGGATTGGTCCACCCACTCTCTTCTGAGTGCCACCACCTGCTCTTCCCACATGTTTTTCTTCTCTTAGGCTCTGGAATGGGACAAAATAAACAAACACGTTGTGGGTTCGGGGAGGAAGGAGAAAGAATGCAGATCATGGGATCGGGAGATGTGAGTGTTAGGCCTGATTCTTACCGTGTAGCTGTGCTTCAGAATTCACATGTGCAAAATGAGAAATTTTTCACAATTCCTGCAAGCTCTGACATTCATTGTTGCTCTCCTGTGGTCGGAACAGTATGCTGTGTGTTTGGGAGGCAGCATAGGAATGCCTGTGGCCCAGTGCTGAGAGGCAGTGTAGCCTTGTGGGAAGAGCACACGTAAACCTTCCGAGCCCTAGTTTCAGTCTGCGAGATGGGCATTGGCTATAACATAGGTTTCAGAGTCAGAGGATCCTCGGTTAAAATCTTGGCTCTATCACTTTCATACTGTGTGATTTTGGCAAGTTACATAAGCTCAATAGCCTCAGTTTTTCTATTATGGGGAAACAGCACGCAATAGGGGTTCAGTGGGTAGTTAGTAGCAGCTGTGGAGGAGAATGATGTTGATGATGATGTTGTGCTGATGACTGTAACTTTGGAACTTCCCCTTTCTCTTACAGTCCTGTTTTTTTTTTTTTTAGTCAGCGGCAGTAAATCTTTTAGAAATGTGGAAAAGAGCCAGAAAGTTATAGAACATAATCTAAAACCTAAGGGCTGTCTGATTTCAGAGTTCATGTTCTTAACCACCCTGATTGATACAGAGCCCATGAAGAAAAGTCTTAGATTTAATGGGATTAATGGTTTATTAAATAAAATGAATGCTCTGGAGCATTTGAGATCTTGCTTCCCAGCTCATCATCAGTTTGTTAGTATTTTATAGGCAAAAACTTACACTGTAACTCAGACATGAACTCTGAAAACATAGCTTTCTAATTTTGTATTTAACTGACATGGTCTCTCGTATGGTTTCCTAATTGATGGGACATGAGAAAAAAACCTACTTCTAGTGATGTTATATTAAAACTAGCCTGATCTAATAATTTAAACTGTTCCTTTATGTAGGCCCAATATTTGGGGACCGTTACACAATCCCTTTATTTCTGCCTATTTTTAAAAATTTTTTGTCCATGGTGACATTAGTGTGTAACGTGGTGTGTTAGGAAGAAAGAGCTCACATGATCTCCTGATAGCTAAGTGAAAGAGACTTCAGATCTTGGAGTTGTCCCTCTGGGCCATTCATGGTCCCACTTATGGGGCAGTGCGGGGGCTAGTATGGCATACCCCAGGGGTAGATCCTACTGACCAAGTTCTATGGCTAGGACTTCTGGACTGTGGCCAATAAATGCCATGCTGCACCCCCCATGCCGTAAGTGGTTGTACCATTTAAACTCCCACCTGCAGTACATAGAAGTGTCAGTTTTATCTCCTCTTCAGTATTTCGTATTTCTGTTTTAATCGTTCTAGCCATTCTGATGTATACATGGGCATCTTGGAGAAGATTTATCCTTCATTTTATTCAAAATGGCATGCTCATGGAAATAAAATAAAACTTATCAATATATGCCTCTGAAATCTGTTAGGAAACACAAATAGAAATATCTGTCAGGCAAGTTGAAACACACTTTTAGTAGCTCAAGGAGGAAAGGGAGATTGAAAAGATTCTTAGTCTATGTTTTAGAGTCATGTGAATCATTCAAATCTTTAGAACTGTATCTATAGTACAGAGACATATGAAGGATAGTTCCTAATACAGAAAATGCGTGCAAAGGGATAAACAGTGCTGTTTGAACTATCTTTATTGTTGACTCAGAGATATCAATTCATCTTATGTATATAATGGGATTACAGCTTTCAGACTTACAGAATCAGCTTCTACAACTGTGTTTACACATGACCGGCCAGGATCTGTTGATTTTTAAAGAATCACACCAAAATCATAATGTAAATTTGTTTTAACTCAAACTAATTTCAGATGTGAATGAAATAAAACTTATCTTAAAGGCAGTTAGTTCATTTCATACTGAGCATTGGTCCTGGCTCCTCAAATTGATTTTGGAAATTGGTGCAACCTATTGTATAAAGATCAATAACTGTGCAGTCTGCTAAAAACCGTGTGCTAAACACTCCTGCGCATGTTACACATGCACTATAATTAGCCTCCATGGTTTGTTTTATGCAGCTCTGTGTTTAGAATGTTTGCTGAACTAAAGCTTCTCTACTCAGTATACCATAGTTTGTTTACTTGTTTGTTTGTTTAAACATTGCTTCCCCTCAGGAATGAAAGTTACTTTTACTCTGAATCAGTGTTCAGAAACAGTGTGGAAATGCTCTTGGAAAATAAAACATTGGAAAAGTGAGTATATATTGTTCTTTACAATGCTTTTAATATTGTATACAGGCTGTCAACTAATGGAAATAGTGGCCTTAGGGATGTATTTATGTTGGTTTTCACTAGCTGAAAAGACATTTAGCCTTTAGCTTTTCCTTAGGCCCAAACCACATCAAATGGGCCACACACAGAGTCCTGAGGTCATTATCACTTTATGGTGATTTTGAAGAGGAAAAGGAAAGCAAACTGTCTCTTACATTACTTTTTAAGCCTGGAATTCCCAGAGGAAGAGTGAATACATTTGTTCATTTGTTTATTTTTCTATTCTAGGTTACCTGCCAGTCCCACTTTTCCTAAAGGTAGATTTTTAAGCCTACACACTGAATCTTTAAAGCCAGTTTGAAGTGTACTTCTCTGTAAGAAGAGCTTTAAAATCCAGTATTATCTCACCAGAAAAACCACATCCTCAGAACATGCAGAGAATTCCATTGGCTATCCTTGTTTAAACGTTAAGGTTTCAAGTTAACACATGAACTTATTTATTTCTGAGAACGTTTTACAAGTCACAGTGTTCTGTAATCATCTCAAACGAAGTACTGTACCTAGGCATCACTTCACATCTCCGTCCTGAAATACTAAATACTACAGTGGCACTTGTGATCTTATACAGAGGCCCAAGAGTAGGACATGAATTATACAGTGCTTGAACCAAGCGATGATGGATGAGACAGTAGGATAATTTCCATTTGGACAGCTTAGGTGATCAAGGGCTGTTTTCTATTTACCGAGAGGGTGCATGTGTGTTCACAAACACCATATGTCGAAACACTGAGTACTTACTTAGGAAAAGGTGTGCTACCATTCTTCAAAGGCACCCAACTGCAACTCCTGGACCAACCTGCTCATTCTCCTGGATATCTCCCATTCAGAATGAATGTTTTGCCTGCCTCTTTTCAAATTTAATGAATTCACAGCCTGAGATGATGAGCTGCAGGCCAGAGTCATTTAAATACTGCCAATCCTACATTAGGCATCACAATAGATTCTTAAAAATACTTAACTCATTTTCAGTATGTGCATCTAAAGAGGCTGCACCCCACTAACTGATACAATTTAGAACTTGAAAATTAATTAATAGAAAATACATTAGAAAGAGCTTTAAAAATCATTGATAACTTCTGGTAAGCTACATATTTTAAGTTTTTAAAATAAAATTTTTAGAATTAAGCAAAACTTATTTTCTTTATTTTATTTTTTCATTTGATTTTCCCAGTACCCTTTTTACCTTGAAGTCAAAATAATTCTTTTGAGAACACTTAGTTGTTTGTTTTATTTTTTGTAATTAATTGTTTTAATCTTTATTGCATTTTTTCCATTACCATTTTGTCCGCTGATACTCCCCCTTTCCTCCCTCAGCAATCACCACACTGTTGTCCAAGTCCATGAGTCCTTTTTCCTTTTTGTTCATTCCCTTCACTCCCTCAGCTCTCCACCACTAGCTGTCATGGGTTGGTGAATGTAAATAATACTGCAATGAACATAGGGGTGCTTCTGTAGTTTTGAATTAGTGTTTTGGGTCCCTTCGGATATATACCTAGAAGTGGGATTGCTGGGTCAAAAGGCTGATCCATTTTTAATTTTTTGTGGTATCTCCATACTGCTTTCCACAGTGGCTGCACTGGTCTGCATTTCCACCAATAATGCAAAAGGGTTCCCCTTTCTCCACACCCTCACCATCATTTGTTGTTTGTTGATTTATTGATAAGAGACATTCTGACAGGTGTGAGTGAGATGATATCTCACTGTGGTTTTAATTTGCATTTCTCTGATGATTAGTGACATTGAGCATCTTTTCATGTCTATTGCCCATCTATATGTCCTCTTTGGAGAAGTGTCTATTAAGGTTCTTTGACCATTTTTTAATTGGGTGGTTTGTTTTTTTGGTGTTGAGCTTTTAAAGTACTTAATAAATTTTGGATACTAACCTCTTATCAGATGTATTGGTGAATATATTATCCTGTTCCATGTGTTGTTTTTTTATTTTGTTGATTTCTTTTGCTGTGCAAAATCTTTTTAGTTTGATGTAGTCTCATTTGTTTATTTTTTCTTTAATTTTCTTTGCCTGGGGAGATATGTACAATAAAATATTGCCACGAGCAATGTCTGAGGTTTTGCTGCCTGTGTTTTCTTCTATAATTTTTATGGTGTTGGGTCTAACATTTAAGTCTTTGATCCATTTTGAATTTGTTCTTGTGAGTGGTGTAAGAAGGTGGCCTAGTTTCATTTTCTTGCACATATCTGTCCAGTTTTCACAGTACCATTTGATGAATAAACTATCTTTAGCCCATTGTTTGTGCTTGCTTCCTCTTTCAAATATTAATTGATTATAAAGGTGTGTGTTTATTTCTGGGCTCTTTATTCTGTTCCATTGATCTATGTATCTGTGTATATGCCAGTACCATGCCATTTGGATTACTATGGCCTTATAATATAGTTTGATATTGAGTAGCAGGATTCCTCCAACCTTGTTCTTTCTTAGATCACTGTTGCTGTTTGGGGCCTTTGGTGGTTCCATATAAATTTTTGAAATATTTGTTCTAGTTCTGTGAAACACATCATTGGAATCTTGAAGGAATTGCACTGAATCTATAGATTGCTTTGGGTAGTATGGATATTTTAATGATTATAATTCTTCCTATTCATGAACATAGTATGTGCTTCCACTTACTTGTATCTTCTTCTGTTTCTTCAGTTTCTTCAGTGTCTTACAATTTTCCGAGTACAGGTCTTTCACATCCTTGGTTAGGTTTATTCCGAGGTGTTTTATTCTTTTTGAAGCAGTTGTGAATGGTATTGTTTTCTTAATTCCCCTTTCTGTTAGTTCATTATTGGCATATAAAAATACCATTAATTTCCAGGTAATAATTTTGTATCCTGCTATTTTGCTGACTTCATATATCAGCTCTAGTAGTTTTTTTTTGGTGGAATCTTTGGGATGTTCTATGTACAGTATCATGTCATCTGAAAATAATGACAGTTTTACTTCTTCCTTTCCAATTTGGATGCTTTTTCTTTCTTTCTTCTTATCTGATTGCTGTTGCTAGGACTTCCAGTACTATATTGAATAAGAGAGTTGAAAGCAGGCATCCCTGTCTTGAACCCAGTCTTAAGGGGAACAGTTGTAGTTTTTGCCCATTAAGTATAATGTTGGCAGAGTTTGTCATGTATGGCCTTTATTATGTTTAGGTATGTTCTTTCTAATCCCACTTTGATGAGAGTTTTTATCATAAACAGGTGCTAGATTTTAGGAAATGCTTTTTCCTGCATCTATTGATATGATCATGTGGTTTTTATCCTTCATTTTGTTTATGTGGTGAATCACATTTATAAATTTGTGAATGTTGTACCAACCTTGCATTCCCAGAATAAATCCCACTTGATTGTGGTGTGTGATCTCTTTGATGCATTGTTATATTTGGTTTGCTAATATTTTGTTGAGGTTTTTAGTGTCTGTGTTCATCAGGAATAATGGCCTATACTTTTCTTTCTCTGTAGTGTCTCAGTCTGGTTTTGGAATTAAGGTGATGCTGGCCTTGTAAAATGAGTTTAGGAGCATTCCCGCCTCTGGAATTTTATGAAATAGTTTTAGAAAGAGAGGTGTTAGTTCTCAGAATGATTGATAAAATTCACCTCTGAAGCCATCTGGTTCAGTGCTTTTCTTTGTTGGGAGTTTTTTGATTACTGCTTCAATTTCATTATGTATAATCTGTTTACTCAGATTCTCTGATTCTTTCTGATTTAGTTTTGGAAGATTGTCTTTTCTTGGAATTTATCCATTTGTCCACATTGTCCAGTTTGTTGGCGTATAGTGGTTCAGAATATTTTCTTACAATCCTTTGTATTTCTTTGGAGTCAGTTGTTAATTTCCCCTCTTTCATTTCTGATTTTATTCATTTGGGTCCTCTCTCTTTTTTTTCTTGATGGGACTGGTTAAAGGTTTGTCAATCTTGTTTATCTTTTGAAAGAACCACTCTTGGATTCATTGATCTTTTGTATAATTTTTTAGACTCTGTATATTTCTACTCTGATATTTATTATTTCCTTCCTTCCACACTTTGGGCTTTGTTTGTTGCTATTTTTCAGGCTCCTTTAAGTGTGAAGCTATATTGGTTATTTGAGCTTTCTCTTTTTCTTTCTTTCTTTTTTCTTTTTTGAGATAAATCTGTAATGCTTTGAATATCCCTCTCACAATTGCTTTCTCAGTGTCCCACAGATTTGGGGTTGTGTCTTCGTATTCATTTGTTTCAAGGTATTTTTTGATTTTTCCCTTGATCTCATTGTTGACCCATTCATTGTTTAATAACATGTTATTTAGCTTCCATGTCTTTCCATATTTTCCAGTGTTCTTGTGATTGATTTCCAGTTTCATAGTATGTAGTCAGAGAGAAGATGTTTGACATGATTTCAATCTTCTTAAATTTATTGAGACTTGTTCTGTGTCCTAACATGTAGTCTATCTTAGAAAACATTCCATGTGTTCTTGAAAAGTATGTATAGTCTGCTGCTTTGGGATGAGATACTCTGAAGATACCAATTAAATCCTTTAATCTAGCGTGTTGCTTAAGGCCATTACGTCCTTGTTAATGTTCTGTCTGGAAGATCTATCCATTGAAGTCATAGGTTGTTAAAACCCCCAACTATGACTGTACTTCTGTTAATCTCTCCCTTTATGTCTGTCAAGATTTGCTTCGCATATTTAGGTGTCCTGGTGTTGGGTGTGTAAATGTTCACTATGGTTCTATCCTCTTGTTGGATTGTTCTCCATATTATTATGTAGTGTCCTTCTTCATCCCTTACTGTAGCCTTGATTTTTAAAGTCTATTTTATCAAATATAAGTTCTGCTACCCCAGCTTTTTTTTCCTTTACATTTCATGACATATCTTTTTCTGTCCCTTTACTTTTAGTGTCTGTGTATCTTTCAATCTGAGATGGGTCTCTTGGAAGCAGCATATATATGGGTCTTGTTTTCTTATCCATTCAGCTATCCTATGTCTTTTGGTTGGAGCATTTAAGCCATTTATATTTAAGGTGATTATTGATAGATAGGTATGTACTTCCATTGTATTGTTAGACTATTTTCTTCTATTTTTTTTCTTTCTCTCTCTTTTTTTAAAAGATTTTATTTATTTATCTTTAGGGGGGAAGGGAAGGAGAGAAGGAGAGAAATATCAATGCATGGTTGCCTCTCATGGGTCCCCTGCTGGGAACTGGCCTGCAACCCAGGCATGTGCCCTGACTGGGAATCGAACTGTGATCCTTTGGTTCACAGGCCCATGCTCAATCCACTGAGCTACACCAGCCAGGGCTTTTTTTTCTTTCTCTTTTTCTTCATCTTCTTCTTAAAGCAAGCCCTTTAACATTTGTTGCAGTGCTGGTTTGGTGTTAACAAACTCTTTTAGCTTTTTCTTATTTGGGAAGCTCCTTATTTCTCCTTCAATTTTAAATGATAGCCTTGCTGGGTAAAGTAGCATTGGTTGTAAATCCTTGCTTTTTATCACATTGAATATTACAGGCCACTCCCTTCTCACCTGAAATGTTTGTGTTGAATAATCAGATGACAGTTTAATGGGAGCTCCTTTATAGGTAACTACCTGTGTTTCTCTTGTGGCTTTTAGGATTCTCTCCCTGTTTTTAAGTATTGTTATTTTAATTTTGATGTGTCTTGGTGTAGGCCTCTTTGGGTCTAAATTATTTGGGGACTCTCTGAGCTTTCTGGACTTATGTGTCTTTTCCTTCACCAGATTAGGCACATTTTCAGTCATCATTTCTTCAAATAGGTTCTGGATTCCTTGCTTGCTCTCTTCTTCTGGTATTTCCATGATGTGGATGTTGTCATATTTCATTTTGTCCAAAATGTTTCTTAAACCCTCCTCATTTTTTTAAAAAAAATTTGTTTTAGTTTTTGCTGCTCTGCCTGAGTTTGTTTTTCTACCTTATCTTCCAAAACACTGATTCAATCCTCTGCTTTGTCTAATTTACTGTTTATTCCTTCCAGTATATTATTTATTTTAGATATTGCATTCTTCTGACTGGCTTTAAAAATGGTTTCTATGTCTTTTTTCATGCTGCTGAGTATCATTATAATCATTACTCTAATCTCTCTATCTGATAAATTGTTTGCCTCCATTTCATCTGGTTTTTACTCTGGAAAATTTTCTTGTTCTTTCATTTGGGGTCTGTTTTTTGTCAGCCCATTTTGGCTGCTTCTTTATATTTTCCACCTTAGTTATTACACTAACCAGTAATAGTCTTAAACTATAATCTGTAGCCCAGCTTAAGCACCACAGAGTGGGGCAGAGGAATTTCTGTGGACAGGGCTATTGTTTCCCCTCAGGCTGATCCCACTTGGAGAGGAGCGCTCTGCCTGAGAAAGGTGGTTTCTGCAGTATGGGGAATGCTTCAATACAGGGACCTGGTGGCCGTTCCTTCAGTTCTCTCCTTAGAGCCACCAACCCCAGGCTCTTCTCAAGTGTCTCTAGTCCACTCTGCCCTCCCTCTGCTGGAGCTCAGGGTAGGTGGCTGCAAATGAAATTTTGTGTATTGGTCCTTTAAAAGGCTCTCTGCATCTCCAGCCATCTCTCCCTGACAGACAGAAACCCTGCTACTTTTCACAGCTGGATATTATCTGGGCTCCTTTCCAGTTCTGGTGCTGTAGGCTGGGGAGCACAACCTGGGGTTTAGACCCCACACTTCTCAGGGAGAACCCTATGTCCACTGAAATATCCCTCTGGAACTTCAGCTGCCACCTGTGGAAGCCCCATCAGCCCCTCTGCACCCCTTACCAGTCTCTTTGTGGTGAAGTGGTTTCTTTTGTCTTCCCTTGGTTATAAGGCTCCTTTTTAGCTCTTAAATAATTTCTTCATGTATCAATGTCCTTTATTTTACTGTGACCACCTTTGTTTTGTATTCCATCCCTGGACCAGGGCACGTATGATGCATATGGGAGGCAATCAGTTGATGTTTCTCTTACATATTGGTGTTCTTCTCTCTCTTCCTCTGTCTCATGAGGGCAGTTTGCAGGACTGAAAGTTGCTCTGGGTGAGTGAGTGAGTGAGTGAGTGAGAGCTGAGTCAAAGTGAAGGTCTAGGGAATTACTGCAATATACCGTTTTTTATTTTAATAACATTTTCAGCCTCCCCTTAATCTTACTATTATACCCTGTTGTTTAATTTAAGTGAATCAGGATAGTAAGAAGCTATGAAAATTCCTTGGCAAGTGAAATGGGGAAACTGAGACAGCTGATTCAAACTGGCCTAATCTAGCACCATTACTCTCCTGCTTGCTTCCCCTTTGCATTACCACTACCTTAAGCATTAAGCCCTCAGGAAAATTCTGACCAGCATCAAATAATTTTAGAAACAAAGCCACGGGTCTGTTGACCACAGAGTTAGAATTTTGGTCAAACTAGAGATAATGTCTAGGCCTCAGTTGTGTTTCAGCTCCAGGTCCAGAAAAGCAGTTCAACCAGAGGAAATGGTGCTACAGCTGGCATCAGGACCAGATGCAATGACCAATGACCTCCTACCTTAGTGCTGACCAAGCAGTAGAGACCACAACCCTGACCCTGAATGCTTCTTTTGATGAATCAGCATATTAAAGGCATGCTTGGAAAGCTGATGAATATTCTATTGAGATCCTCTCCAGAGACCTCCCCTAAAATTCTTGTCTTTAGAAAACAGATAAAAACCCTTAAGACAAAGGATCCCATGAGTGCTCTCCCTCAAGAGCATACCTGTCCCTTCTTTCTTGAGGTGTGTATCTTTACTTTCTTTCTCCTAACTCTAAGAGTCTCCATGAGACTTGCAACTAGTGGAGCAGTAGGTGGGAGCAGCTCATCCTGAGCTAACCCCCTGAACCTGTCTTTGAGGACCTTCCCTTTTTCTCTGTAACTTGCTTCCTGAGTCCATGCAGTCCAGCTGGCTCACTTCTTCTGCCTCCGTGACTTTTTTTCTAAAAGGCCAAGGAAGCTTTCTGATTAGCCAGCTTGATTCCTCATGTTGAGTGTACTTTTACTTGGCTTGCTAAGTAAATTTCCCTTTGCACTAGAGTTCTTAGCTCTAAATTCTTTCTTTGCCTGACTCAAGAACTGAGAGCCGACATTGTGGGTAACATAAAAAGAATAGTAAAATATCTAAACCAAATTTTTCTGAAGAGAAGAAAGAGGCCACACACTGTGATTCCACTAATAATTTTTTCTGTCAGTATTTCAAAGAGAAGTTTAAATGTTTATTGCATAGAGATATAGAACATCAAAGAAAGATTATGAGAAAGAAAATTAATTTCTTAATATGAGACCTTTATCACTGGTAAAAATCTTTTTTATAACAAAATAAAGAAAGCCAAATTTTGATATACTCTCAAAAAACAAAAACACAGTGTTTGGGTGGGATACAGTTCTACAGTTACTAGTTCAAGGGTTTTGAATGGATGAATGCAGGAGGGCATTTCAGTTGGTATTTTCATTGTACATGAGTATACCGTGCTTGGAGAGGGCATTTTGAGTAGTAAGAATAAAAATCACGAAGATAGTATAAAGCTCTTCCCTTCTCCCTCCCCTTGTGAGTTCTATACTTTCATGCAAATTTTCATCCCTTGTATGTCAGTTACCAGATTTATAAAATGTAATCATTTATTAAAACCTGAAGATTAAATGAGTTGAAACAAGCAACATGATCTGGCCTGGAGTATGTGTGCTATATGTATTATCTATTATTATAGTTATATGAGGGAGGATGATGCAGGTAGGAGTAAAAAAACAAACAAACAGAAAAACAGAAGTAATTCACACCTTAGCAAAAAAAAATCTTGGACTTATCCAGTAGTTAATTGTAAAAAATTTTGGTGAAGGGGTGGGAGGAAGTAGCTTCCATGCCTTTATGGCTCTGTTATACCCAAGTACTTACTTAGTAGGCACTCACTAAATACTTGGTAAATGAATGAATAGAATAATTTAATAGTTGATTATTAAACAAAATTGTATTCAAAGCATTTTTGGGGGGTTTTATGACATTTTGAAATGCCAATATTATTTGGTCCTTGCCCTCAAATAATTCAAATCTAGTGAACAAGAGAAATGTTTTTCAAATAACTCTATCACTGTACAAAATGGACAAAGTGCTGAGATGGAGATATAAACAAAGTGCTATGGTAACAGGTATGGTGAAGTAGGGAACAGATGAATTAATCTCAATGGAGGCGATGAGGGAAGATTTGATAGTTTAGTTAGACCTTGAAACCCAGGGAGGATTTCAATAAATTCAAACAGGTATGGGGTTGGGGATGGGATAAAGAGGAGAGAAAACAGCTTCAGCAGTGCCACTACAGTGAAAAAGAACTGGAACAGAGTTGTAGATGAGCAAAAAAATGAACCTAAAAATGCCCCACTCATAATCCTATTCCCTTACAGATTCATTTTACAATCGGTGGCTTCCGACTGCCAGCCTCTAATACCTCTTTGCTTTGGGGCTTTCTCTGGGTAGAATAGCAAGGCTAGGAAGTTTATATACTTCCTTTCTTTTCATGCAGCCCTCAGCTAATAAAGGGCAGAACCCTTGCCCTTTGGGTGGGAATACTCTGAAGTATGTATTCTAGATCAATTTTAAGATTCCCTATGGGATTAATCTATAATGCTCATAGTTGTAACTGATGAGCATTATAGATGCTTGATGATACATACTTCCTTCTCTTTCTTGACTTACAACCCTACTCTGCTCACACATCTTAGCATAGCAGCAGATGACCTACTTGCATTGAATTCTTCTATCAGTGTCTGCCTCTGGGGGAACATGAACCAAAACAGTTGAAACTGGGAGTGGGTTTCTTTCATTGGAGAACCGTTGACCAGATAACATCGATAACTTGCATTTCTGTTGGAAGTGGACTGATGATAGTGCTCCATATGCTGCAGCATCCAATTGCCAAGACTCTCACCTCAGATTGTTTTAGGAATAGTTGGAGGAGATGTCTTCTTATACAATTTCTCCCTGTAATAATTATAAAAATTACAAATTTGTTTACTTTTTGTTAAATTCCAAAGGAAGAAAATTATTGGTTCAGTTCAGCCAACTATCAAGGTGCAGTGTGAGAGACAGAAGGTCTCTGGGGTAAGCATTTAAAGAGAATCTCACCTTCTGAACCAAGATGGCAGATAGTACTGAAAATTAAGCACAGGTCCTCGCTGAGATGAATGACATTAGAAAGAAGGTATAGTCATAGCTATAACAAAGTCTTCCATAGTAAAAGCAAGACCCTTAGGGGAGAGGTTTTCAACTAGAAAAGATATTGATATTTGGGGGCATGCACTTGACAGCCTTCAACTCCCAGGTTCCTTTTTTGGACCAATAGAATTGACTCACTCCCCATTTTTATAAGATAGACTCTTCTCTTGATTTAAATATCATGGAAAGTAGCAGTAGCCTCATAAGATGACACTTGCTCTTTTATCTATCCTTACATCCAATTATTCTAAACCAATGGCTAAGATCAGACCTTAGCATAGCCCAATTGGGAATTGCTGTCCCTGTCATGGGAAGAAAGGGCTCAGTCATCCAAGAATCTACAGGATCTGGCTAATATGTATTGGCAGAACCCAAGGTAAAATACCTTGGAATGGACTTTAAAATGCTGGATCTGAGAGAAAGAATATAAAACTGGACAAGTGGGGGCATATTGATATGGGGCATCCTTCCATGACTCAGGACTTAATGTTGTGACAAGTATACCTGGAACCAATCCCGAGGCACTGCTGGGATGGTTATTTGAAGCTTATAGGGAGAAACAGCCTACAGTAAATGACACTGAGATGCTGGAATTCTTGTCTGAGGATTGAGAAAGAGATAAAAAGGCCAATAGAGGTGGGTATGCTGAAATGGATTAATTATATAAAATGAGAAAACTCATCAGTTGACTTGTTTCCCAGGTGGTTCCAGGGGACACTTAACTAAAGTGTAAAGGAGTGAACTAGTTAAGGTGTTACACTGGATTTTCTTTTAGGACAAGATTGGTGCTGAATGCTATTTTGGTGCTAGAGTTAAGGAATATATTTTAAGAAAAAATATATCATGAACTCATATTGATTCTTTCAACTAAACTAGGATCTGTTTCTTATTCTCATGTGGCTTACATCTTTATCTACTTTCCCAGTTATTTATTTACCTGAGAATCCTAGTTCTCAACAATACCAACAAAATTGTTTTAATCAATAGCACAGAAAAAGTAGTAGTCTCAGAGTAACACTGTAAACACTTTCACCAATAGTATGAGATAACTGACAGAAGTTTGACAGGTTTTTGTAGTTTTTAATACAATTGAAGAATTTCACACTATTTTTGAATTCTTGTATTTTAAAATCACATGAAATAGTTACTGTCTGTGTGTTTATGCCACAAAATCAATATGCAATTAAGTTCATTTGCTTCATTTAGCTTTCTATTTTTAGAGCTTGCTTTCAGAGATTGTTTTATAATTATGTAAAAACATGTATAATATTTGTCAAATCTGAAAAACAAGTTATATTAAGAAAAGCCTAGATTTTATGTCAGACCCCTCCACGCTGTTATCTTCCTGTGCCTATTCTACATATTAGAAATAATTTTATAGATTCTCCTCTTTTTAAATATAAGAAAGATATACCTATAGTCATATTTATGCCTCCTTTGGTTAATATGCTTTTCTCCCCATGTTACTGACTTAGCAACACATACTAAAAACCAACTCATGGGAAGATATAGTGATATTCCTCTCAACTCTTCACAGCTGCATATGACTCTTTGGGTGGGTGTATTGTTTGTTAATCCCCAGGGATTGTGGGGTATTTTAAATCCTTGAGAGAAACACGAATAGTATTTTATATTTGTCAGATGGAACAAACAACTAGCTTTAGGTAAATCACTGTTTCACCATTAGGTATGGTGTTGTCATATCTTTACAAAGTTAGGTTTCTGGTGATTGCTACAAAGAAAGCAAATACCAAATGGAAGTCAATGAGAAATATAAAATGAGGGAAGTAAAATTCAATCTGATTTTAAGATTTGAGAAGTTGTGTAGTACCCAAGAAGTATACACATCCAATTGCTAAATAATTGTGGTCATTTAAGAATAAAATAAAAATATTAACTTTGATTTCAATTGATGTATATTATTAATTTTCCAATTGCTGTTAAGATGTTAGAATATAAATATTTAAGGTGTTTGGGCTTCACTAAACAAAACTGTGAGGTATTACTTTTGGTTTAGGCATGCCATAAAAAACTACTGACTAATTAAAGATGCTTTGAATCAAGAAAGTTTGGGTTTCTGGTTCCACACATGAGGAGCTTGGAAGTTGCTACTCCATCTAGTAAGTAAAAAATCTGAGGAGACTTAAAAATCAGCAATGCTTCCTGGATCTGCAAGAGAAGTGTAGGGCAAACCACTGCTCCCACTAGAGCAGAGACTCACTAGTGGAAATAACTATAGGAACCGCTCCTGAAATAGGCAAACATGAATTGTACTTGATGAATTGCTGGGAACTCAGCATGGGTAAGTCTGAGAAATAAAAACTCTGGGGGAATCCAGTGATCAGGGGCCTCCCACACTTTTGTGAGTTTTATCTCCAAGAGCTCAAGCAGTGTCTCACAGTAAATATTTTAGAAAAATCTCCTTGAGTGCAGGCTGTGAACCAAAGGGTCACCGGTTCGATTACCAGTCAGGGCATGTGCCTGGGTTACGGGGCCAGGTCGCCAGTGGGGGCCATGTGAGAGGCAACCACACATTGCTGTTTCTCTACCTCTCTCTCTCCCTCTCTTCCCCTTTCTCTAAAAAATGTGTGTGTGTGTGTGTATTATGCCTGAGCACTGTTAACAAGGTCTGCCCTTAAGAGAAACTAATTAACCAGAGCCTAGTGTGTTGGAGTATTATCAGAGCTTAACTGACCAGGAGAAGGAAAATACCCAACTCCAGCAAACTGTAGCCATCTGTCCCCCCTAAGGGGGGTGGGGTGGGAGGGAGAAAACTGAAAAATACTTAAGTTTACAGTCCAGAGAAATAAACTCACTGTAAAACTGAGACCTAATCATATGACTATAGAATGCTTTCCCTCTGTACACTCTACCCTCATATTACTGAAGTCCTATATAAAGCAGTTCCTTTTACCTCATACATAATATCCAGCTACCAAGAAAAGATTAGTAGGCATACTAAAAGGCAAAAAACACAGTTTGCAGAGACAGAAGAAGCCTCAGAACCAGGCATGACAAGAATGTTGGAATTATGAAACCTGAAATTTAAAACAACTATGAATGATATGCCAAGAGCTCTATGGATAAAGTAGACAGCGTTTAAGAACAGATGAGCAATGTAAGCAGAGAAATGAAACTTTAAAAAAAATAAAGGTATGCTAGATATTGAAAACACTGTAATAAGAATGAAAATGGCTTTGATGTGATCATTAGTAGACTGAACTTGGATAGGGAAGAATCTTTGATCTTGAGGATATATCAATAGAATCTGCCAAAACTGAAAAGCAAAGAGAACAAAGACTGAAAAAAAAAACCCCAGAAAAGAATACCCAAGGACAATGGGACCACTACAAAAGATACATATTCTGAAAATACCAGACAGAGAAGAAAGGAGCAGATTAAATATTTGAAACAATAATGGCTGACAATTTTCTGAAACTGATGTCAGACACCAAATCACAGATCGAAGAAATTTAGAGAACACTAAAAAGGATAAATGCCCCAAAATACCCCCCAAACTACACCTAGGCATATCATTTTCAAACTACGGAAAATCAAAGATAAAGAAAAAAATCCTGGAAAAAAGCCACAGGGAGGAAAAAACACCTTACCTTATAATATTTATTTAAAAATAAAAATTACATCTGACTTCTCTAAGAAATTATGCAAGCAAGAAGAGGGTGGAGTGAAATATTTAAAGTGTTGAGAGAAAAAAACCCCACCAATCTATAATTCTCTACCCTGTGAAGTTATCCTTCAAAAGTAAAGGAGAGGTTAAAGATTTTCTCAGATAAATGGTCTAATCTACTTTCTGTCCATACAATTTGCTTATGCTAGATGTTTAATATAAATGGATATAGTTCTCATTTTGTGACTGGTTTATTTCATTTAGCATAACGTTTTCTAGGTTTATCCATGTTGTAGAATGTATCAGCTCTTCATTCCTTTTATGGCTCAGTAATGCTCCATTGTATGTATATACCACATTTTGTTTATCCATTCATCTGTTGCTGTATATTTGGGTTGTTTCTATCTTTTGGCTATTGTAAATATTGCAGTGCACCTGGTGTACGAATAGCTGTTTGAATCTATTTTCCATCCTTTCGGGTACATACCTAGCAGTGAAATTGCTGGGTCATATGGTAAATTCTGTTTAGCTTTTTGAGGAATAGCCAGACTACTTTCCACAGCAGCTACACCAATTTACATCCCCCCTAACCATAAAAAAACAGCTCCAATTTTTCTCCACTTTTGTCAACACTTTTTTAAATAATAGACATCCTAGCAGATCTGAAGTAGTGTAATTTAATGAACATTTTCATTATTAGTGAAGCTGAATATGACTTTATATGATTAAGGACACATTGTATATCTTTCTTTTAAAACTTATATACTCATATTTTAGCCCTCAAGAAAGATACTTAGAGATAACACAATAGAGGTAGTCTTGATAGGCCTTGGTGATCAGCTTAATATCAGGAATAAAGAGAGAAGGATGGATGCTTTATCCAGGTTTTAGGCTCATGTAACTGAGAGGGTGAAATCAGTGTTAAAAGACATGATGAAAATGGTAATAATGAAATACTGTTTTGACAGTAGGATGAGTTAGAAGGGACCTAGCAGGGAGATTAGGTAAGAGTTGACTGAACTTATCTAGGCTTCAAATAATAAGGAATTGAATAAGATAAGGGACAAATGTTAAAGAAATACAAAAGAATTAAAAATAAGACTTGGTATTAGATTGGTTTTGCGATGATGAAGAAGAAACAGTGTGAAATGTGACTTGGGACCTTTAGCCTTGGAGACTGAGTGGTGGTCTCAGCAGAAATAAAATAGGAAAACACGGGAACCTCTAATATGACTCTAATATTCCAAAGAGAGTTAAGTGAATACATTTACAGTAAAGTGTAACCGATTTCCATTCCCACGCTGCTCGTGAGCAGGTTTGGATTCTGGAGAGGGGCTGAGGGTGGTGGTGTGGGGCTGAGAGGACGCCTAGAAGAAAGAACGTAATGGGAGACTGGGGGCAAAAAGGACAACGTGACATTTTTGCTTTAAGTCACTTTCTATGAATATGCCATAAAATAAATGGCCACACTTAATCTTTTTTCTGCTATCCGTTACATTTACCAGAGCCATGTTTTGGCAAGTGTCAGAAACCCAGGGTATGTAAAAGCAGAAGTCAAATTTCATATCCAGCTGAAGCACAGCGGGATCCAGGTGGTGACCCGCTATCACGAGGGCATGGCTCTTTCTATTTCCTGCCTTTGTGTTTCTCCAGGTTGGCTTTCTTCTTAGACAGGCTGCCTCCGTGCATTGGTAAAGGTGGTACTAGTCTGTCAACTCTAGGAGTACTTGATCTTTAGTACCTTTTATTTCAGGGGGGAAAAAAAGGAAAAAAAAAAAAGAATGCCATGTTTCTAACATTCCAGCAATAATCCCTTTGATTGGCTTGCTGAGTTACCTGTCCAGCTTTGAACCAATCAGGCAACAGGGTGGTGCACTGTGGTGGCTCTGGAAACAGAGGCAGGGAGCCTGGCTGAAGCCTGTGTGGACAGTGAATGAAAGTACTTCAGCTTCCAGTTGGTATAACAGGTTTTATGGTGGAAACTTAGAAATTGAATGTGGAATGCAGGACATTCATTAGTTTCAAAATATAGCTTATATGTGTAAATAGTATTCCAGCTATTCATGTCCCTTTCCTAACCCTACACAAATACATTAGAGACTGGCATACACATGTATCTTACATTTAAAACCTTTCAGGTTTTGAAAGGGCATTTGGGTTCCCTGGTAAAATAAATTAGTTAAACTCTATAGTGAAGAAATGAAATCTGTTTATTTTAGGCAAGACATTGCCAACAGCTGTGGTAAGATGTGATGTGATCTCAATGAACAATCTCAGAGCCACCGAGTAAGCTAAAATAACAGAATCTTCTTGTCTGTATTTAGGAAAAACACAGAGCAAGATTATATGAAGAGATTAGTTAAAAATAATAAAAACTGTGCAACAAAATAACTCTTATAGCACACAATGTTAAGTGCTTTTCCAATTAAATCTCTTTTTTTTCCATATGGAGACACTGAATTTGGTTTTCATTGTTTAAAATCAGTTCCAAAGTGCTGTCCTCAAATCACCTTGAAACGGTTTCCTACTGTTGTTAATGCAAGATTTTTTCCTGGTAGCTCCCAAGTTCTGACCCATCCACTGGCTTCCAATGCACATTCTTAAAACCTTCCTTGAAATAACTTTATGATTGGTATTATTGCATTTCCAGACTAGTTCATTTTTTACAGAAGCAGTCCAACTTTATACTTGATAAATCTTATAGAGAAGCTGCTTTGCCAAGGCTGGCAACGCAGCAAGCTCCTAGGGTAGATCACTGTTGTATGTGAGTTTTCCAAAAACATAGACAGTGGCGTAAGGAAAACACATGTGCTTCTCTTTGTTTTTTTGTTTTTTTTTAACTCAGGAACCAGTACTTGTTAACTTTCTACTATTATTCAGTTTCAATAGAGGCTTATTTTGTTATCACCATCTACTTTACCTAGGATCCAAAAGGCATGTATGAATAACAGGAGATAGCCTATGTTTTTACAGGTAATAAACTTGTCTCTTAAAACAGTTATGCCTTTGTCTTCTAATCTTCAGTGCTTCTGTAATTGTAACCGTTAGCCACACACGTGGTTGTAAGACAGGCACGCAATGGTGGGCGATTTTTAATTTCCTGAGGGAATATTTCTCTTGATACCGAGAAGAATGAAGGCATGGTTTTAAACAAAGGCAAGATTATTTTTGAACAACCTTTTCTTTTTCATGTTTTATTGTCGGAAACCAGACCTCTGTTAACTTGGTAATTAATACAAAGACATCAATTTTAGGTCTGGATGTTAGTCCCACATAAATTAGGTAGCAATGAAGGGTAAAAACTTAATGTTTTAAATGTTCTCAGTGGTAAGCTATCCTACTTTATATGTGTACATACACATATATATTAATATTATCCCTTTGTCCATAGGACAGTTAGCATTTACTTGCTTCTCAAATGCCTTTCTCCACTCATTTGACTTCTAACCAGGATCCTTTTTCCCCCTTTGTGTTACCTTATGTATTTCCTTCATTTTGGGTCTCCCAGAAGTATGATAGATAGAATTCAGTAACTCTCTCTTATGTTTTGTTTTTTGGTGATAGGCACAGTTAAGAGTACTGATTTGGAGGCAGAACAGCTACCAGTACAGGTGTGCTGCCAGTTGACTCCGTGACTTTGGTCAAGGTATTTAATGTTTTTTAACCTTAATTTCCTAAGCTATAAAATGTAAATAATGCGTTTCTCTGCTTAAATCACCAGGCTGGCCATGTGGCATAGGAAAGAAAGCAGGAGTCAGCATTCAGAAGGGTGTAAAGCATTTTATAAATGGAGGGTGGCTGCATTATTATGACTGTGATTATGAGCTATCCCACAGCCTGTAAAAAACTGTTGAGACCACTGCCTTCAACTTGGAAGGCAGAAGAGAAAAAAGAGCAGGGAAAAATGGTTCAAAAAAAACCTTATTCACTTCAGATTGCTCTCTGCTAGAGTTGTGAAATCACATTAATTAGTTGCTACCGGTATAAACAATAATAGAATAGGCCAGGAAATATCAGTGTTTCTTTCTTATAAGTTAGAGCAAATATACATCAGTGAGCACAAGTATTGGTTCATTAAACTTGTTTCATTGTGTGTGCTGTGTCTGTGTGTCTATAAATGCTGAGTGTGGTGTAATGTGTATGCCATAGACTGAATTTTTGTGTTCCCTAAAATTCATATATTGATGCCCTAATAAATGTGTGTTGGTTAAGTCACTCAGTCTCTGACATTTGTTATGATAGTCTGAGGTGATTAAGACAATGCATATCTATCAGTGCATGACAGTCCAAAAGTTTTAAGAAGCCACTGCTCTGGGATATGGCTATGTTAGATCATTTGTTGAATTTTACCCTCCCTATCATCCCCAGTCTTTCACACACCTTGTACTTTCCTTTAGATCAACAGTGGAAGAAGTATTTAGAAATAGCCTAGGAAGTTAACCTGGTTCCTTTAGGATAACTCACTGCCCCTGCCAGGCTTATGTTATCCGAGCGTAGTTTGGAATAGTGGAAAGCTAATTAGTATAGAAATCAGAAGACTGTGCTCAATACTGGCTCTGTTTATTTTGGCCTCTTAGGCCTTAGAAAAATTCTGTAACCATTCTGGCTTTCATTATTTATTTTTTAAATTAGAATTGATCAATGCATTGAACACAATTATTAAGTATGTACTATGGCCTGATACTTTACTAAGATCCAGGAGTATACTTCCCCTCCTCACACCCCCAGGAATGTAAGTCTCTAATTTATTAAGGTTGTTATAAAAACCAAATGAGATAAAAATGTTATTGCTAGGTATCATGTATGACATCCTTGTGTCTTGCCAAGGATGATGCTACATTGACACATCACAATCACCCAAAGTTCATATTTATCTGTGGGTTCAATCTGGGTGTTGTACACGAAACGGTTGGAACAAATGTGTAACCACAGATGCCCATCACTATGGTATCTAACAGCACGTCTTAACTTTCCTAAAGGTCCTCTGTGCTCTGCCTCGTCATCTCTTCACTACCACCCCCAGCAACCACTGATCGTTGTTATTGCGTCCAAGTTTTGCCTTTTCCAGAATGTCATATAATTGGAGTCATACAGTACGTAGCTTTCTCAGATTAGTCACCCTTATTTTTGAAGGTTATTTTTGTGATAAAGAATCTGAAATGACAGTCATTTTCTTTTAGCATTTTAGAAACATTGTTCCATCGTCTTCTGACTTCCTCCCGTTCAGATGAGAAGTCCATGGGATGGAAATACTTATCATTGTTCCATGATTTATAATATGTCATTTTTTCTCTGATTTTCTTTCAAAATATTCTCTTTATCTTTCTCAGTATTACCTGACATTATTTTATATTTTGATTTATTGCTTTCTTACCTACTAGAGTCCAAGCTACATGGGGAAAGGGAATTTGTGTTTTTGTTTACTGTTCTATCTCCTCACCAGAATAATGAGTATTCAATTAATATTTTCTGATTAAATGAAGGAATGGGTGCTAATTTTTGCCCCTGTGTTTTTAGTTCTTTTAATCTACACTTGGAAAAATATGATGAGAAACTCAGCTCTTACTGATTTTCACCAAAAACTTTTCTGTACAGAGACTCACAGAGAGAACAGACTTTAGCTTCCACCGAATACGCACACACTGCACCCACACACACAGTGGGGTGGGGAGATGGTGAAGATCTTTAAGCGGCAGACAGGAAGTCAAATGATGACATAAATTGAACATTATAGAACTCCATTCTGTTTTTTTAGGTAGTAACATGGATGGGATGCACTATTGTAGGTGTTTGTGCATGTAATTTTTCCAATAACATATTGTAAAATGGGTATTATATCTTCATTTTACACCTGAGAAAACTGAGAACACAGAGGTTTTGGCAACGTGTCCAGTGCTACACAAACAGGAAGGAACTGAATATCCAGGGTCGCCATTTGCACACCTGCCGGCACACCTGATCTGCCAGATGTGGTGTGGGGAGGGCTTGTCAGGAAGAAGACAGTTTTGCACCTAAAATGTTCTTAAATTCTTAAAAAATTCTTTAAATTCTTAAAGGTTCACTACAGTAGAATTTTCACTGACCACTTCCCTAAGAATTCTCTGTCTTGGCCTCCTCTTGCTGATTCCCCTTCCCCCGTTCTACTGTCATCATTTTCATTTATGTTTCCTTTTCTCCAGATTGCTTGTCAATGGGAATTCCAGCATTTCGATAGAGTAACAAATTCTCTTTACCTCCTTACAAATACAAATGGTTACCATTTACTTATGAGATTCAATGGACCTTTTCAAGTCCAAGTTAATATTTATTAAAATATATTTTCTTATTTGGGTGATAAAATATTTATCTCATTTTTTTAAATCAAAACACAGTTTTGTCCTATTATTCCAAAAACTTTTGGGGTACAACTAATTTTTCCATTTTACTATGGGACTGAGAATGAGAAACATCATTTTTATTGTTTTTATTCAATAATCCAAAGTCCCTTTTCTCCACACTTCCTTAATCTAATTGTGGATGGTTATTTCATATTTGTGTGTGTGTGTGGGGGGGTTGGGTTAGAGAAGACTTGAGTGGAGAGAGTGATTTAAGTGAGCTCCAGTCTTAGGAAATAACTCCTGAAGGTTTATCACTGCATTTTTCTTCTATTCCTCGCCTCCTCTTTTTCATTCTTCTTCTTTTCTTCCACCTTGATATATTTTCTGAAGTATTTAGGGTGAGGGCAAAAATTTGTGTTTCAGCTGTGGTTAGTGTCAGGGTAAATCTTCCTAGGTAACAGAAGGTCCCAACATTGCCAGATTACTAGGATTTTATTTCCTCTTTTTTCCTAGAATTCTCAGAAACTATCCATAACTTCTTTAAAAACCATCTTTTTTTTTGCTTATTCACAAATCTCACTCAAAGTGAATTTCACTCAAAGTGAATTTCAAAGTGAGTGATCACAGTGAGCTATGCCTTTCCTTCCTTCCTCTTTCCATTTTTTTTCACATTTTACAGTCCCCCAAGTACAGGTGCACCGTTTCTGTGTCAAGTGCCTTCGGAATAGTGGGGTCCTTTGGAAGAGGCATTACCCTGGAGAGATGATCTGGTTTGAATTCCTTGTCTGTCCCTAATGATCAGAGTGACCTTGAACAAGTGCCTTGAACTCCAGATTGTCTTCTCATCCACAATTGGGAATGCTCATACCTGTCCCTGTGACCTAATAAGGATCAGATAACATAATGGATGCAGATACATTTATAAAATGATTGGGATTAAAAAATCATGACTGATTACAGGAGAGTCACATCAAGCCTACATATGCAATTTTGGGGGTATGACTTGACTCAATGAATTTTATTTAATGCTCACCAAAAAAAAATTTCTATTAACATGTATTAAGGTTACTGAGGCTAAGTATTAACAGAGACAGGAATGACCATGCAAGCAAATGAAAGATTTATAATTCTCTATCTTTTCCTACCTTTCCTATTTTGAATGCCCAGAGAGCTGTGTAGATTTTCCTTTTATTCCTTGCATTAATCCAGCGTGGAAGTTCCCACAAGTTAGCAAGAATAAAAATTACTGTATAATGTTGTATATACAAAAATATGCATACTCTACTTTATGGATAATTTGAGGAATTTTGAAGGGTAATTTTGACTATGTAATTTTCTTTACCTTGCATGCTGAATTTAGAATTTAACTTCACATAAGATTTGACTCCCCTGTGTTCTCATCATTCTTGTGCTCTAAAGGTGGCAAAAAGGAGAACTTTTATATTATGCAGGAAAATCCCTTGAAGAGAACAAATATAATTTTAAAACCTAGGCTAGTGTGGTTTTGTAAGGCTGATATGTTCAAGGAATGTAACGCATTATTATCACTTACATTTTCGTTTTCTGAGAATAGAGGTGTAGTTTTAGGACCCCAGAGAGCCTCAGTTTTACATAAGCAGCGACTTTCTTTATGTAAGACCTGTGTTTTCACCACACCTCCTACATGTGCTTTCCAGGTCAGCTCTCAGAGCGTAGGTCACAAAAGCTTCAACTGTGCTTCTGAAGGCCAAAGCCAGCCTTCTCCTACTGGAAACAAAAACCTCCATTTTTAATTCTTTCACTTTTTAACAGCCCAGTGGGCTTTCTTTGTTTTGTAAGAGTGGGTAGTTCACTCTTCTCGTGCTTGGAAATTATGCCACCCGTTATGTGTTCTCAAAGCAGGTTTTGCAATGGGTAAGAAAAGACAAGCCATGGCTATTCTGGTTGAAAATTGAGAGTAGTCCTGAGGAGGGGAAAGAAGGATCAAAGCTGTTGGGTGGCTGGATGCTCCCTCGTTTTGCTGAGGCTTGCCTGTTGGTGACTTCATTTCTCTTGAACCAGAAGAAGTCTCATGCATGCCTAATTCACAAGTGAGAAGACAAAGCCTCCACCATCTGTGGGTGGGATTTTCACTTTTTGCGTGTGTGTCCCAGGGTGGAGAATGTAGAAGAGCAGTTGTTGGAGTTAATCTGAGAAAGAGAGCAGGGAGAGAGAGAAGTAAAACATACACCTTATAAATGATACAGTAGGTACTTCCCAAGCTCCTGTTGTGTATGCCCTTGTGCCTCTTTACACGAAAGGTTTGTGAGTCTGGTTCTTGCTTCGCTCAATATCGCCGAAAACAATTATTTCTGATCACAAAGGAAGCTGTCCATCAAGCTGAATCAGAATGATCATTTGAGGGAAAACTGCCCTATATACAAAAATCATACGCTCCCGAAGCAGCCCAGAGGGTGGAGTTCGTTTGTTGCCAGTGACAGTCCCACATTCAGGGACTTTGAATCCTGCACTCTGGGCTCCTGCAGACTGAGGTGATCAACTCTGGGGAACAAAGCTAGCAGCCCTGCTGCCTTGTGACCAATTTTGAGAGGCACAGTTTGACAGTTTCTAAAATCTGGGAAGAATACGCCCCTCCCCAACCCTCAGAGCAAGATCTGAGGACTGTAGGAGGAAAGGGTTAAGAACAAATTTCTAGATTCTTCCTGTGATCTTTGTCATAGCAAGCCCGAACACACTGGAGTTTTAATTCTCTGCTTAGTGGGATAAAAATAAACCGTTTAACCTTTTAAATGCTGGTGCTGTGGAGGGGTGTGCCATTTTTAGTTTTCTCTAGCACACGAGCTTCTGAAAAGCTAAGAGGATAGAAATGGCTAACTAACTAAATTTGGAACCTTAAAAAGGTCAGAGTAAATCTGGTGCTATCCTGTCTTTTTTTTTCTCTTCCACAGAATGCATGTTACATTATTTAAAATTGTGAAAAAGATTGTAAAAAGGACAAGTAAAGACAAACTTGAACTGTGAAATATTGTTGTAGGAGGAGATAAAAAAAGGAATAAAATATCTTAGGCTGATGATTTTTAGTAGATCTTGAAACTGGACTTCATGATCCATTGTTTGTAGTTGCGACGGTTGTGGCAATGGGCGGTAGGAGTTTCTTAGCACTTTAATATTTTCCGATAATCAAGGAATTGTGAATGTTACAATCTTCCAGGCCTCCTTCTATTTACCAAAAATTGGGTTCCTCCCCCTGCCCTGACCTTGGTGGCAGTGATGTTGATTTCTCTCCTGGTATCTTTACTTGTGAAGGAAATTACCTGTAAACACGTGGGCTCTGGAAGATCACGCCCATTGCAACACAGAATCACTGAGAAGTAAAGACTGCTTTTTGTATACTATACTGGTTCTTATGTGGAATACACAAAAAAAAAATAGAAGAAATAAGTTTTTTTCCTTCAGGATTTATAGTCTAATTAAAACAGATCAAACATGAAGGGATGAACTGACTGAAAAATCTTCTGGCAGTAAGAATACAAGAAGCATTTTTAAAGAGTACAGGGTACAGGAAGTATCACAACTGGTGATCTGTGCTGGTAGACAGAGGGTATGAGTCAGCTTTCCAGCCTCCCCTCAGACCACATTTCACCATCCCTTCCACGTACAGATAGCTTTCATTTCCTTGAATACACTCACTATATTTGATTGTGCTCATGTTATCACAGTTGCTTCACATGCTTTCCCTCACATTCTGCCTGTTGAAACTCTACTCCTCAGTCATTTCACTCTTTCTGTCTACGCTCGAACTGATTTTAGTCCAACTTGTGCTGTCACTTGCATATGTGTCTTTCTTTCACACCACATTCTGAGTCTCTTGAAGGTAGGATTGTTCTTTTATTTAGCTTTATAGCTCATGCACTTATTAGGGCCCAATACATATTCATTGCAGTAAGTGGAATTAAATTTCCCATGAAGAAGAGGAGCAGTGTCTCCAAAATGATTCCCGGGGTCGAAGTGTAAGAATCTGGAGGTCTGTTTGTGCCATAATGGGATGTCTGTCGAGTTGGTGGGCTCAGTGTACACTCTAGAGCTGAGGAGAGATCTCAGGGGCTGTAGCTCATGGCACATTGTACACGTGGGGGGCAATAGAGAGTTTGGCCGGGGCTGAGACACCTTTCCTGGGAGAATATCCCACAATTCCTCTATCCTGTAGATACTCATGATTAGGGAATATGATCATGGTTTTTGATGGACACTTTAAAAGTTTAATTTGAAGAAAAATGTTTTCCTTGTATTTGGGATTCTGTGAGTCCAGAGGTAAATGGAATACCTACCATTATGCTATTTCTAGTCCTGGTGATGGGATTTTAAAAAAGCTGAGAGAGATGAGGGCAAATTTTTTTTTCTCACGAGACTTGGGCTATGTCCTTTGGATTGTGACCATGGAGAGACGAGAAAAGGACATTGTCTTCAATGAGTATAAAATTTAAGTATTAGCACAGGTCTGCTTGTTTCCCTTCACAATAACTCCTTTCTTGTTTTCTCTGCTTTACCCCTCTTCATATTCATATTGCTATTTTTGTTCATCAGTAATGGCCCGATGAGGAAACTGGAGGAACTACTAAAACAGCTGTAAAAAACTTTTGTCTGTCCTTCCTTGATAACTCTTTATTGTTAGTGCGAGATGAATGACATTGCATAACGGCAAACTCACATTCTCTGGAACTGGTGACGATGATAGTGCCATTCTTTAACTTTCTTTTCCTTCCGGTAAGAAAACCCCCAGCTCCTGCTGTCACCTGCCTCTTCCTCCATGAGCCAAGGAATCACTTAAAAACCATTATCAGCTAAATAAAAATAAGGCTAGGAAAATAAGCTATCCCTAGGCAGAGATGGTATTCTCCAAGGGAGGCTGGAGGCGCGGGTCCCAGACCAGTGTCTGTGTATTGATTGGTTCATTCCCTTACCCTGGTCTCAAGAAAGCTTAGATAATCCTGACCACCCTTATGTATTTTTACCTAATGAGCCGGCAAACTGGGATTCATCTTAGTGGGTTTTCCTTGGACTAACTAAAAAAGGATGACTTAATTACCTTTATTCTTTTTCAAATGAGAGATCCACAGGCTTATTCTTCCACATGAGTGCTTTTTAATTTTCAACACAGGTCATTTAAATTGTTTCAGTTTCTTATGCACTTGGTGAAAAAATCCACTCAGATTCATCTTTTAAAAAAATGCAATCTTTGGCAGTACTGAGTTTTTCCACATTTGAAATCAAAGTAAGAAAATGCCTTAGGGATTCCTGGCTTCAGAGAAGAGCTGTGGGCACATCCATGCAAGAGCCAACATTTCAGTAATGCTAATGAAATTTCCCTGACTAGAGATTATTTTCATGGCAGTAAATATAACTCTCTCATACCCTTTTCCAAGGCTGATACCTGTGATCAGTTTTGAAGAATTATTAGCGAAGAAAAAGATTTATTTTGCAACAAAATTGAGTAGGGACACAATTGGGGCAATCAGATGACTCCTGGATTATACTAAGCTGTTATCTGAAGGTCTCTTATAATTCTCAAAATACCCACCATTGGAGACATTGCTTAACAGAACATTAACTACAGCTTTGCTACTGCCAAGTGTTCTAGATGCATCCAGGTAGTCTGTAATTAATGCACCTGCAGAGCTGCACAAAGGACTTCATACGCTGTCCATTTCAGTGAAGAGTGGCTGGAATGGCACCTGCACAACAGGTGTAGCTCAGGACAAGCACAAAAGGCCAAGTTCTAACTAGAAAGCTTAATCCCTTTCAGCAGGGACTGACTAGCTGAGATTTCTTTAGAAGCAGCAGTGTTTTATTCTATGAAAGATACAGAGTAGGATGTGGTGAGGGTTAAAAAGGGGATAGGGAACCTGGTGCCTGAGCACTGGTTCTGTTAGTGGGAGAATTAATAGTGATGTGTAAGGGCCATTGAGACAAGGGGATTAGGAAACAGGTGGAAGGACACAGGGCTTGGGACGCCTGAGGAGTTTTCAGAAATCATAAGTGACTTATCTTAATCTTTATTCTGCCCAATCTATATTCAGATTGGACACATATATGAATTTTCAGTGACCATCAGGGAATGGTCTAAACAGAACAAAACAAAAAATCTTACAGATGATATCAGTTATAATTTTAATGTCTAATCTTACATCTATTTATGAATTATTTTAAGACCATCCATTCAAGAAACTCAGGTAATTTTGTAACTATAGCATCCTGTGTTCATATGGCATCTATTATGTGTAGGGCCCATTTTGTTTATTTTCCTTATTTAATCCTCACTCACATCAGTCCTAAAATTTGGGCTCAGAGTATGAATAATGTGCCTGGGTCATGCCACTGGGATGAGGAGAGTCAGCAGTTCTGATGTGGGTCTATCTGACCTCCAGGCCAGTGCTCTTCGACCACAGCTGTACCGCTCTCCCCTTGCTTACTAGGCCCTGGCCCTATGACCTCTCCATTCTGCAGTGCACTGACCAACTCATCCCCCTTTAGGCTTTTGTATTTACTGCTCTCTCTGCTGTAAGCACTTACACCAGCCCTTCCTGTGTCTGGGTATTTTATTCATGAAAATTTCGGCTTAAATGTCTCCTTTCTCTAGACTTTCTTTTCTAAAATTTGCATCACTGACTACCAAGTCTTTCTATTTTATATTCTTCGTAGAATTTACCACAACCCCAGATTGTAATACTTGTATGAATATTGCCTAACTTCACAAGAATCTAGGTTCTCTGAAGACAGGGATTTTGCTTATTTTGGTCACTGCTGCCTAGCTCATGTGAGACAAAGCTTATTAAATAGTAGGCACTAAGCAATTATATTTTGAATTAATAAAATGTAACTCTAATCCCTGGGAGGTAGCTTAGCATTCAGAGTAGTGATAATTTAATGAAAGAATCAATATGTCATTACAGATTTGATACAATTTTAGTTCTTTATTTTGGAAATAAAGATAAAATTGGATGGCAGGGAGGGAAGAATGGGATAAGGGAGAATGATGAGATTGATAATGAGAAAGGAGAAAATAAACAATAAAAATAAGTTACATAAATAATATTTGTCCCTGACTGGTGTGGCTCAGTTGGCTGGGCATTGTCCCGTAAGGCAAAAGGTCACTGGTTTGATTCCCAGTCAGGGTGCATAGGAGAGGCAACTGATCGATGTTTCTCTTTCACATCCATGTTTCTCACCCTCTCTCCCTCCCTTCCTCTCTCTCTAAAAATAAATAAATAATATTTTTTATAAAAAATAATGTTTATATTGAACAAATGTTTATTGAGTGTCTACTATGGTAGGATGAACATATGTTCTTTTTATATCTGTTGGTTTATAACATAATTATTTAGGAAGTTCCCTTTCACTCTTGGAAGTGTTCCTTCTTGGACAGTAAAGCATATGGTCTTCTTAACTAGGGGCTCGACGCTGTCAGGCAGTGAGGATGCTGTAGTGCACAACATGGTCCCTGGTGTTACGGAACTTACAGCACAGTAGAGGAGACGCACATCAATCCAGTAGCCCACCAATAATCCACCAACGGCAAATTCCAAAAGGGAGACGTGCCTTGCCTTTCAGTTTTCAAACTGAAGTTTTCAAACTTCATGTGCACAATCTCATTTGATCCTACCACTGATTCCATGACAGAGAATAGTAGTATAAATTTTAAAGGACATGGAAAATGTTGTTGAGAAGTAACTGAGTTGTGACTTGGTCAGTGCAAATTAGCAGAGCTAGGACAAGAACTGCATCAGGAAAATGCCAGCATTCTAGGGAGACTCAACTTTGTTCTAAAGAGTGAGGAATAAGAAAAATGCAAATTTTTATCTTACCTAATGAGGCTTAGAATCTTTCAAGACATTTTTGGAATTCCTCTCACTAATATCATCTTGAGGCAACACAGTGCCATCTCTGCAGATTTCTCTAGTAGAAAAAGACAATTATTTTGGAAAGGGTTTCCCATATGCTTATTTTCAGTAGCATTGTTTTCCCTCATTGAAAATGGACTTAAATCTCCAGCTCTGCAGTTTACAGCATAAGCAACAAATAATTGTAGTTAAGAGCTATGGGACTGGCCTCCAAAGACAGAGCTCCAGTGAATATTTATACTCCCGTGTAATCCCCTCCTTTGAATCTGGTGGGACCTGTGACTTACCTTTGACCAATTGGATGTAGAGAAGTGATGCTGCATGACCTTCAAGGCTAGGTAAATAGAAACTTTCTAGCTTCTTCTTGACTCTGGGATTGCTCACACAAGGGAAAGCCAGATCCAACTATTTGAGACCACAATGCCATGTGGAAGCCCAGGCTATCCCCACTGATAGACTGTGTGGAGATGGAGAGTGAGGACAGCCAGCCCCCGACAATTCTAGCCATTCCCGCTGAGGTGCCAATCACGTGAGCAAAAAGATGTCCACGTTAAATGTCCAGCCCAGTTATGTCTTCGACTCCAGCCCCAACTGTCATCTGATTGTAATTGCTTGTGAGACCCCAAATGAGAGCACTCACTGAGCACAGTTGTCCTACAACTTAGAAAAATAATATTAATTGTTGGTTTTAGCCACTAATTTTTTAGGGTGGCGATAGATACCAGAACAATAGCATAAACTCAAGAGTCAGTCGTCCTGGGTTAAGTTCTGAATGTTTACTTGCTGGCCTGGTGGTCTCAGGCAGGTGACCTACCTTCATGCTTTAGTTTTCTCATTTGCAATTGGGCATCATAACAGCACCTACCTTACAGGTTTGTGGCAGAAATTAATATAACTTATTATGTACAAAGCAGAGCTTGGCATTAAAAAGCATCCAATAAATGTTAGCTATTAGTATTAACTGTATCTAGATAAATCTTAATCTGTTATTTTAAAAAGAATCTATGTTTTTCTTAAATGCCTCATGGATATGGAAAGAAACTCAGAATCACATTAGCACACTTCTGAGTCCCATGGGAACAAAAACGAGCACTGGGTTTTGAGAGATCAAAAACTGAAAACTAACATTGAGAAAAAATTTATATCCCAGGAACTTGTAGGAGATTCCTCATTGGCAAATTGTGGATAATAATAATAATAATAATACCACACTAGGTTAGTGAGGGGATAGAATAAATTAGTGAATGTAAAAACCTCAAAGCAGTACCTGGCTCTGAGTATGTACACTGTAATAATAAATGTTAGTACTATTATTACCCTCTATGTCATATCTTTCTCCCCAAGAACTGCCTCAGGATCTTCCCACCATTCATTAGAGACTAAGTGGTTTAATCAAATGCTTAGGCTACTGATTCCCGGTTTTATATGGACTGCTAAGCGGCTCCTCATGCTGTTTTTAAGTTCCTTGACCTCTGTAAGCTCTTTTTAGTGATGCTCAGAAGCTGGAACAGTTGAGTTTCAGATATAGATTGGAGAGCTTCCTTACTAAGTCCAATAAAATAGCTCAGAGTTTGGCTCTCACTTTTAAATACTATGCAGATGGCGCTGAACCCCAGCCAAACTGGCGGCAACTCGATTTCCTCTGGTGAGTGCTGGTGGGGTGTCTACAGGATGGCATTCATTCTCATTCCTTGTCCCCTTTCTCTTCTCTCTCCCTTCCTCATTCATACACACACACCACACACACATTCTGTATTTTTTCCTTTTGGCCTGAGTATTTTTGTATAATGACAAGACCAGCAATAATTAATAAAATCATTGGTTTCCTGCCTGAACTTGTGCTTATGTTAGCTATCTCATCGTGTGGAAATTTTCACTTCAGCGCCAGATCAATAGCGTCCCCTTTGTGACTCCCCACTGCCAGGAGAGAAAATGTTCGCAAAAGGAGATCTAAGGAGCTTCCTACTGATTTAGCAGAGACAGAAGAAAGGACACCCTGTGCCAGCTGTGAAAGAAGCTCTTATATGCTGATAGGAATGTGATGAAATATCTGTACATTTGGAGCTTGTTTTTAAGAGCTATAAAATCTAACCACATTGAGTAGATTTTTGAACACTTTTAAAATAAACATAAACTAAGCTTTGATAAAGGGACCCGTTTTGTTTGATTTACTGTTATACTGTAACAGTGTATTTTTATATACAGAAATGTTAGACGTTCAGGATGATGTTAATTGCATAAAATATATAAAAATGTGATGCAGACACACAAGATGTAGGAAGGGTCTGCAAGGGTGAATCCCTGCACCTGTGCTAGATAACAAACCTTTTGGACCCCTGCCCCACCCCCGAAATAAAAACTTATCTAGTTATCCACATTCTTTGGATGTTTGGGTGGATATTTAGGTTTACATGGAAAACGGAGTAGACTTTGGTCTTGTTCTGCTTGTAGGACCAGAGAATGTCAGACTTGAAATATTCCAAAAGGGGTGATCTAACACAACCTCTCTCATTTTGCTTTTAAATTTTATTTCGACTTTGGAGTTGGTTTAGCTCTACCACTCAACCCTTTTCTTACCTTGGATCAATTACATAAACTCCCTGAAGCTCAGTTTCCACATCTGTGAAATGAGCATTATAATGTCTCCCTAGTGATCTTTGGAAACAAGGAGCATAAAGTGTTTAGCATCCTGTCCGGCACAAAGTAGGTGCTCAGGAAGTAGTAGGTATGATCAGTTTCTCAAGCAGGTGGACCAGTCCAGAATTATATTGTCTTGACAGTTCTTTTTATGTTGAAGCAAAATCTGTATGATTTTAAATTATTTATTTCATTTTGAAAAAAACAGCTTTAGCAAAGTAACATGTGACCATTGTAACAGACAATACAGGGGGGATACCATTCAAAGAAACAGTTAGTCAACCCCAGGCCCATTCCACAGAGTCAAAGTCAACTGTTTTCATTTTTAGATCTTCTGTTGATTATTATCTTCATATTTCTGGATAATATTTCTTTGCATTTTATTTCTTGATTTATCAATTTTATTCTATATCCATTGACCATCTCCTGTTAAAATCACATATTTAGATCACTGCTGATTGCTTTCCTATTCTCAATATTTATTAGTTATATATTAATTATATAATATATTTACATGTTTTTATTGATGTTATATATAACATTAAAAACACACTAAGACTTGTATTTTTTTGTTTCACCAACTGTTTACAATATGTCCTACTTCCCCAAAGTGAGAGACGAGGGTGGTCTTGCCTTCTCTGCCACGCCCCTGCCACGCCCCGTGTTCTCTCAGCGCCACTTTTACCTTCACGCTGGAAGGTTGTTAATGTTTGCATTTTATCTTGTAATCATAGTCAAGAATTCTGGCTTCTTTCTGAGTTAACCGAAGATTCGAGAACCAATAATTATACATGTACACATGCATACAACAATTAGATATATAGTGTTGTGATTTTGTAAATATTGTTCCCTCTGGGCCAGTTACCTAAGGTTACGTTTACATCTCTTCAGGTCCAGTATTCCAAGCCAATAGAGCAATGTTGCTAGCATCAAAATAAAATGTATTTTTGTTTATGTATCCCATTAATGACTACATTTTGGTTTATTTAATAATTAGTCTGAGCGTGTCTTCTAAAAAATTTTTAAAAGATTTTATTTATTTATTTTTAGAGAAAGGGGAAGGGAAGGAGAAAGAGAGGGAGAGAAACATTGATGTGTGGTTGCTTTTCATGCACCACCTCCTGGGGACTGGGCCCACAACCCAGGCAGGTGCCCTGCCTGGGAATCAAATGGTGACGCTTTGGCACTCAGTCCACTGAGCCACACCAGCCAGGGCATGTAAAAAATTTTTTAACATTCAATAAAGTTTTTGATTCCCTCTTTGGCATAATTTACTTTTATGGAATCCTAAAGGTTATCCATACTCTTAATTATTTTTATCCTGGAGCTACTCTTCAAATTTTATGAAGCCCACCCTCCCTCCTCCTCTGCCCTGCCTGGTTCCTCACTAAGGCCGGCTGTATCACCATTCTTCAGTACACCCTACTTTTCTAGCTGGATCTATAGTTTACCTTCTCATCTTACTGCAGTGTATCTTCAACTAACTCTCTGAGAAATATAAGGTGGTTTGGTTTATATTTTCTGAGCTCTTGCATATATTCAAATGTCTTAACTTTCCCCTCTCATATTTGACTAATTATTGAATTGGACAGGAAATGCTAGGTTGGAAATAATGCTCCTTTGGACATTTGAAGGCATTGTTTTATTGCCTTCTAGCCTCCAGTGTTGCTGATGAAAGTCTAGTTTTAATCTGATTCTTCTTCCTTTGTAGTTACTTGTTATCATCTCTGAAAGCTTTTAGGATTTTCTTTTCCACTAAGGTATTCAGATTTCTCAAGGATGTGATTAGTCCTAGGTCTTTATCATTTAATGTTCTGAACACTAAGTATGTTAGTGCAGACCTGTGATTACATTTAGCCTGAGAATGTCTGGTTCATAATTTCTTTGATAATTTTTTCCCCTTTACATTCTTCATGCTTTCTTTCTAGGATGCCTACATTGGTATGTATGTGTGTGTATATACATATATTTTTTCATTATTTGTTGTCTCATTTATCTTTTCTCTTTGTCTTTCTGCTGTATATTTTGCAATATTCCCTTGACTTTCTTATTTAGTTTCCTTATTGAATTAAAAATTTTTCAATTAGTTTCCATTTTTGAGAGTTCTTTCTTAGTCTCTGAGTCTTTTCAATGTAACCCATTCCTGTTTCATGGGGATAACATTTATTTAAATCTCTGAGTATTTATTAGATTTTATAAATATTCTTTTCTTTCTTGAATTATCTCTGTGGAGGTTTTTTGTTCATCTTTATCTTTTTTTCCATGCTGATTCTCTTAATATACATTGTTGTGCTCACTCATATTTTAAGAAGAAAGACTATCTGTAGAATGGTATAGGTTTTCTCTGCTGTTATAGAAGACAGTTGTCTCAGTAAGTATCTCCCATAACTTACAGTCTTATGTGAAGTGGAGTGGGGTGGGGTGAGATATTTCCTTTAGAAGGCCTCACTTTAGGATTAGTGGGTAAAAAGTCTTATTGGCAGGATGAGGGCTTTCCAAATCCAGAAGAAATGAAATTACTCTGGGGGACCAGTATCCTCACTTGAATCCTGAGATTTCTTCCAACATCTTCTGTCACTTATTTACAGAAAACATCTCTCCCCACCCCCAACCTCCATCACTTTTTTTTTGCCTGGGGGTAAATATGGGCTATCTAATGCATAAAGAAACCTTCAGTTAATTTGTTGTTTTTAGTTGTATTTATAATTCTTTTCCTCCATAGGATGTCTCAATTCTGAACCTAAAGTGTGCCTAGTGTTCCAATGGGCAGATTAGCAGTATTCACTTCCTCTGCAGCTCTGAAAATAGCATATTCTTGGCTGTAATTTTTCTCCATTATTCCATTTTTCAGGAACAGTTTCTGTGTTACAACAATGGTTTCTCAGGGAATATGGTTGTCCACAGTATGTCACCAATTTATCT
>CM052539.1:28645003-28715236 GCA_028533065.1 Trachops cirrhosus
ATGTCTCAATTCTGAACCTAAAGTGTGCCTAGTGTTCCAATGGGCAGATTAGCAGTATTCACTTCCTCTGCAGCTCTGAAAATAGCATATTCTTGGCTGTAATTTTTCTCCATTATTCCATTTTTCAGGAACAGTTTCTGTGTTACAACAATGGTTTCTCAGGGAATATGGTTGTCCACAGTATGTCACCAATTTATCTTCTCAGACTAGAACTAGATATTGGGGTTTAAAGTTTTAATATTTATTTGATTTTTTTAAAGGATGGATCAACAGTTACCAAAATGATAATGTTTTTACTGGGTTAAATACTCTAATTTCTTTGTTTTTTTATTTACAAGGAATATGATCTAAGTTTAATTTTTATTTTCTCTAGCTTTTTGAATTATTGTTTAAAAAGCACAATGTACCAATATGGAACTATAAAACAAGTTGAAATCTTTACAGAGAAAAAATGATTACATTTTCACCCCTGTATGTAAATAATTTAGGACATGTGCACTTATGTGAATCTATATTTCATGGGTTATTTTCATTAGAATTCTCAAATAGAAATCATAATGTTTGACAAAATTACCACCAACCAGTAAAGCCATAAAGATAGGTTGTACTGAATTTGAAATTGTATAAATACTAGAAGGAAAAAAAGGATTTTATTAACTAAACCCATATGTCTGAATAAGGTTAAAAACCTGCAAAGTAGACATATGAAAGAATATAAAAGTGAATGTAAATTTATCATCTCCCAAGAATTGTTCCCGTTACTAATAGAAGCAAATATTAAAATTTACTTATGACATTGTAAGGTTTAAGTATTCTTTGGAGAGCTCAGTATTTCAGTGAGATAAACTTTTTCTGATATCTGAGTTAACTTCTAGCAATAGAGGTTCTGAAAAATATCTGACCTAAGAATTTACTTCTTTAAGATGATAGGATGTAAAAAGGAAAATAGTAAAAGTGTTACCCAAATTTTTAAATTAGCGCAATGCTACGTTCTCTCATTCTTTAGATTCTAATCACTTAGGTAATTAATCAAAGCTCTCCAAACCTGAACTATTGGTAACTCCATTTTCCACAGAAAGTTTCCAGGGATTCAGTTTTCTGAAAATGGCACCTAAGATTACCTGGATCTAGTACATGCTGTTCATTTTACAAATAGCCAAGGGAGAGATTCAGTGGAAGTTATTGCCCCTCTGTTACATAATAACTCAGCAAGACTAGAAATCTGTTATTTAGGAAATAATTTTTGCTTGCTGCTGAGGTTACAGAGCAATAAATGGCTCCTTCCTGTATCCCTAGACTTTGCCCAGCACATTTATGTGGCCATTTTTTTTTGCCCTGTGTACTTACGTATGAGTTAAATCATCATGACTGTATCACATTTACATTAAACCCTTTTTCTTATTTCCCTATCTTTTGGAAGCACTTTTTCTTTCTCTCTTTTATGATCTGTTTCTGTTTTCATATCTCTTGTCTGGAGTTATCTCCTTTTGGCAACCACCTATGATGAAGAGAGTTGAAAGGCAAAAAGATACTCCAGGGTTAAGTACTTGCTTTTATTTTCATTTAAAAAACAGGTTTCTTTTTAGAATAGTACTTTGTAAGTAGTAAAGTAGCATGAAAATTTTACATATTTGTGCTCATTTAAGGCTTAAATGACATAATTTATTCAAGTTACTATCAGAAAATATTTTCATGTTTATCATTGAGAGTCTTGAAAATTTTGTAGGTTTCAATTAATTCACTCAAGAAAAAGAATTAGCAAGCCTACTCTACCTTTAGTGTGATTTTGTGATTTCCATATTACTATGGATTTCAAATACCTCTAAAGGACAAAAATACCAAGTATAAGAAACAGTAGTTATGTTGCATATAACATACTCAACAGTTCTCACATACATAGCATGTTAGATAGGAAAAACTACATACTTCTATTCCATATTACTGTGTATATCAGAGCTGTTGGGCAGTTCTACATGGGCAAACAAAAATGTCCTTCAAGGAAAAGAATATATTTTTCTTCTTTAGTGTAAGAAGTTTGTTTCAATCTTTTAATCTAATTTCTTTAATAATTTAGACTTTTGCTGTTTCTGGCCATTTTGGTTTATTATTTTGATAACCTATAAAAACCACTGGTTTTATGGAAAGAATAATACTTTCAGAAATAATGCTAAGAATATTTTATAGAAATTTTTATTTTTCACATATTAACTAAAAAAAGAACACTTTAAAATGAATTATAACATGGAGCCTCCAAATATATTTTTGGTGTTTTTCAGATTTCCATTTGCAAATCTTTTCTACAGTTATAAAGATAAAGAACACTCTTTTCACATATTTATTTTATCTTCTAGAATTGTTGGTCTACTCAGGTTCCAGAAAAATCATAAATTACTGAGGTAAAGAGACATTATTCTATCGTGGTTTACATTTTAAATTTGAAATGTCACAAATGTGTTTCTCTTACAAAAGTCTCCATACCTGAGCATTCCAAATACAACTTATTTATAAAAGAGGAGAGACATAGATTGTAGTGAATACAGGTAGATAGTAAAAATGGACAAAGACAGAACCTATGTAAATAAACCATCCTCCATAGACACACCCATGGCAAACACTGCCTGCGTCTGTTACGGGAAGCAGTCCTGTGGCCCTGTTGTGGGAGAGCACCAGAGAGCGGAGAAGAAGCGTCGGGTAGGAGAAGAGGCTGAGATCTAGTCTGACCTGGGGGCCCCATGGCCGCTGCTGTGGGTCTGGCCAACTCACTAAAATGGGCCAAACCTCAGTTTGAGAAATGACCTAACAGTTCGGTATGTATTCAATGAGAAAATACTTCTAAAATTGTTTGGATGACAATAAAGGGCAAAATATATAAAGTATTATTAGAAAAACATGTACTTAACTATAATAATGGAGTTAGAGAGGAAGGTAAGGGAAAAATGTAAATAAAAAATGAAATTGAGCCCTGGCTGGTGTAGCTTAGTGGATTAAGCGCGGGCCTGTGAACCAAGAGATCACGGTTCGATTCCCAGTCAGGGCACATGCCTGGGTTGCAGGCCAGTTCCTGGTGGGGAATGCACAGGAGGCAACCATACATTGATGTTTCTCTCCCTCTCTCCTTCCCTTTCCCTCTAAAAGATAAATAAATAAAATCTTTAAAAAAAATGAAATTGAAGAGGTAAAATATTTTTAAATTAGAGTAATTTTAAAAGTAATTTTGGTCTATAGATTAAAATCTACGTGTATCCAGTTTTTGCTGTTTTGGAATCAGTATGGTAGTATAGTTTATTACAGATTTTGATTTATTTTTTGATTCAACAAATTGCCTGGAGTAAAACAATTTTTTTATTTTTTTTCATAAAAAAGAAAATTATCTGGAAATATTTTACTACTTTTCTGCAAAAGATTTAAAGACTTAGATTAACACAGTTAATAGAGATGTGATTACCAAGATACCATGTTTTGAATTGTAACTGCTTTTTTACAATTTCCTGTGAGAATTTCTAAACTAACTGTTTCCCATTTGCCACGCTGAGACAATGTAACCTGCCATGGCTTTCGGCTATTGTGGCTAAGCTTGCTTGGGCATAAAGAAGCATAACAATATTTGGTGGGAGGAAGTGACTTTGTTGTCCCATCTTCAAAATGACAGTGCTCCACTTTACCCGGTCATTGTGTTGTGGTGCAGGACCCGGTGTAGGCTTCTGTTCTAGAAGCATCATCTTTCTCGATAGTTACTTAGGTAGACATGGTCGATTAAGCAAGGGAGAAGGCATAACATGTAAGAAAAAGATTAAAATTTTAATTCCTGTGACAGAATAGAGCTGCTACACTGCAGACGATTCTGCCTAAAACTGTGTGATGTGGCAGTGCTGATGAAGCCAAGCGGTGTGCGTTTGTGGGCCGCATCTACACTGAGAGAGAGGACTGGCCATCTCTCCTCCCCGTACTGCACGGCCCATTTCTACCACACAGCTCTGTGCCATGTGGACCACATTTGTTGACATGGCTGGCCAGACGCCTGCTGTTGAAGCATGTCCAGCCATGTGGCTCATCTTCACCAACCACTTTATTTTTGTTGCACTTTTAACCAGATTTTTGTGGCTAATGATGATATAAACACGATGGTAGAGGAGATGCCAGTGGACTACTGTGCTTTTCCCAGTGAGAATTTTTTTAAAAAACTAATGTGTTTTACATAGTTTTCTATCTATCTGAAGCTTCATGATGTTTAGAATAGGCCTGGAAGAAAAAGAAAGTGTAAGAAAACAATAATAATGAACTATTGAGTAAATAACATGAGGAATTATAAGACAAGGCATAAAGAAGGGGATTTACTGGAGATATAAAGCAAAGACATGAAATTTGTTGATGTCGATTTTCACGGCTCTTCTGCAGATTTTTAATTTTCCTTTCAACCCTCAGTCCCAGTACCCATAGTTATACATCATGGACTCAGCACACTTCCTGTTCTCCAACACTTATTTTCACACGAATCTTTTAAGCTCCCTTGATAGGCTGTAGTTCTCTCTTATAAATTAGCAGTTTTCATGTAAATTAACTGGGTAATACTTGTATTGTCCAACATAAATTCACTAAGAGACTAGACCAAGATAAAAGCCCACTTAGTGAACAGGTAACTGATAGCATCTTTATTAGTTTATCAGAAGGCTGGACAAAGAATAAGTGTTCAACAAATACTTGGTGAACTGAGTTGAATTGAACTGATAGCATCTCAGACACCAAGGACAGGTACAATGGAGAATGAGTAGAATAGTCTGGAAGCTGAAGAAACTGGTAAGATTGGAAATATGAGCAAAAACATAATAAAACCTTAAGAGAAGAAATGGAGGCCATGACAGTTTGATGCCACATCAGTTATCTCTTTATAAATTATAACCACGCCAAGATGATGTAGCTTAAACAATAATAATTTTGTGTGCTCACAAATCAGTGGATAAAGAACTCTGGCTGAGTTCCGCTGGGTGGTTCTTCTGTAACTCTTGCTGGGGTCGCTCATGTGACTACGATCATTGGATTGCTCAAATGGGTTTGAAAAGTGTAAGATGGCATCACTCCCATGTCAAGCACTTGTTGCCGCCCACTGGCTAAACCGTGTGTCTTTAGGAGACTAACTCAGACTTCTTCACATGGCAGTTGCATTCCAAGAGAATAAGGCCCAGAGCAATGTACTTTTCAATGTTCCATTGGCCAAAGTAAGTCACAGGGCCACGTTCAAAATCAGTGTGGGAGGAAATGATACAAGGGTTATAGTAAAGGAGGCATGATTCATTAAGGCACATTACTATACCAATTTTTCACAGCTCCTATATTATATGATAATAATGTTGGTTGTTGCTCCTATTTTTCATAAAGAGATTTGCTAGTACTTGGAATTAGTATAGCTAAAATTCTAGTCCAAAAAATTACCCTTTACTTAGTAGCTACCTCCTCTCAAATTGTCTTCCTAGTAGTGCTTCTGACAGTGTAATTTTACCAGCCATAAATATGCCTGCGAAACCTGAAATAATAGTGCAGTTCTCCTTTATGATATATATTTTATTAAATCGGGTTCATTATATTATAGTGCATTCTAGATAGGGAAAATACAGCAGAGGCAGTGTCTGGAAGATTTAAATTGTCCACAGTTGTTGGTGTACATTGTTCCCAGAATATGCTGGGATGATAACTAATAAATGAATAAATAAATGAAGAACAAATGTTTAAAGAACATCATTTTGTGGAGGTAAAAGAATATCTTGTCAGGGGAAGGGAGAAGGTACCCCACATATCAGCATCAGCATTCAGCCCTGATGGAAGGGTAAACAGTTCTGTCAATCAGTCCAAGGTGGTTGAATAAATACAGTTTGTGCAGAGTTACTGGAGCTCCTAAATGCCACCAACTGAGGGAGCCTGTACTCCATAGATGGTCTATCCTAGACCATAGCGCTTGGCAAAATGTTACTGTGCTGCACTAAATCATATGGTCACCTCTGAGCTTGTTCAACAAACACACTTAAAAAGGGTCACCACATCTTTTCAGGGACCTGTAATTTGTTGGAGCTAGAAAGAGCTGAATTTGAAAAGTACGGCTTCCCTGCTGTAGAGATCAAATCCATTGTCCAAGCTGTGTTTTGTTAACTTTGTACATAGGATCTTCTTTAGCAACTCGGGAGACACAGCTGCTCTTTACATCTAGAAGTGAAAGAAATGAGTCTGAATGGAATATGTGGTGTCTGCTGAAAATGAAACATTTGCTTTAACCGAAGGACTTGGGGCTCAACCCTGCATGTGAAACTTCTGCCGGAGCTCAAAGTGGAGGGGAAAAAGGGAGAAGGCTATATAATTTGTGTGAAGTCGTCAAGGACACAAAAAATGCCCAACAGATGTGAGAAACAAGAAAAAAATGATATTTTAATTTCTCTATCTAGATGATTAATTAGTTGACTCAAAAGAATATGAAAGAAGGGATTGCCAGTGCTTTCTGAATCACCAGTATTTTTGTAACTGTTTGGATAATGTGGTTGCTTCTGTGTTACCCATCAAGGAAAGATTAGAAAATCTGGACGTTTGATCTGCATGTGCTTCTTCTTTGTCCATGGCGAGGCTACTGTTCTAATAGATTTTGAACCTATGATAGTTTCAAATCCTTTGGGGAGGCATAAACAAAAGGGCAGGAATCACAAAGCACTGCCTAAGGAAAGGATTCTCTTTGTGTTACATGTAGTGCCTCCTAAATCTGTCTACACAGGAGAGTTTGTGAATTTTCTGAGCGCACTTGGGTTTGGCTCTAAAAGCATGGAAAGTATGAGAGACCTGAAAATAAGGAAGAATTTCATAAAAACTAATCAGCCAAACTAACCCACTTGGTTGATTGTTTCCCTTCTTTGCCTCCCATGTTTTCACTTTGTTCTTACTTTCATGATATGTTTCCCTCAATACTGAACAAATGTTAAATACTGGCTGTTATTATTATTAAAGTGCAGTTTAGGACATATTCTTTGTATCTAATTACCGATATGTTGGGACCAAAGGTAAGTCACTGTAATCTTATTTTATGAATAAAAATAAACATGAGACTACTTAGCGGAGAAGCTTTTTCAGACATTTAAAAAACCTGTCTGTGTATATGAAATGATTTTAGCAAGGACTTTACATGAAAAAGTGGAAAAATTCACAGAAAGACTAGGCTCTGGAGTGTTTTCTTCTTCAATTATTAGTTACCTGACACCAATGTTTAGAAATATTTAGAAATAATTCTTATTTTACAAAAGAGTTGAGTATCCTCTTTGAACCTTCACGTATGTTGCCGTCTTCCCGGTCCTCGTGCCTCCCCTCTCTTCGTGTCTTGTCATCTCTTATCTTACTGTCCTTCCACTTTTTAAAAAACATGTTTCTTTTACTTTGTTAGTTATTTACAGTAGAGTATAGGGTATATAATAATATGCAGGACACAAATAGAAATTTCTTTTTTGGGGGGGAGGGTGTTTCCAGGTTTTCCTCCAATTAAATGCAAAGCCATCAGCACCACTCATTACAAATATGAAATCTAATCGCTTAGCACATTATAGGAGCAAAAATAAGCTTCTCATATTTCATAAATTGACTTGCACTCTTCATATTTTATCCTCAATAATGTATGCATTTTCCAGCTGGTAAGTCTGCAATCTTTCTGCATTTTGGACTTTTGTCACTCAATTCAGCCAGGCAGGAGAAGCCCCTGTGTTGCAAGCTCTTTGCACTGCAGGCATAGCATCTGTGAAGGAGTCACTGACATCTGATGATTCAAATTGCAGAAATGATCCAGGACAAATTACGAACGTCTGGGTAATGCCCAAAGATTTTGAGCTGAAATGACTTTGCCCTTGGAGCCTTGCAGATTTTGGTGAACTCTTGGGGCCACAAGCTTTCCTGTGCACAGCCTCCATGGGACACAGCCCCACAGGTTCTGTTCTCTGTGGCAGTTACCGTCCTGGCCAGCCAGTGGAGTGCCAATTTAGCCTTCCTGGGTCTGAAATGAAAAGGAAGTGGTTCAAGTTTTAGTTTACAAACCCTCAAGGCAATTGGAGCTCTCTTTGAAATGTAAAACAGTCCTCTCTCAAGCACTGCTTAAGGCATCATCCAACTATCAAAGTCAAAGATGATTTGATAGAACTTTACAAATCCCCATAATCTATGGTAAGTAGTAGTAGCTAAGGCTTTGGCTCTGTGTTTGCACGTAGGGCAGAAGCAGGAGGATAATTTATCCAACTTTAGGGTAATGAAGTGTTAACAAAAACCACATGAAGCTATTATTACAACCACAGGCCACAGACTGCTAAGAGGGTAAACTCTCTAGAGATGTACCTATTTTCAAGGAATCTTGCATCTCAGCCTACCTGAAGGCATTTGCTAAACACAAGGTGATGCAGCTGAAAGACCATGATTCATTAGCCCTAATGAACAATGCTGAGCATATTGTCTCTAAAATATAACCCGCTGACATTGATATATATGTACTTTAACTCATTCGTCCCAACTTTATTAGGTACATATGTCTGCAGCAGACACAAATGAAACATTCTACAACTAGGCTCCAAGCCAAAAACTAATTTATTCTTTAATGTGCTAGTGATTACGTGGTGGTTCCTTGAGCAGAGATGACAGGTCTGAGCTAATGGAGTTGTACTGTAAGTTAATATAAATCATGACAGAGCAATTAATTACAGAAACCACTGCAAATCCCTTTGTTAGTTTTCTCCATCACCAGAAGGATTTAATAATATTCATTTTGCTAAGTTCCAGTGACATTTACAAGTCTTAAACCATTTTTAATCAAATCAATATCACTGGCTGCTAAATTTAGTTGTGCTTTGCTTGCAAGTCCTGGAATACATCGATACTAATGTTTCCTATCTTCTGTTCAAATGAATCACACTGAATACCCATACTTGCTCTTCATTTGTTTACATTGAATAATTGGGATCTGGAAAAAAGTTAAGACCCAGAGAATCCTGACTATCAGCAAGAATGAATTAGCAGGTAGAGGAGGAAATCCATAAATCAGTGATTACACATGCGTCATTGTATCTAATGTCCTTCATCAGTTTCCTCAACTGGTCTAAAAAAATACTTTGTGATCACAGAACTAAAGTCAGATTTCTGTAGACTCTTTCAAGTGCTGCAGGTTAAAAAAAGAAATGACACTTAGGCATTGAGGCTATATCTTTTTGTACCAAATGAGTGTAACACCCGTTCAAACATCACCTCAGCTTAATCTCTGAGTATTCTTTGTTCTTTAGACATCTGTAGTCAACATCTCTTTTTAAAATTGAATAAGTGGAAATTAGTTGGTTGTGTGGAGGTACAAATGCTAAATCATCTCTGTAAAGAATAATAAACAATTCTTAATCAGGAATTGATTGCATTATAGATTTTTGGAACAAAATAACCTGCTGTTCCCGGATGGCAGTGTGGCCAGATCAATAGCGAGCCCTGCTTTGTTTCCTTTTTTCCCCATAAATGCTCTGTCTCTGGAACGAGCACAGCTCCCACAGCAATGCTGCACACACCCAGCAGATTTTCTACGTGTGTTTTACCTTTTATATTTGTCATGCTCTTGAGGTACTCAGCACTTTGAGCTTTCTGCTGTGATCATTTCTGTTCCTCTTTACTTTCTTACCAGATTATAAACTCTTGTAGGACAGGCACTTTGCCTTATCCATTTTCCTCTATAATATAGATACCTAACACGGATATTTTCACATGACATTGCTCAATAAATGTTCAGTAGCCAGATGAACATATGCTGCCCAGATGGGAGAGTGAGGAGGGTGTAAAACCCAAATTAGTTATAACTTGTAGGAGCTGTGGAAGAATAGGTCGGATGCAGGAAAATATTGTTAACTGGGGAGGGATATTTTAGGCCTGAAGTTTACAGTGCAAATCAACTTTCTGAAGTCTAGCAAGGAGACCAGCACGTGGGGGTGGCTCGATGACTAGGGCATAAGAGCAAACAGTATCTTCACTTTTGTCAAAGTCCAGTCCTGTCTCATGCTTCCTGGGAGTTGTGAGGTCATACAAAGAAGCCGAGTCAGGGTTTGAACGCATATGACTTCTAAGCTTTGTGACCTCAGATGAACCCAGTTACGGTTTTTGACCTTGGAGAAGTCACTCAAGCCTTTCTAAGACCCAGTTTCCTCAACTTTATAATGAGGATAAGGAATGCCTATGTTTCACAGTGGTGAGGATTAAAGGAGAGAGCGTGTATGAAACGGGCTGGCGCAGGGTAGCTGCTGAGCCCTCCTCTCAGAAGCCTGTGCATTGGCAACCACGGCAAGAAGGAGATTGTTTAGAGCTTTTTAAGCTGCTGGACCCAAATGGAAGAGATGGATGAGAAACAGCTTCTTTTTCTGTCCTTTACTGTTGTCAGAGTCTGATCAGTGTGAACCTTTCTTTAGCTGTGCGTCTTGGTTTCCAACGAGGGGGCAAAATTCCCTCCTTTTCAAGGGAAAAATTAGTATAAAGTGTGTTGCTTTCCACATGTGCCAAAATCAAGAATTATGAACATCATCCCATTCAGGACAGGAGGATGGGGAAGGTATGTTTCCCATAACCAAGCCCCAGAGCCCCTCAAATCCTCTTTCAAGACAGAATTTTTAGAAGACTCTTTTTCTTGTTCACTTGAGACTCTATTGTAATACAAATGGCTAAGAGCTTACATGTACCTTTAATTTTGGAAGGGAGATGAGCTGTTTTTAAAGATTATAATGTACCTCTAGTAAGCTTAAGTGGTTTATAATATTCTCATGTATATATAAGGAGCCAGAAGGAAGTTTGTAATTTTTTTTTTTACCAAAATTGAAGACTTGGGGCAAAATGTTTTCTACTAATATTACTACTATCACAATTTCTACCATTATTAATATTACTATTGCTATTACTATTATTATCACTATTACTATTATTACTAGTACTGCCCCTACTGCTACCTATATTTATTGGGTACTTACCATGACTGTTGTAAGATTTTCTCATATATTAACATATGTATCCTCTCAGCTGCCTTCTCACGTAGGAACTATCAGTAGGGAAACTAAGGAATGTTAGTGAGTAGCAGGGCTGTGATTTAAACAGAAGCAGTTTGACTCCAGAGTATGTGCTGTTCGTGAAAACAGATTCGAGGCCTTGAGTTTAGAGATCCAGGTTCTAATCGGAAACCCTTGCCTAAGTAGCTGCAAACCCCTGCAAGTCCCTCTATTTCTCCATGCCTTAGTGATTTCAACTGGAAAAGCAAGTAAGAACCACTAACTTGAAAACCTTTGATCCTCTTATGGCCCAGTGAAAAGACCAATGGAATTCCATTCCAGTTGTTACTCACATTTCTTGAATAGTGTTAAGGAGAATCAAAGTCATCACCTAGGGCAATATTTTAAATCTGGCCTTTGTTTTCTCACCCATGTCTCTCCCATTCTGCCTGTGCACTGGTCTCTCATCCCCTCACTCATTTTGTTTAAGGCTTGTTTTATGGAATGGCTTATGTGTGTAATTACTAACGCTACTATACAGACAGGAGAGGAGAAGCTTTATATCTTGGTCTCTTCCTCCTTGGGCAGAGTCTTGATGGTTTCCTCCTTCTTGGCCTGGAAGGGCTCTTCACAGCGCTGGTGTGCTTCCTTGATGTTAGACCTCCGGGCCTCAGCCGGTCATCTAGGAGCTTTCTGTGAGCCTTGTCTGCCTTCAGCTTGTGGGTGCATTCCATGAGAGCCCACTTGCTTTTAAACACGCTCCCCTTCATTTTCATGTACGGGCTGTGATCCATGTGGCAGTCGGTCTTCTTAGATTCACAGTGTGTCTTGTGCAACTGGCACAGAATTCTCATCCTCCTCATCTGGGTCACCTTCTCAGGCATATGAGCACTGACAATCCTCTTTCACTTACCTGTGCTGATATCCTGCCTGCTGGGAGGTCCGGGTGTTTTGCCAGCATCTAGCCCGGGATGGACAGTCACAGGCTTTTTTTGTTTTTAAAGATTATTTATTTATTTATTTTTAGAGAGGGGAAGGGAGGGAGAAGGAGAGAGAGAGAGAAACATCAATTGCCTCTCTTGTGGTCCCCACTGGGGACCTGGCCCGCAACCCAGGCATGTGCCCTGACTGGGAATCGAACTTGTGATGCTTTGGTTCACAGCCCGCACTCAATCCACTGAGCCACGCCAGCCAGGGCCAGTCACAGGCTTTTTGACAATCAACCCATTTTGATGAGCTTCTGGATCTGCTAACAGGAGTTGGCATTGGCTATTTCATTGGTCTCACTAAGGTCCAACCAGACCTCTTTTTTTGGCCTCAAAGACACTGGAGGTGAGCCTCTTCTGAAGCCCGAGCATGCTCACAGTGGTAGCTGCAGTGGGAGAAGAAAATCCCATAACACGGCTCTGGACTTGGCCTGCAACCCATCCTCTAACTCTTGGGTGAGGCACTTACCTTTGTTCTTCTCCCTGTCACCCTTTCCTTCACTGCCTTCCACCCCAGTCACTTTCTACACATTCTCCCAATTCTTTGCCACAAAAGTAAGTGAACAGGAAAACTAGACCTCTCCTTTTGGGTGGGAGAGAGGGAGACGCTAAGTGCATAAATAGAAACCTTCCTGCATAGGTGGGAGTAGGAGGCGGGCAGTGGACATTAATTGGAGGACTACTGTTAACTTCTAGTCCTGTGGAGGATTAAGGAAGGGATTGATGAAGAAATAGCAGTAAGTATTAAAAATGAGGATCAGGACTTATTATGTGTCCTTGATGAGAATGAATTCGAGTGACAAGGTGTGGTAGGCAGTCAGACTCAGCTGGAATGTCATCTTCTTGAGGGTAGGGATGTGTTCTTCCTCATTTCTGTATCTGTAAGGCCAAGTACAGCGCTAGTGGACAGCATTTGAAAGAATAAGTGAAGAAAGATAGAAACTCAGAGATGGGCCGGCTGAATTTGAATTTTCATTCTAACAACTGACCTTTCCATTCCATGAAGTGAGCTATTTAGCAACATTCTCTAGCATATGGATTATCTCTGTCTGTGGCATCTATTCTTTCTCCATCTGTTGAGGAATTTCATCCCCTTTCAAAGTCACATGGAGCCTTTGGTATATACTCTACACATGGTATAAATGGTACTTTATTTAAAAAAGGATGTAACAACATCACCTAGATTTGGCAAACATCGTAAAAATCTTAATTCGAAGATCACTTCCTCTTTCCTTTCCCTTTTGACAGAATACATTTAATAGACAACATTGGTTTTGTTTCCTAATGCACATAAAACCTAGCAGTATGCAATATCTGGCTTGCTTGCTTTTATTCTTAAAGAACCCGAAGGGAGTTGACATTTTGTTTCATTCATTCACAGTCTCTTTTTTCATATCTAATGAACACACTCCACAACAATGGTCCTCAGATCTCCACCATCTGCAGGGGACGGCACACAGGTCATAGGCTAAGAACAACACCACATCAGTATTGAACAAAAAAGTGAAACTTCAAAGACAGAGCTGGCTATGAGGTCTATGCTTTCAAGACCTCGTAGCTAGCTCCTCGTGTTTATTATTTTTGTGTGTGATTGGATGATAATGTAGTATGTCATTCCATGGTCCATGACCTGTGGTCAGTTCCCTATGGAGGAGCCAGATTGGGGAATATTTTTCGTGAGCATATTTGTCCTAGTCAGGAAATACTAAAAACACGAAGCGTAGGCAGAAAAGCTGTCTGAGGAGAGGGAACAAAATCCTTTATTATTGAGGAAGATGATCTTGGGGGCTCAGCCAAGAGTCTTTTTATCTGGATGGGGATAATGATAATGATTCTCTCTATAAATAATGTAGGCAGGAGGGGGATTTTTGTTAGTCTGCTTCTCTCTCCCTCGTCAATTGCACTCTATTTCCCTTATCATCGTGGCAGAGACGTCAGACTCATCCTCACACCACCATGATTAGAGTGCGTTTCCACCTCTCAATAGCCCAGGCATCAACTTTCTGAAGTGTTGAGCTGATACATTAAGTCTTAATGGAAGAAATTTCTCCTGATATAAGACATCTCTAGGCTATAAATAATTAATGTGAATTTATAGCTCAAGGCAGGAGGCAAAGGAATTAATATGGTAAATTAACATCCACCTCCTGGCTACCCAACAACAATACCTTTTTTAGGTATAATTAAGCCTCAGGACGGCCTGTACCCTCTTTTACAACATCTTACATATAATTAGCATTAGTTGTATTTTTGTGATATTTTACATTTTATTAACTATTATTCTTAAAAGCTCAAAGCTGCACAGGAGTGGCCCATGGACCTATACATTGAATGCTTAGGAAGATACAGCTCTTACTACCATGGCTGAGACTCTGGCAAGGCAGAGGGAATAAAATCAAAAGATGCCAGGGTACATATATTATGAACCAACACTCCTCTTGCCTTCCTCCCTTTACCCATTTCTTAAGAGGGAGATGGGGAAAGTTGTTCTTGAAGTATATGTCTGCATGTCAGGAGAATGCCCAAACTTTTGGTGATGAGGGTGGTAGTACTATGGTGCTAACTGTCATTGTCAGGAGAGTCTTGTCTTTATATGCCAAATTTGAAGTCATTCCTGAACAGGGCTCTGGCTTGTTTTGCAGTGTATTAGATAGGAAAAGGGGTTACATTGACATTCTCTGTTCTGACATCCTGAAGTCTCCCATTTGCCCTGGTCTGTCTGCATCAGCCCTCACGTTGCCAGCTCTGGCCTGTCTCTCCTTTTTGAGTAATCTCATCCATCATGGGAACTGTCAATTGGGTGCCTTTGAGTCCTGAGGCTTACTGAAGATATTCTGAGGACAATGTCCATCTGTCACTTGTTATTACCAGTTTTCCTAAACCCTAGAGTTAGGAAGGAGCAATTCTGGCCTAGGGGGAGGTATAGAGAATCAGAAAAGAGACTAGGATCTCTTGCAAGTCTGAATTCCTTTGCCGAAGCTTGCACGAATTCTTCATTGTCCTCCCTTCCTTTAAAAAAATATTGTTCCCTGTACTGAGCCAGAGGTGAATAATATAGCATTCCTGCCTTTAAAGAATTTTCTGTCTAGTGTGGGGAGATAGACTTGAGAACAAATTAATATGCTCCATGGTTGTAGGACCTCTAGAGGGCCACCGGCTGGGGGAGAGTGGGCACAAAGGAGAGTGTTGGAAAAGGTTTTTTCAAGGAGGTACTTGATTGCGTGCCGTCCAAAATGAGTCACAGACCCGGTGGGTGACAAAAGGGCCTGGGGCACTCCTGGCAAAGAGGAGGAGCAGGAGGGCAAGCCAGAGGAATGGAACTGGAGCTCAGTCCTGGCCCTTGGCAGAGCTTAATTACTTGCTTCTTCCTTAAGCCTGGAGTTGGGACTTGAAGCTGGAAAAAACTCTCAGGTCAGAGACAGATTTCTTCTCAGGCCTCAAAGTAATCGGTCCCCTAAACCTTCAAATCTCTCTGGGAGGTCGTTACTTTCATGGTTGAAAAGATCCCTTTCAGGAAAGGAGCTTTTGATGACTACCGTCCGCCTTGAGTTCAGACACTGTCAGGTGGCTGCTTTCCTCTGTCAGTTGTGCTTGAACATTCTCTCCAGTAACTGCTTCAACCAGTGCTCCTGCTGCAGGTGTGCCTGAGATTGTTACACTTGCATGTCGGCCTTCAGGGGTATTGATAACTGACCGAATTAAATCTTCCATGACAAACAACATTTTCTAAAATGATTACACGCTTTCAGAAAGGGTAATCCCTAATAGACATAGTTCTGTGGGTAAGGCGTTCTGCTGGAATTGACACGTGCCGGGGTTTTCCGGTGCCCAGATGACTGTGCTGGACAGTCCATATCTGCTAATTGTAGGGCTCCTCCCTCTTTCTTCAGGGTACCCACGCCTTATTCCTGAGAGATCCCAAAAGGGGGCCCCACATGCCATATACAACTGCCAGCCAACCTCAGTGCCATGGGTGTCTAATCCCCTCCCACCCCATCCTCTTTCCCTAGGAGCATGGGTGCTGCAGGCACACTGACTGCACTGAATTTTGGCTCCAACACATACCAGCTGTGTGGCCCAGGCAAGTTACCTAACCTCATGCTGTCACAATACATTCATTTGGAGGGTGCAGGGAAATGATATTCATAAGACATCTAGCTGATACCTAATATACAGCACAGCTTAATACATGTTAGCTATTCTTTTTATAACTATTGTTGTCCAAAACCACATCCACTGCCTGCAAAGTTATTGGTGAAGTTCCTTTCTCACTGGGTAGACCAATATCCATGTCTAGGCAACAACCTCTGAAAGTTCCCCATGTTCCGTGCTCAGGGTACCACGATTACTGTTTTCATACCTGACAGTGAGTCAATGCCTTTGTGCTTCGACTCTGAAGAGGCCTGACTTAACCTTGGATTTCTGAGTCCTTCTTGAATAGTTTCTGGCCTTCACCTCTGTAACCGAAGGTGCTTAAACCCAGTTCATAAGCTTTTTTACCTTTCATTTTCCTCTTCAACTTTCCTGGCCCTTTTCTTCACCAAAATCTTCTTTTTCCTTTGTTTAGGAAACCAGAGTTCCCATGCCTGAGAGAGAGAGAGAGAGAATGAGAATTGGCTGTGGGTGTGGGAGGGGGATGCGGAGGGAGAGGACTGTGATTTACACTAGCAGCTGCCGGCCAAAAATGCAGTAATACTGATCGTTCTATTACTAGGGCATCCAGTGACACCACTGGATTTTTTTCCTCTTTAAAGCAGATCCTTAGATTAGAGATTTTTAAGCTTTTGGAATTGAGATTACCAGTTCTTTTGAACAATACTGTGTGAATTTTTTTGAGTCTTATTTGAGAATTCCTCCCCATCCAGTTATACAGTTAACTTTTGGGGCAGTTGCTGTGGACCTCAGAGGTAAAGACTGCAGGTAACCTTGAGAAAAAAAAATGGAATAGTGCCTCTGACTTGGCACTAAATCATGACTGTTCTCAGTCGGAGAGGGTAACAATGAGGCAGAGGCTGACTGGAAGGCTATGGGACGAGGGTTAATAGGTGATTTGTTCAGCATATGGTGGACTGTTCGATCCAGGCCTTCCCCATTGAATCTTAAAAGAGACAGTTTGAATTTAAGTAAATAAATGTCTTGCCCAATAGTTGTTATGATGCTTGAGTTTATTATTTGATTTCTTTAAATATGTGGGTTTGCATTTTTAAAAGTTTATTCCCCCAGAAGAATGAACAATTAGGTTATGTTTCCAAGACAGATCAGAACTTAGGACCTATGGACTCAGCCAGCAAACTTAAATCCATATAGAGACAAAAAACAAAGCTGTTTTTTTTAGAACAAAGTAATTCAAAAGATGAGTCTTTAGCCATTAAGTATGTGAATGGTACAACCATTTTGGAAAAGAGTTTGACTGTTTCTTAAAAGCTTAAGCCTACATTTATCATGTGATCTAGCCATTTTAGTCCTAGATATTTACTTAAGTGAAAGTCACGGTGTATACTTAGATTTGTGCATGCATGTTCAATGCTGCTTTCTTTGTAATAGCTCTGAACTGTGGAAACAACCCACATGTCCACAAGCCAATGAATGGATAATCCAATCATGCTCTATACGGAATACTACTCAGCAATTAAAAGGAATGAGCTGTTGACACAAACAACACTATAGATTAATTTCAAATAATTTCACTGAGTCAATAATGCCAGACACCCCTTGAACAAAAAAGAATACTGTGCGATTCCATTATATAAATTCCAGAAAAATGTAAATTAATCCACAGTGACAGAAAGCAGATCAGTGGTTGCCTGCGGATGATAGGCAGTAGGACAGGGAGAAGTGAGCGGGAGTTGCGAAGGAACAGGAGGAAACTTTTGGGGGTGATGCATATCCTCATTATCTTGATTGTGGTGATGGCTCCAGGGGTGTCTGCATATGTCAAAACTCATCAAATTGTAGACTTTCAATATGCAGTTTATTGTGTGCCAGTTATGCCTCAGTAAATCTGGAAGAATAATGCTAAAGAAAAATAACTAAACTTTTAATATCTTTCCATTTCAGAGATACCTATCATCAAATGTTACTCTGCTGGCTCCTTTAGTTATTGTTTAGGGGATCCTAAATCCTTAGCTCCTATCAGCATTGGCCCATGCTCGTCACACTAAACACTGTTGCTTTCATTATAATAATAAGGACAGCTAATACTCATTGAGAGCTTTCTGTTGAAAAAGGCTATGCCAGTGCTTTGTCTAATATTATCTCACTTAATGCCCAGGAAAACATCCTAATGTAGGTACTATTATCCATTCCATTTTACATAAGAAGAAATCAAGGCCAAGAGGTTAGGAAATTAGTCCAACACAAAAACACAAGTGTGAAGAGTCCTTATTCAAAACCAAAAAGAGTTCTCCTCCTGTGCTCCTTCCTTTTCACTAATAGGACATAACCACAAGTTAATTGGCAGAAACAAAGAAGTAATGCAGAAACAGGGGCATGTTGCTGAAACCTGTGGCTGCTGCCCAGGCTCTTTGTTTGACTTCCTGGCCCTCCCTCTATGACACTACTTCTTGACTTCAGCTTTTAATTCCCTAGAGCAGACTTCCTGCTCATGTTCTTGATTTCCTATCGATCTGGTTGTCTTCCTCAAATATGAGCTTTTGCCTTTATGGTCTTTAATACCTGCCCATGCGGAGCATTTTGTCTGATGACTTTGCTTTTTTAAAAAATTTGTTTTTATTTTTTAATTATAATTGACATTCAATATTATATTATTTTCAGGTATATAACTTACAAAATGATTCCCCCATCGCCAATAAGTCTAGCACCCACCTGGCACCGTACATAGTTATTACATATTATATCGCCGTGACTGCTTTGTAGCTGCCAATTTGTGTTTTTTAATCCCTTCTTCTTTCTCCCCATTCCCCCAAACTCCCTCCCATGTGGCAATCATCAGTTTGTTCTCTATATCTATGAGTCTGATTCTGTTTTGTTTATTTTTTTATTCTACATATGACATTTGCCTTTCTTGGTGTGACTTATATTGCTTATAATAATACCCTCTAAGTCCATCCACATTGTTGCAAATGGCAAGATTTCATTACCTTTTTATGGCCGAGTAATATTCCATTGTATATATGTACCACATCTTGTGTATCCACTCATCTATTGACACTTAGGTTGCTTGTAAATAATGCTGCAGTGAACATAGGTGTGCATATATCTTTTTGAACTAGTATTTTGGATTTCTTTAGATAAATACCCAAATGTGAAATTACTGAATCATATGGTAGTTCTATTTTTAATTTTTTCATGACACTCCATACTGTTTTACATGGTGGCTGCACCAATTTACACTTCTATCAATAGGGCATGAGGCTCCCTTTTCTCCACATCCACACCAACACTTGTTGTTTATTGATTTATTGATGAAAGCTATTCTGACAGGTGTGAAGTGATATCTCATCATGGTTTTAATTTGCATTTCTCTGATGATTACTGATGGTGAACATCTTTTCATATGTCTGTTGGCCATTTGTCTGTCCTCTTTGCAGAAGTGTCCTCTATCCATGTTTTAATTGGATTGTTTATTTGCTTGGTGTTAAGTTATATGAATTCTTTCTAAATTTTGAATATTAACCCTTTATTGGATGTATTGTTGGTGAATATCTTCTCCCACTTTGTAGGTTGCCTTTTTGTTTTGTCCATAGTGTCCTTTGCTGTGCAAAAACTGTCTGCTTTGAATACATACACCTGCCAGATTTTTCCAGGTAGAAGAAATCTGTGTACAAGGAAGGGATGGATTTTGTTCAAGATCAGGATGTGAATCAAAATCTCTGCAAGGGAAACAGAGTGAAAGGACAAGGTCGACAGACAAAATAAGAGGACTCAGGCCAGGGGATTGGCAGGGACTCGGGCAGAATCCAGGTTGAAAGGCAGCATAGTGGCACTACTAAATTTGCTGGAGAGACCACAGAGCAAAAGGGCATCAGTGGGCCCTGCTGAGTGCTAGACAGGGAGAAATGGCAGGAAGAGAGAGCAGAGTTGACAGAGCAGCCTCCAAGGAGCTCCTGAAGCATGTCCTCAAGAGGCAAGCTGTCCACCGATGCATCTAAGAGCTGATGGCCTCGGGCCTCGGGCCAGCTTTGCCTGGATTGACAAGGGTTGCCAGAAGGCCCTAAAAAATATGGCTTCACAGTCTTTTCACAGTTCTGCCAGTCTCTTAGATTATTTTGGACTCTCTCTCTTTTTTATTTTTAATCAGTAGGAGAAAAAAAAGATTACAATAAAAACCATATGGAGGCCTCTTCTCAGGCTGAAATCCTTTGATCTTTTCTCAAAACCAGCCATTTTCAACCATTTTCATCTCATGGCACACATAAACTAATTATTAAAATTCTGTAGCACACCAAAAATGTTATATTTTTTACAATTTTTACAAATAGGTATAATTTTGATTCATTTGTAACAGATGGCTATTGTTGTGTTGGTTGTCATTTTTTCTGATAATCTTAAGGGAAAAGAGATCAGTGCCCCTGACTAAATAGTCAGGTATTGCATGTTTTAAAAATTCTTGCAGCACAGCAGTTGAAAATCACTGCTTCAAACAGAAGAAAGTAACTTTCCAACTCTTCAAGAATCCAAACATTTTCTAGCTTCTAGTTGAACAAATATCTCAGGTAATATACTATCATGGTTCAGTCCTTCATTTATTTGTTAAAATGTGAATTGAGCACTCCCTAAGTACCAGTATCTATGCCAGAAACAGATGGTACCAAGAATAATTCTCAGTCATGGCAGACCCTGATTCCACAATCCAGGAAGGGAGACAGTTAAAAGACAGTGCACAAGAATTTTGGGAGATGCAGGGAGAAACATTTAAGGCAGGGGTGGAAGTACATGAGAAAGGAAGGTAAAGGTTCAAAGATGTCTCCTGAAAGAAGTGACACTAAAATTAAGAAGTCATACCTAGTTCTCTTAGTGACACAAAGCTTTCTTTTATAGAGCTTGGAGATTCTAATATCTCAAATTTTGCCAGAATTGTTTTCTGGAAGCCCTTGTTAGGCAAATCCATTTTTTAAAAAGAAAACCCCACAAAACAATATAACTTAAGCGAAATGAAAACTCAACAGGGTTTTTAATACAGACATAAAGAGGTTTGGTAACAGTAGTCAACATGGAGAATTTGTGAGCCAAGGACCTGGGATGTGGTCAAGAATTTATAAAATTAACAGCTTTGAGGCAAATGAAGGTGCTCATTCATTCATTCTTTCATTCATTCATTCAATAAATAAATAAATATACTCTTGCCAGTCACGCTACTAGATAATGGGGATTCAGAAATGATTTTTTTTACAGGGAGATCTTTGTTATCTATAGTTTGACTTTATGGAAGATATTTATCCCATGCCACAGTGGCCAGTTGTCACTGTTGTCACCGCCAGCTACTGTTCTAGGTTGTTCGAATCCAGCATGGTTTTGCTCTTTGGTTATTCCTAAAGTGATGCACACCGACAGAAGGATCTTGGCCCATAGACATTTATGTTTGTGAAGATGCAATAGAAGTAAATATAATATAATGAACAAAGGGCATATTTGAAAATGCTGCTGTTGGTTGATAACTTTAAATGATGGAAAATTACTATGTTTTTGTAGGTCTAAAATAATAATCACATTTAAAATTTATTTTTAACTAAGTCCTCTAAATCATCTTATAAAATGGGTGTCTTTTCTGAAAATCTATTTTACCTTTCACTTGGGAAGGGTATATTCATTGTGCTGTTCGACTTAGGATGCTGTGCTGCCAGTTTTAGAAGATTGTGGTCTTCGTGCTCTATGCTAATCCACTGCATCAGGCTGAAGCTCATCTGACAGGGAAACGTGGAGCAGGCCTTATGGAATGATTTTGGCACTGCACACTGAAGTGGAAAATGTGCCCAGGCTGCAAGAAAGTCTGGCTTGACTGCTGTAGGAGAGACGGCAACTGTCTGAGAGACAATAGTACAGGAGAGTCCTGGCGTCTCTGAGAGAGGCCTGTGGGATGGTACTGTATGCTGAGAGGGGCAGGGGCCTGGAGTTGAGTGTGCTTTCACAGAATTGAGAGGAATGGCAGCTGCACAAGCCCGGTTAGAAAAAGAACACTACCACTGATCACTACCATAGCTGTCTTTCCGATCCAAAACACTTCATGTGCAAAAATAAGATGCCAAATGAAGAAAGACTCCTTACTTCAGAGGTTTTTCATCTGAAGTGCAGAAGAACCCTTACACCTGTAACTGCTTGTGTATGTCAAACCGAAACGGGCCGTGAAGTGACCCTCCATTTGATGTGGAAAGATTTTGAATCTATTCTATGACAATTTTGGTAAAAATATACGTGCTTTTTTTTTTTCCTTTCTGTGTATGAGCCTGTTTGGTGAGAAATAGTTAGTTTTCTTTCCTTTTTTTTTGTGGGAGGCCTGGTTTTGCTTAATATACGTGTAGCACCGAGCTTTGTCACTGAAAAATGTTTTGCAATGCTGATTTCTAGGAAAGAAGACAATGATAGTATACATATTTTGACTCAAAGTTAAAAAAAATGCTAGGGACTCTTGTGACGACCTCTTGTGTTGCTCTTCCTGGAATCTATGTGGCTTTCTTGGAAACATGAGAACTCATGAATGTTTATTCCACTGGACCCAGAAGTCTAGGATAAAAATAAAATTTGATTAAGGGAAAGTGGGAAATATAATTTTATACTTCCTCCCTTTGCCAAATAGGGAAATTTTATAATAAAAGAATGTTCACAGAGTGAGGCCCGTTAGACCCCACAGATGAAGATCCTGTGGGTTGAGTGACGGACCGAGCATAACTGAGAAAAGTGAGGCATCTCTCTGGCCACGTAGCCATATGGGAGGATGAACTGTATGCAGGCGTGTGGGGACAGGAACTGTATTTCCCTTGCCCTTCTAGTTATGACAGAGAGGTCGCATGATAAAGAAAGAGCTGAAATATTATTCAATTCCTTTGCACCAAAGAGCATGATCTCCTTATGCCTAGCATAGTTTCCAACACATAGTAAGAGGTTATTGTGAAGTTGAACGGGGTTAACATTCTGGGTTCTAGGAGTATTAAATATTGAAATGAGCTCCACACTGTGAAACCAAGAAGAGGCAGAAAACTGTGCAAGGAGTGTTGACTATTTGCAAGGAGACAAAGAAATGAGCCCGGTGAAAGTCAGTAGCTAGAGGACACTGGTGTTGGTGGTGGGTGATGATCCACAGGAACAGTGGTTTCTATGGAGGGCACATCCGGTGAAGCATAAGTGAGAGCAGCTGAAGTTTAGGCATTTTCTGAATAGGTAACTCAAGACTGCTCAGCAGCATGTACAGAAAATGCATATTCGTGTATTAGTACTAACAGCTCAGCACTGGGCAAAATCTACCATTCTGGGGCAGCTCTGGCCAGCTCTCAGCTCTTCCCTAGGTCCTCAGAATTTGTCTGTATCTGATAGCACAGAAATCTTGTGAAACTGTGCTAACATAAAAAATTACTTTAGATTGTCCCTCCCACATTCTTCTCAAATCCCCACCCGACCACTGTCTGGAGTTCTGTCCTAGTGACTCGTATCAACACTCTCCTTATAAACATTGTTCTTTTTGGTTGAGTGTTAGATAGACCATATCACAGCAATTGTATTTCTAGCAAGAACTTTGCATCTCATGCCTGAAAGCCATACAAATAGTACACCCATGTGCATGCCCCAATATGTGCTTCCTGCCTGGACCTCAGTTTCCTCCCCCAGTATGAAGAACTCCTGCGTGGAGAAAATCACCAGACAATGTAGTCAGAATCCCAGCCTAAACTAGTTACTAAGAAAACCATCTAGTCAGGGGAATTTGAAGAAGTCTGACTCCTTTTTCTACTATGTACAGATACATTTGTTCCACTTACTTTCCTCTTCTAAGCCAATCATGACCCTTGAAGAGTATTTCTGTTTTGTTCATTTGTTTAACTTGACGCTTCAGAGATGTACTTTTTAAAATATATATATATTTTTTTATTGTTTAGGGCACAACTCCCTCTCTTCCCCTTCAACTCCCTCTTCTTCTCCTACTTTTCTGGAAGCAATTTCCAAAGGATATACATTGGAAATAGCAAGCAATCTAAGCATAAAAATAACCGACAATGTTTTCTATTAGACTGTGTTAAATTATTAGGAATGTAGTAGATTAAAACAACACAAACTTGTTTTTTTTGCATTTCTGTAGAAGTCAGAGGTCTCAAAATCAAGGTGTCAGTAGTGCTGCATTCCTTGTTAATGGAGGCTGTAGGGTAAAACCCATTTCCTTGAATTTTCTAGCTTCTAGAGGCTGCACATCCCTTAGGTTATGGCCCCTTCCTCCATCCAAAAAGCCAGCCACCTGACATCTTTAAATCTCATTCTCTGTCTCTCTCACCCCTACTTCCATCATCACATCTTCTTCTCTGACCCTGACTCTCCCGCATCCATCTTTTCCTTATAAAGATCCTCGTGATTACAATAAGCATGCCCAGATAATCCAAGGTAATCTCCTCATATCAAGATCTTTAACTTCACATCTGCAAAATCACTTTTGCCATGCAGAGTAACATCTCCACATTTGGGAGATTAGGATATAGACATATTTGAAGGGCATCATTATGTGGCTCTTTTTGATATTTACTCTCCTTGGACTTCTGTTACACTCTTAATTCATGTTACAATGGATAATGGATTTCTGAAGAATTTTAGTTAAATATTTTTCATCAGATTTTAGCCAATTAGATTCATTTCACATTTTACTGATCCCACATACAAAATAGTGCATTAGATGCCAAATAATTGTAATAGTAAAACAATCATGTATGAGTGGCATTTTGATTTTTCCTTCCACAGAATGCTGACAATTATTTTCTTAGCTGTCAGAGTTAATGTATTAATATGCTAAGGGTCTGAAAAATGTTAGAGACTGTCAGTTTATTGTTAAGACCTTAATATGTTGAGGTCTGCAATTGCAAAAAGTAAGATGTTTTATATAAATTAAAATGTTGCGCTATCTTAAAGATAAATGTCAAGAACTGTTAAGGGTTTAAGATTTTTCTAAACTTGCAGGTGAACATGTTAACTTGCCATAGTTTTACTGATGCTATTAGAAGACATGAGATTCCTGGGTCAGAGAAAATAGATAGTTTATTACAGCACTGGCAGTAGCCAGAGTGTCTGCATTTTTTGCACTGATTCCCTGAACCCCAGGTCCCATTCAGTGATGCAAAGAGGGCTGGGTAATAATACCTGCACACTGGTGGGCTGTATCACATGTGAGGAATATTGAACTTAGGGAACCTGCATCTTTTATAATAGGCAGTACACATGCCTTCCCTTTGCTCTGGAGGGAGGCATGTTCTAGCTTCCAAGGTTGTTTGCTATACAAAAAGCCTTTAAGGTACAGACTGAAACAAAGAACAGTAAGTGCCTTGCTCATAATATACACAAAAACATCTTTATTTATTTACTTTTCAAAATATTTCAATTGGTTTTACAGAGAGAGAAAGAGAGACAGAGATGAGAGAGAGAGAGAGAGGGAGAGAGGAAGAGGAGGGAGACATTGATGTAAGAGAGAAGCATCAATTGGTTGCCTCCCATATGCACCCTAACTGGGAATTGAACCCCCAAGCTAGGTATTTGCCCTTACTGGGAATCTACCTCCAATCCTTTTGGTGTATAGGTTGACGCTCCAACCAACTGAGCCAAGGCAGTGTCTTTATTCTTAAAAACAAATCGTTTTAGGCATTGATACGTGAATGTTTCTTGGAGACCTCAAATTCATTATGTATTGAATTAAAATATTATTCTATTTCTACCAAACTCATTCTCCTTTATTTTGCCCTAATTAATGGAGCTGCTATCTACTCAGAGTCTCAAACCTGAAACCTAATATTTACTCTAGATTCTTCTCTATCCCCCCATGTATAGCGATAAATACTCCTTTTTTAAGTAATCTGCAGCTGTCTGTTTTCTCTTTGTCCCCACTTCCCCTAATAAAATTAAGGTTTTTTCACTGCCTATTCTGAGACCAATTTCTAAAAATTAGTAGAGTCCTGACCGGTGTGGCTCAGTTGGTTGGGCATCATCTCACAAAGCAAAAGGTCACTGGTTTGATTCCTGGTCAGGGCACATGCCTGAGTTGCAGGTTTGGTCCCTGGTCAGGCCACTTATGAGAGAGGCAACTGATTGATGTTTCTCTCTCACATTGATGCTTTCTCTCCCTCTCTTTCTCCTTCCCTTCCCCCATCTCTAAAAATAAATAAATACTAGTGGATTTTCCTAGAACTCTACTTGAATTTTATCATTCCTACCCTCAAAAATATTTAATGGATCTTCATTTTTTAAAGTAAAAAAAAAAGGTTATAGTGCAATAGGAATTAAGAGCCTAGAAACTCAGGGTAAAATCTCCTGCCCTGAATGCTCCAGTTGTTGAGAGAGGGTGCTGCAGAAGTCCTGGTGCTATGGCTGAGAACACCTTGTCATGGCCTCCACACTGGTGGGGATAAAGAAAACACCCCAGGGCTCCATAGATCCTGGCTGACCCATCTTCCCTCTTCCTATGCTACATTCAGAGCCTAAAGACAGCCATCAGCTTTGAAACCATCAAGAGTAATTTAATTTTATCCTTTAACTCTGTGGGGGGGCTCCACCTACAGGGCCCCTCCCCCTCAGCCCCCATGGATGAGAATAAGTCTACCAAGACATGATCTGCTTGGGGAGGAAAGGTGACCAATCTCTCAAAGGAGAAGGGCCAGAAGCTTGTTCCTCAATGGGCTTTTATTGGTTTCATTTGCACAGGAATACAGATAAAGCTCATTAATCATGGTCAGGCAGTAAGGATCAAATAATAGATAACAAAGAACTCTGAGGGCCTATTTTGAGTCAGAGTCAGATAGCTAAAGAGCTGTAAAACTTTGAGGAACAAACTCACTTCTTGCTTGGACCCTTATCATTTAATTGAGAGCATTCTAAACAAAGCAGGTTTCACAGGATTTTACATATTCTTTCTTAGGCCTGATTGCCCAGGGAACTTGCCCTTTCCAACACAGGGCTGCATTGCCCTCTGTCATTGTTTCAGGATTAGGTGGAGCAAGGGAAGTGAGGCAGCCAAGAGATTAGGAGACTTCTCGCAGACAGCATGAGGACTCAGGTGTTGTCAAAGCCAAGGGGTGAGGGTCCATCACCCCTTTTTGCTGTACTCCCCAAAGTCCTTCCTTGGGGGCCCCCCACATGATCGTGTCTGTCTTAGGTCGTTCCCCCCTTGGGGAATCTTACCCATCATTGGCTAACCGACCAAGCACTGAGGGCCAGTTAGGGATGAAGTAAAAGGAGCAGAAGCAGTGCTCCTGCCAGGGAGATAAGCTTTTGTCTCCTTAGTGGCTTACAGATCAAGGTCGCTCCCTCAGCCTTAGCCTTAGCGGGGGTTACAGCTTCTGAAACCGGGCAGGGCAGTTCCTAACAAACTCTATGTATTTTAGTACCTAAAGGAAATCAACATGACCAGATAATCCCAAAACTCCACATACATAGCTCTGTGTATCTCCTTTCACCACCCCGTGGCCCATTGCTCTTCAATACCGGCCATAACTCCATTCTGTCTCCTGGGACTCATAATCAGCAATCAGGAAAAATCCCTCATGTCCTAAACTTCTGTGAACTCTTTATTTCACCAGGGGAAAAACCTGGTTTCACGCCTAAATACACTGCTTCCTCTTTTAACTGACACCTCTTATTGTGGTGTGGAGAAGAGGTTAGATGCCTTCCTTGCTCCTCACTGCTACTTTCAGGCCTTCTTCCTGATTATAACCCCAGCTTCAAGCCTGAAGTCATCAAATCATCAGCTACCTATTACCTGCTCCTTGCTGTTGCCACTCTCCCTAATTCCTTGAAGATTTGAGTTCCTGGCTCATTGTCACTGACTCCAGCATCGTCTGTCATAACTCTTAGTGATTTCATCTTTTTGAGGACAGTCCTTCTACTCCCCTGCTTCTCTTGGCCTTCTTTGCTCCAATGACCTATCCTCCACTTTACCTCAGCTCTTGGCTCTCTTGTCATGGCCAACTCTTTATTATGACTAATAATTACAAACCATCTACAGTCTCAATTCAAGTTCTTATTCTCTGATCAACCCTCCTATTTTCTAGCTCACTCCTCACTCCAAAATTGCTCCCACCTCATGGGTACGGTTTGCTATTCATTGATCTCATCATCTTATCACTGTGATTTACCCTTTCATGCCCTCATATCCCTTCTTTCCTAGTTTACATTCAGTGCTCTGATGTTGGAATAGTATAAGAAAATGGGACCAGGCAGTGTTTGCAAATGTTTGTTTAACATTAACTTAGAGGAAAGGTCTATCACTGTCTGGGGATAAGTCTGAAGAGAAACAGTCAAGCCTGTTCCCTATGGTCCAGGAATTGCATTTTGGCTTTAAACTTGTACATTTCACAGAGGAGAATTGAAGTTTGCCAAGGAGCTGGATCTTTAGGAAATAATTTAGTGCTCCAGGATACTGACATATGCTGCTTTGGAGAGGGGAGTAGTTGGTCTCCTCCACAAAGTGGCCTAAGTGTTTTTCTAACTACATGCAGTTCTCTCTCTGAGGGAACTCTGGTAAAGACCCTTCTCCATGAATTTAGTAAAAACCCAGGGATATTTCCACACCCCTTATGGATTTAAGTCACTGGCTATTGTGTAGTTGCCTACCCTTGATGGTGGCTGTGGGAATTAGGGAAAGCTTAATGCAAAGGAGGTGACATTTGAACTTGACTTTAAAGAATTAATAGGACTTTGCCTGGAGTAAGGGAAGAATTTTTTACTGGCAAGAAAGATAATTACCAGCAACAATTTTTTTCTGTTTCATAATATTTAGGGAAATTTAGATCTCTACTCCTATGTATTCAGACATCATATGTTTATAGCTCAAAGTAAATAGGATTAACTAGATAAAACCTAACTTCATAAATCCTCTTTTATATGTGCAAAGTAAATATTTTTAAGAAGGTTTGATTTATTTGCATTTTTAATTAAATGAAAATTACAGATAAAAGATGCTATACCACTCACTTTCTAGGAAAAGAAAATATTGCAATGTAATTAAAAGGATGCCTCACATTATAATTAGATTTAAAATTTAATTATGACTAGAACACTTCATCCTTATGCACACTGACACCTTATTGATACATCACCTTTAAAATATTTTTATTATATTTACTCTAAGATCTTAATCTGTGGACTAAATAAAATCCTTAGATTCTTAAGAAGTATTAGAAATCAACACAGAATACAATGTGCTCTTTTTTTTTTCTGGAAAAATATTGTGTTTTAGAATTCCTGTGATAACTGTTGCTAAATCTTAGTACAACTTTTAGATGAAAAACATCTAAAGATATGGGTTAGTATAATAACAATTTTTGTAGCTAGAGAGAGCATCCTTTGGTTCATCCCTGATGGAGTTACTGCATTGTACAGGAATTTCAATACACATACACAAACTCATTTTCCAGAAAGAAAAGTCTTCTTATGGAATGTCGACTATATATACATAAATGTACTGCAGCTATTTGAAGGAATCTCTTCTGCAGGGAGCTCTGGTTAAATACATTTGCTATAATTAACTTCCTGTGGCACAATTTGACACTTCTTGCAGCTTAGAAAACAATAACTTTCACAGTAAAAATGATTTAGTTACAGCATAATGTGCACTGTAGAAATGTTTTGAGATAAAGATCCCCAATATGCAATTATTATTAGCTTGATTTGGAAAATAGTGTGTGGTAAGACCTATTTGAAGAATTGCCACTTTACCTTATCTGGTGTCGAAGAATGCACTTAACATAAATTGGAAGTCTTTATTCATGAGTCAAAGTCTGAATTCATAGCCTTTGTGGAAATCTTTATTTTAAAATGTTTGTTAAATAATTTTTAAAAGTATATCAAAAACCATGTGTTGAGTGTTTACTAAATTTTGTATAGTATATGGTGGCTCTAACTTACCCGCAGTTATTAAATTGATTGCTCTTTATAGTAGTAAAAATAAAATGCTTGCTTTTATAAACTCATGAGCAAAAATACAAAACAACAAATCTGATCATCTAAATAGACTCTTTTTTATTGTACTGAATTTGAACTTACATGCTTCACTTAGCCCCTCCTTACTGAACCAATTTTCACCAGACTTCTGCTCCTAGATGAACTGAATTTCTACAAATGGCCTGCCTCTGTTGTCTGCTGTGTAGGCAAACCTTTCATTGAAGTCCTTATATCTTTTGAAAGGACTTCAAAGGCCCATTGACATCCAAAACTTTCCTTGAAGTTAAGTCAAGTTTTCCCTGTTTTAGGGCTGCAGGATTTCATCCAGAAAAGCCTAGGTGGTTAACAAGGAAAGAGCATGTTAACCTGGTTGGATTTCATCACAAGTGGAATTTGGTCTGACAATTTTGGCTCTGTTAGGGGGTTTAAAGCATATTCAGCTCTGGAAATGATAAAAGGATTCCCCTACCTGGTTTTATAGCACAATAGCTGAAAGACCAGCAGGTATTTCGAAGCATCTTTTAGTGCACATCCCAAACTGCTACACCAGCTGGATCTTCAGTGAATGAAACAACCCTGCTGCTAGAGCATTTGAGTCCCAGTCAATGCCGTTGACAGTAAAATCCAGGTGGCTATGCAAATTGGTCATTTCCTTAAATAGTAATTTGAGTTTCAGTAGGTGAGCCCTGTTAATAATGACAACCAACATTTGTGTAGCATGTTTAAATTCACAGACCAACTTTTATGTATATCTCGATTAGTCTTCACTAAAACCCTATGAGATGAAGTAATAAAAGTTCAGAGAGATGAAATGGTTTGCCCAAGGTTTCACAGGTAGTAAGTGGTGAGCCAGGATTTGAACCCAGACATTTGAAGCCCAGACACAGTGGGCTTTCCTTTAGACTAAGAGTGACTGCTACTGTGGATGATTACTGATCCACAGATTTTGATTCAAAGAAACAAGAGCTGCTTTGTCTTCTTTTGGAAGTCCTATTTCTATAGGTCCCTATGTGGAAATAGGATAAATTATCTTTTGAACTCTGGGTTCTTATTACTAAATCTTCTTATTTTTAAAGAGAACCTGAGCCCTGGCTGGTGTGGCTCAGTGGATTGAGTGCCAGTCTGTGAACCAAAGAGCTGCTGGTTCAATTCCCAGTCTCGGACACATACCTGGATTGCAGGCCAGGTCCCCAGTAGGGGGCACATGAGAGGCAACCACACATCAATGTTTCTCTCCCTTTCTTTCTTCCTCCCTTCCCCTCTCTCTAAAAATAAAATAAATAAAATCTTTAAAAAATAGAGCAAGAATCTGAACTTCAGATTTATGTGGACTCCATCCCAATTTTTAAATGTTGACAACTGTGTTAGTATGGGTCATTGTTCACAACTCTATCTTTTTCTTGTAGGATAATTACATATCTGTTCCTTTTAGCATGTAACTCTATAGGGCTTCCCAATAGAACAGATAGAGTACATTTCACTCACCTCATTGCTTTTGGATTTGGTCACATTATTTGTACTGTTCAATAAAATGTGGAAAAACATGGTTGCTTTAAGAAGGACTTTTGATCATTTACCCCACTTGTCCTCCTGCATTTACCTTAAGAAGGTTCTTTCTGCAGTCCTAGATGGAAGAGACATAGAACAGAATAGAACCTTACCTTCAGTTTGCAACCATGTAAATCCTAGCAGAAGCCAGTGGATTCCTGTTGAAGTCAAGAGAGCCCGAACCAATAATCAGGCCTGTGAGCGAGAAATGTTTGTGGTTGAAGCCAGTGAGATTTGGGGCTGTTCATTCTGCAGCAATTCCTGACCAACTGAAACAATTTTTGATACTTAGTTTTACTTTGTTTTTTAAATTAAATATATTGGGGTGACATTGGTTAAGATTCTATGGGTTTGAAGTGTTACCTTTCTGTAATACATGCTCTATACATTGCATTGTGTTCTCACCACCCAAAGCCAAATCCTCTTCCATCACCATATAGTTAACCCTCTTTGCCTTTCATACCCCTCCCCTCTTTCCCTGTGGTAACCACCATGCTGTTGTCTATGTCTATGAGTTTTTATTTCTTTATTTTTTTGTTGCTAATTTATCATTTTCAGTTTTATATCCCACAAATGAGTGAAATGATATGGTTCTTCGTTTTTCCTGACATATTTTGCTTAGCATAATATTCTCAAGGTCCATCCATGTTGTCACCAATGGCAGTATTTCATCTTTTTTATGGCTGAGTAGTATTCCATTGTATGTATGTACCACATCTTCTTTATCCAGTCATCTATCCTTTGATAGATGTTTGTTTATCATCTTGTGCACCTTGTATCATCTTGGTGTTTCCATGTCTTGTGCACCGTGAATAATGCTGCTAGGAATATAGACGTGCATATATCTTTGTAAATAAGTGTTTTCAAATTTTTTGGGTAGATACCCAGGGGAAGGATTGCTAGGGCAGTCTTATGGTAGCTCTATTCGTAAATTTTTGAGGAACCTCAGTTGAAACAAACATTAACAAAAACATTGCAATCCAAGTAAAATAAATCCATAGACTGCATGTAGCCTGTGGGCCACTGCCTGAGTTTTGTGAGATGGGTCTTGGGCAGTATCTTTGCAAATCCTGACATTTAGACCTCTGGCAAAAAAATTATGTCAAACGTTGGGCGCATGTAATATTTGGAGAAAAGAGGCTGTTAGTTTAAGTCCTGACACCTAAACAACCTCAGTGCTTCTTGTCAGGGGAGATATATAAACTAAGGCATATAACTAATTGAAGATGTGGGAGTAAAATGAGAAACTTGTCATTTCCTTGGATTAACAGGATCAACCTACATTTTCTTCTGTCAACATTTTTAATACATATAAGCCTAATCCTTAGAGAAGGTATTTGTTTTGTATCATCCATATTTGTTACATGCAAAGATTTTTAAAGTCCCTGAGAAAAGTTAGATGATTTGGACTTATATTTATCCTTTCATTCTTCACTCTGAAAGAAATCTTTGTTGCTGAGAGAAATATCATGCTTACTAGATCTTGGGAAATTCAGTAATTTATTTTAGAGAGCAAACATCCCCTGGGGGATTAAATATGATTTACCTCTCTGCAGAATTCAGAAGGAGATCAACACAGGCAGACACACACCCAGAATGACAATAATCCCCAATCACTGATACTAGTGTGGAGATGCCCCAGTTGTAGGCTATAAGACAGAGCGAGTCACACAAGATCCTCTGGAATCAGTCTGCCTCCCTTTGAGCAAAGTTTATCTAGCCTGGACATGTCCAGGACCCTTCAAGTGAGCCATATCATTTTTATGAATATTTAATACATTGGCAGAGGACAGTACTGAGAGCACATTCGAGCATGAATAAACTCCTTATCGATCCCTCTCAGCGTCCCCAGGCTAATGCAGCCTAGTCTACATATTTTCCTATTCTTTGACCATGGAACTTGTACAGAAGTCGGTTACCCAGACTTTCATGTGAGTCATGCCAACAGGTTCCGAGTCCAGTTAGCAGGTCTGTCCTGCTGCCCAAATAATGGTTTTATTTTGATTGCGATATGTGCCTTGAAGGAGACGTGGAGGGTGATATGGGGCTGTGTTATTATAGGCCCCAAGTAGACTGTGACATCAAGGGAAGATCAGTGAATAAATGATATTTAAATGGACACCTGAAAGAAGGGTGAGTGGTATCTATCCTGAGAAGGGATGATGTTATAAGATTATGTAGAATGGAGAGAGAGAGCGAGAGAGAGAATGAGAATAAAGTCCTGTGCTAGTGTTTTTTAAGTTCTGTGCTAGTATTTCAGGGATTTAAATAAGGTTTAAAATAGTACCCCATGAGATGATTCTGGTGTCTGCCCTCCATCTAATTTGGAAACAGGGTTCTATGACATGAATAGAAAAGAACATTTGAAGAGGTTAAATATTGTTGCATGAAGTGCAAAGTAAAATCAATAAGCATTATAGTTAAGAGTCTGGAAATGAATATCAAACAGGCAAGGTTTAAATCACAGTTCCCTATTTCCTAGCTTTGTGACCTGGGGCAAGTTACTTGTTTAACCTTTCTAACCCTCATTTTTTTCTCATCTTCCAAACAGGGAAAATAATGAATATCTTTGAGTACTGTTTTAAGGATTAAGTGAAACAATAGATGTAAACTGTTTAGCACTGTGAGTACCAGATTGAGAGCATTCAGATATTGGTAGCAAATAGGAGAGCAAGTTCTGTAGATGGTTGAACCTCAGGGCACAGTAAATGGGCACTTTAGTTGGTTATAATATTATATTCACAAAGCGCTAATCTATGTGTATAATCAAGTCATTTTTTAAGAATTCAAATCCGCCCTGTAAGTTGTTTTTTAAAAATTGTCTCCTAAGCAGGTGTGCTAGTTTTCTAGGACTCCTGTAGCAAAGTACTACAAACTATAGTTTGAAACAACAGATATGTATTCTTTAACAGTTCTGGAGGCTAGAAGTCCAAAATCAAGGTGTTAGCAGGGCCGTGCTCTCTCTCTGAGAGTCTGGGTAGAACCCTTCTTTGTCTCTTCTGGGCTTTCTGGTGGTGGCATCAACCTTGGTGTTCACTGGCGCACAGCGTTGCCGCTCCAGTCTCTGCTCTGCTCTACACGGTGTTCTCCCAAGTGTGTCTGTGTCTGTCTCTGTTTCTCTTCTTGTAAGGACACCTGACCTACTGGATTTGAGTCTACACTAGCAACTTCGTTTTAACTTGATTACATTTGTGAAAACCTTATTTGCCCCTAAAGTTACATTCAGAGATACTGAGAGTTAGGACTTCAGCATCTTTCGGAGGGAAATAGTTCAACCCACAATTGTAAATAAGTGGTTACCTGGAAGAAAGAGCCAGTGCACCTTGATTGAGGTGTCCCGTTCTTCTAGTTCCTAGAGTTCTACACAGGCCTGGATTATTAAATAGGGTTCTGAGTCTTTCAAATGTATTCTTTATCAGTTTTAAGTCTTCTTGAGCATTGTCTTAGGCATTATCAAAATATTCTTACCTCTTATGATAAAGAAAGAGGGTTGAGGAGGTCTAAATACTAGAAGGTAATCATTTTTAAGACTAATTATACCCAAGACAGGATGATATAAAACAATCTATTAGCTTGAATGTAGACTTTAATAAAGCTCATTTTCATGGATATTATTGGAAGGTCCATGTTTTTAAGATTAACCTAAGTTAAAACATTGAGGGTTCCAGCTTTGATGGAAGATCCTGCTATACTATCCTTTATTCCATGGGTGTATTGGGGTTCACATGTAGATTTTATACTGATGAGTTATATAGGGCTAAAAACAAAGGGATGAAAATTGATTTAGGATTTTTAAAATTAAGAAATCATCCTTTTCTGGGACAGATAATATTTAGAATGTTTTCATCATATTCAGAAAAAATTCCATACCCACAGTGAACAAGACAGTCAAAAGGTTTACAATACTCTTTTACTGTCAGTTGTATGCATTTGCCCATGTGATAGTAGATACCCCATCAGTTTGCTCATGTCCTGTTGTCTGATGGTGGGGACCTCCCTGTATATCTGGCATGGCTCAGCCATAAGCAAGGATGGGGAAGATAGAGTGATGCTTTTAGTCTACAGCCACACCCGGCAGGGAAATTTGAGTCTACCATTGAGCAAGCAAAATGGGTAACCTGGTTTCAGTCCTTCCCATTCCACCCCATTTGGCCCACTGAAAAGCAAATGTCCCCTTTAAATTTTACTCTTAAGAAAATTCACATTTGACCTCAAATGCAAGGGACAAGACTGTTGTCAATAGATGAGAAAGACTTATACTTAAGCTGGGGATTTTTGCATATTATTTATTGTCCCTCAGTGCAGATATTTTACTGAGATGGGCAGAGTGATTTCAGTTGAGAAAATGGTCACAATCTGTGTTTTCTTAGGAAGGAAAAATCATTGCATGTCAGGAGCTTGGAGATTTAGTCCCTGGACAGAGGTTTTCCCAGGGATTCCCCTATAGACATAATATGAGAAGACAACACCATTCCAGTTGCTCCGCTGCAGTGCCAGTGGGAGAAGATTTGTTATCCTGAAGACTTCACCTGTGGGTCTATTAGTTTGCTTAGCTTGAAAATTTTAAAGTCAGAAGTTGAACTCTAGAAGGAATGATAAAGGGGGAAGGGGCTTAAAATTATCACTGTTGGTTTAACTAGAAAAAAGAAGAAATCCAGCCTTCTTACCTAGGACTTGAGTTATCTTCATAATTGTCTCCTTATCCCAGTCACAAATCCTCACCATTGTTTTCAAAGAGCTAGGTGAATAAAAATAATGCAAAATAAAGATAATCATGTTTTGGGGGGGTTTGGGGGGATTTGGAGATTAAAAATAAGGGAAATAGGCAATATAAGGAAATAATAAAGTGAAAAAGAACTAATACTGGAAGGATTTCAGTTTAAATAAACAATGGAATGAATAAAAAATAAGAAATTGAATAAATATGGGTAATGTGTGAAATTATGAATAAAAGTAATTTTATTTTTTGGTAAAATTATATGAAACCATTAAACTAGGAAATAAGTTAGAGGAAAAGAATAGAGGATATATAAGAGAAGCACTTACATGTTGACAGACCTAGAGGTATCTTTGAGTTTTTAAAATGTTAAAAGTTAATAAAATATTTTTTGTCCCATTTTCCCTCCTTTATTCCCTTCTGCCCTGCATACCTCCTCCCACCCACATTCCCCTTAGTTCATATTCATGTTCAAACAAAGGGGAATGGGTCGTACATATAAATTCTTTGGCTTCTCCATTTCCTATACTATTCCTAACCTCCCCTGTCTATTTTCTACCTACCATTTATGCTACTTATTCCCCATACCTTTACCCTCATTCACCCCCTCTTTTGGCATTTCTAATTCTCCTATCACAGTCTGCCATATCCCTTTTAACCATTCCTAGACTGATGTGTTTTAAAAATGTCTCACTAACTTCATTGCCCGGGTGCCTATTTACTGCTTCCAGAGGAAAAGGGTATCACCTAGAACTAAGAGGGCATTAGTTGACCTTGATCAGTTTTCTAAGTTGATTTTTCTTTGAGTCAATTATCTGGAAAGAAAATTTGCCAACAAGTGAAGCGAATTTCCTAAATTCTAAAGGACTTTTCTTAAAATATTGAGAACCAAAGTTTAAGGACTGATGCAGAATAAATCACTGAGTAAGAAAGAGCTAAAGTTCTAGTCCAAGGCAACACCCGTTCACTCAAACACTCTTTCTACTAGGGGAAGAGAAAAGAGAGGAAAACAGAAGAGAAAGATGAGATCCTGGCAAGTAACTAAAATACTTTTTATTGTCAAATTTAAAGACTCATTTTCTCTTCACCTCACCATTTGCAGGAGTGAGGACTCCAGAGCCAGAAGAGGTAAATGAAAGAAAATGTACATGATTATGATCCTCCCACTCCATATCTACACTGACCTACAAAGGGAAGTATGTAGATGAGGGTGGGCAGAATATATTTATAACAGTCTCATCAGATTCATATGTCTGCCTGGGTCATGGATGCAGCTTTTGAAGAACCCTTCTAATCTCAATATAACAACTGAAATACTCAAGTCTTGCAAAGAAAATTAAATTTTATACTTGTCAATCAGAATTATAATTTCAGTGACATTCACTACAAAACTAAAACTTGATAGTTTAGATATGAATTAATTGCTTACATCTCCAACTGATCTGACTATAAAATTGGAAAATCATAAGGTAACTGACTAGATAATTTTAATTGACTGATTGAATATCAGCCACTGAAGTGGTACCTGACTGTGTTAATGATTGAACAATAATTTGTGGGGGTTTTCTCTTTTCAAATTCAAAACAGAAAAGTTATTAGTGGCCTTCATATACATTTTGATTATTATTTTGAAGGTTATATTTGGAATTTTTGGAAGCTTGTTTGTGTTTTTTATGTGCTCATAGAGCAAAGGGCATAAGCCAAAATCAGAAAGGCATTTGTTACTTCAGAGATAAGCTGAATGTAAAGTTCAAAAGTCATGCAAATATCTCTGCAATTATATTTGGTTACTGCAAAATGAAAACTAATCTTCCTTTTATTTTGATCACTCAAAAATAGAACAATGGAATCTGTTTTTTTTAAATTCAAGCCAGATGAGTCCTCAACAACCATGAACCTTACCATTTCATTGGTCACATGTAAAAACCAAAACCCAAAGGCTTAAGTGAATTTTTAAGTATATTTTATTGATTATGCTACCTCCCTCCAGCATTCCCCCCTTAGTTCATGTCTGAGGCTTGTACATATAAGATTTTTGGCTTCTCCATTTCCTATACTATTCTTAACCTCCTCCTGTCTATTTTGTAGCTATCATTTGTGCTTCTTATTCCCTGTACCTTTTCCCTCATCCTTCCCTGCCCCTCCTCCCTCCTGATAACCCTCCACGTGATCTCCATTTCTGTTATTCTGTTCCTGTTCTAGTTGCTTGCTTAGTTCATTTTTGTTTTTGTTTTTTTAGGTTCAGTTGTTGATAGTTATGAGTTTGTCATTTTACCGTTCATAGTATTGATCATCTTCTTTTTCTTAGATAAATCCCCTTAACATTTCATATAATAATGGTTTGGTGATGATGAACTCCTTTAATTTGACCTTATCTGGGAAGTAGATAAGGTAACTCCTTTCTTGCTGCTTTTAAGATTCTGTCCTTATATTTAGTCTTGGGTAATGTAATTATGTTGTGCCTTGGGTTAAGTGAATTAATCAAAGTTACACAGCTAATAGTGGCAGAGTTCTGTTGTGTAAAAGTCTTTCATATGTCTCTGTGGCATTCACAATAAAATTTAAACTCCTTAGTTTAGCACCTGACAACTTACCATAATCTGCCTCTTCATTCCTTTTGGCTTCATCTCTGTCAAACTTCCACGTGTAATGTTTTCTCTAATGATACTAAGCTACTGCAGTCATCCAAATATCTGTTATATTATGTTTTTCATGTATAATTAATTCCCTAAAGGGCCACATGTCTGTCCTGATTTGTCTAGCTAACCACTGTTCTTTCTCTCCTGAGAAGCTTTCTCCGACTCACTAGGTACACTTCCATACTCACTTGCATGGTTTCTGTGGCAATTCTACATACTTCTATCATGATCTTATCACGCTCTCTTTTAAGTGCCTTTCTAGATCACAACTCCTTGAGTTCAGGAATTATGAGCCACTTGAACTTGTACAACCATAAATACAATAATGATGATAACAATAGTAGTTAACATTTATTAAGTGCTTACAATGAGTAGACATTGTTCTAATTGTTTTATTGGTATTAACTCATTCCTAAATATAGCATTTGGCACAGAAACACTCACTATGTAGTTGTTGGTGGGTTGCATACAGGAACGAGTGCTGGAATGTTGGCCTCAGTAAGTTCCACTCCAGAGATTTGGGTAGATTCTGCTACTGGTTGTCTAATGTCCAGATGGCTAGAAGCGGACATGGAAGGCTCTTTGGCTGCCCTTCTGTGAATGTTTGAATCTACAAGTTAGAGAGAGTAGAGCAGTAGAGCATAACCAAACCTTACTGATGTGGCTGCAACTGTTATGACTTGGCTTAGAAATGCTAGATACTCAAGAAGGTAGTGATGTCATGGTTTATTGTAGAAGTTTTCCAGATAAATAGAAACCATTTCTTGACTGGCCAGGCTAATGTAGATGGGTAGCAATTTTACACCCCAAAATTTATGCCAATTTCTTCATGTTCACAAGGCCTTATATATAAAGTAAAATGATCAGAATTCTTTCTTTTGCCCTTGATTCTCCATATTTTAGAAAAATTATGTATTTATAGAGCTGGGGAAAGTATATAAAGAAGGCTTACATCTACAATATGATTCTTATGTATCATCATACATAGATCCTTGACCAAAATGTATGGTGTGAATTTTTCCTTTTCATATTTAGCAAATAAAGTAGAATGAATGAAATTGTATTGATGAAAACCAGCACACATTTAAAATGTTGTCCAAATGTCATGGTAGTTAAAATAATGTTCTAATTTTCAGTTTAAAAAGAAAGGTTTCCAATTTTGCTGACGTAGCCTAGAGCAAGAATCAGAGCACGGACTTTAGCAGGGTGGTCCATGACCCTTTGCAATGGTGTGCAAAAATCTTTATTTGCCTGCTTATTTGTAGGAGAGCGGGTCTGGGGCTTTTATCAGGCAGTCAAAGGGGTCTGTGTCTCTCAGATGATTAAGAACCACTGCTGTCAAGTAATTTTAGCCATTCAGTTTGCAAAATGCTGTAATATGGGTTAGAGAGCCCACATTTTAGAAGTATTACTTTCAAAGGCAAAATTCAGTAAGTTAAATAAACTGTATGCTCAGGTGGTCCCACTCAGGTCGGGGGTTAGTCAATCATGTGCTAGAGCTTTGTCTTTGTTTCCTACGTTGTAGCCAAATTATGTATTTCTCCTTCTGTCCTTGCATCTTATTTGCATTTTGGAGGTTAAAATAAATAGTTCTAATGAAAGGGTTTCCTTTTTAAATTGGGCTCTACTGAAAACAATCAATAATTTAGAAACTATCAGGTGGCCTTGGGAACTGTCTGCAGAAAGACACAAAAGGAAAGTTTATAATCCCAGGTTCTGTGACAGTGAATAGAGCCATGCCATGAACTGGAATTGTCACATGTAACTTATGGTCATCATTTTCATCGTCATTCAGACACATACACTTATAAAACCTTCCTGTGATTCCTTCGATCACAGGTGACAAACACAAGGCCTTCGGGCAGAGTCTGGCCCTCCACCTTGTTTTATCTGGCCCAGCACCTTTTTTTTTTTTACCTGGCAGCAGGGCTGAGCTCCTTGCCCCCAGTTAAGGAGTAAGGAGTAAGTTACATTTATACGGTCCTAAAATTACATTGGGCCCTTTGAAGGCAACTGCGAGGCTGATGTGGCCCCTGGTGAAAATGAGTTTGATACCCCTGCCTTAGATAAATAAACACATCTATTCTTGCTGTGAAGCTCTGTAAATTTTTTTCTATTTAGGGATGGTTCAGGATGTGAATTCTCTAAAATTATACCAATATGGTCATTTTGCTGGGCTTCCAAGATAAAAGAGTTCAGAAATTCGTGTTTGAATGTGTATTAAACAAAATGCTGATTTTTAAAGACTAAATATTTCTCTAAGATCTCAAAATCAAAACAATCTCTAAACCATTCTGTCAGGTAAGAAGTTGTTGCTCATCTTTTTTTGCTAAAATACAAAGCGTATTATTGACATTTTTTATTCTAGATAAAAGGGCTGACCTCACAACTGAGAAGATATGGCTTAACCTGCCTGTGGCCTTTTCCTAGGAGTCTAACATTCAGATTCACGATGAACCTTAAATCTAACCTTTATTTTTTAAATGAGGTTTGTCTGCCTTATGATTTAGTTATTTTGCATACAGAGATTTTGTGGTTTAGAAAATGTTTAAATATTGTTTCTTTTAAAATGTTTAAAAATAGGAACCTAAACAAGAAAACAAAGAAACAAGTAAAATATAACAAAAGACACTGAAATAGAGGACAGGTTGACAGTGACCAGAGGGGAGAGGGGAGGGAATTTCAGGGGAATTTCAGGGGAGAAGGAAAGGGTTTAAAGGAACAAATATAGAGGACACATGGAAAAAACTAGGGGAGTTGGAAATGGGAGGGAGGAGGGGAGGGATGGGTGGGTGGGCTGGAATGGGAATAAAGGATAGAAACTGTACTGAATAAACTAAGATAAAAAAAGAAAAAAATGTTTAAAAATACTTAAACTCACTCTGGAACAGTCAATATAAAAAGCCTTTTATTTTATTATTTAACAAATTTATTGAATCTATTGGGGTGACATTGGTGAATAAAATTACATAGGCTTCAAGTGCACAATTCTATAACACATCACCTGTATTCTGTACTGAGTGTCCATCACCCAAAGTTGAGTCTCCTTCCATCACCATTTATCCTTGCTTTGCCCCCCTCTCTCTCCCCTCCACCCTATCCCACTTCCCCTCTGGTAATCACAGACTATTGTCTATGCTGGGTTTTGTTTTGTTTTTTGCTTAATTTCTTCACTTTTTTCACCCCATTCCCTCTGATAGCTGTCAGCCTGTTCTCTATTTATGAGTCTGTTTTTTGTTAGTTTATTTAGTATAAAAAGCATCCTAATTCTATAATATATTGAGAAAAGGATACTATAAAAGAAGGAAATGTTGATGGTGGGCTGGAGTCAACTATGTAAAGGCGTCTTCTAGCTGCATGATTTTAGACTTCTGTCACTGGAAAAAATTATGATTGTTTCCCACCAACTGTCTAAAGTACTAGTTGGAGTTTATACCAGTGTAACAATTTTCATCTGGATTAGCAATGAATTGCTTATAGATAATTTGCTACTGCATTCTTTATGTTAATAAATAATTCAAAGAGCCACTTGAGTAATTTAAGTAAACATTATAATCTCTTCCAGGGATTGGTTTTTGTTCAAAGATAAGTAATCAAATACAGTTAAAATAAGGAGAGAATTAGACAATTTCCATTCGTTTTTCCTTTGTCTGCCACTTGACTAATATGCTGCTTCTTTACCTCAAGACATTCAAAATAAATATGAATTGAGTCACTGATCTGGTGTACTGGGTTTCTATTCCTCCTTAGCATTTGCTTTTATAACTCTCATATTATGGTCTTAAGCTATTGCTAGTGGGTCTACCACATCTCAGGTTACTTATAATGTTAAGAGACCAGACTCTTACAGTATACCTTGATAAATTAATTATTTCCCCAATGATTACTTATTTGCCCTTTTTTTCTAGTTTTTCCTATATCTGCTAAAAAAAATTAATGAGCCTTCCATTCAAGGCTGATATATTGACCCTATTCTTAGTGATGGTTTAAAACCACTTCTTTACTCTTCTCAAGGTAACCTTGGTGATATTGTTACGTTTGTTCATTATCATTTTTTATGCAGCCACTATCTCTATTGATTTGTCTGTGGCCTTTGCTTCGATGAATCACAACACATTGCTGTTCGAGTGGCCTTCCATTTGGCAGCGCTTAACTGTAGTGGAACGGTTCTCAGGCGACATTAGCGAACAAACCCCAGTCACTTTGTTTAATGGTGTTGAATCTGAGGTGAAAATGTTACATTCAAAGTTACCTCAGGAGCTAATTACGGGGCTTTTTACTTTTTCAGTTTTTACTAATGACCTGCGAACATCATATAGTTCATGAAATGCTCCGAATGTGTGCGCGTTGATGATCCGACCTCGGACCCAGCAAGAACTCGGGCAGTAGCAGCGCGTTGCGTGTTTAAATTAGAGATCTGTGGAGCCACAGTCAGAACGCGAATGCACATTTCTGTAGAGCACACAGGCTGGCAGTGTTGTGAACGACACGGAGTAATCCCAGGGAATTTTTCTTTCACCTAGTTTATAAATGGGAATAAGAACACAAGTAGCTGAAGCAGTTAATGGGGTGTCTCTCTGGGCCTTCAGATACAGCCCTACTCCCATATCAGATAGAATATAATTTTAGTCAGCAAAAACTTCGCATTTCAGAAATATGCTATTTCCCACTAATGAATTTAGTATATAAATATATATCTTCTTTATGTCCATGTCTTTGAATGTAAATGTGGAGATATACTTTATCCAAAACTTTCTTTTTTTTAGATTTTTTAAATTGTTGTTCCAGTACAGTTATCTGCAGAATATTTTTTTCTTAAGTTCAGTCCATTATGAAGTGGCTAAGTTTTCTCACAATAACAAAGAATTCTTTGAGATTAGTTTGCCAAATACAATTTTGTATTTATCACCTTGCTAAAGCAGGTACGGCCAGGTACCATGTAACAATGTTTCAGTCACTGACTGTCTCATGAGAATGTACAGTGGTGGCCCCATAAGATTATAATAGAGCCAAGAAAATCCCTACCACTCAGTGACATTGTAGTCATCTAACATGGTAGTGCAGTCCGTCACTCACGGGTGTGGTGATGCTGGCGTGCACAAACCTGCACTGCTAGTCACGTAAAGGTACAGCACGTGCAATTGTGAACAGTTCATAATACTTTCTACTGATAAATGACTGCTATGGGTTTATTCATTTACTATATTATACTTTTATTATTATTTTATGCTTGTAAAAAGTATAAAATGGTATGCCATGCTATGCTGGCAGCAGCCTCATAAATCTCGTGTTTACTGTGTCTTCTGATTGCATCATTTTTCTTCTGCTTGATTCAGTCTTCTGTTGTTTCGTGCAGTGGCATGCTGTGCAGACTTGTAGCCTAGGAGCAATAGGCTGTACTCTATAGCCTGTTACTGTCTGGGTTTATGTAAGTGCACTCTGTGATGTTCACACAACAGTAAAATTGCCTAAGGATGCATTTTTTCAGAACATATCCCCATGATTGAGCTGTGCATGACTGTATGAAGCTGGGTCCCTATGTTTTAGAGTAACTTCTCAATACACAGCAATCTCCCATTGCTGCCTTTCTTGTGGAAAGGCAGGATGCTAGACCATTTTTAGTATAGTAAAATTTCCCATGCTTCCCTTGGATCAAAGTAGAGGAATTTATTCTGTAGAGAGGAAGAGAAGGGTAAATCAAGTGGGTGGCTTTTGTGCCTGGGTTTTCTGTGCATCCTGAGTTCAGTAGCAGCACGGAGCTTGGGTTCTAGGAGTCTGTTCATAAGCTCATAATAAACCTTCCCTGTTTGTGGAAGCTGTGCATGTACTAATGACATAGAAATGAGAGGGATACGATTTCTGTCCTCAAGGAGCTTGTATTTCTGGTGGGATATACAGTGGTTAAGAGAATGTGTTCTGAGCAAGGTTACCTGGTTTCAAGTCCTGGTTCTTCTACTGCTTAGCTGAGTAACATTGGACAAGTTGCTTATCCTCTCTGGCTTCAATTTTCTCATCACTAATATGAGATAATCATGCCCATCTCTTAGGGTTGCCAAGGGCTAAAGGAAATAATACATGTTAGAGGCTTTAAATAAGTGACATACATAGAAAGTGCTAATCATGGTTAGCTATGATTATTATTAAAGACATAATCATCCTATAATAAACCGAAGAGCTATAGAATCATAAACAAAACACTCTAAGAGCACAGGAGGAGAATCAATCAATTTTAGCTTAAAGAAATGGTGACTAGATTAAAGAGAACCTCACAGAAGAGATGACATTTAAAAATAATAGTCACTGTGCCACAGCTATGATGTTGCAGGCGCGGAACTGAGCACTTTGGACATGCGATCTCATCTGTTCCTCACAACGTCCTGTCAAATGAGTCTTCTTTAACAGAGAACACTGAGATTCAGAAAGACTGAGTAGTTTGTCCCCAGTCCCAGAGCCAGGTGGTGGCAGAGCTGAGATGAGGCTAGAAAGAGTGCAAGATTCACACCAAGGTTTAAGCACCCTAATGCCCATGCTCTTTACTGCTATACTAATTATCTTTTCCCTTGGGCTCATTTTGAGAGGATGTATGTAAATGTGCTGGTTGAAGAAGGGAGGTAGGCAGAGAAGAATTTCAGTAAGAGGGAAAAATATGTAAAAGTACAGAGATAAGGAAGTCTATGGAAAGGGTCTGGGACCATAAATGAAGGGGCCATTTGGGCCATGCTACAGACTTTGGATTTGGGCTTGTGAATGGTGGGAAGTGATTTTAAGGATTTTAAAGCCATTGAGAGAAGTTACCTAGCCCCCCTTAATTGTGGCTGAAATCATGGATAGTGCCATACCTTATATATACTATGATTTTTTTCTATACTCACATACCTACCATAACATTTAATTTATAAAATAGGCACAGGAAAAGATGAACAATAATAGCAAAGAATAGAAAAATTATAACAATATGCTGTCATAAAAGCTATGTAACTGTGGTCACTCATTTCATGGGGTCTTTGGCTGAAGTCTTTGTACAGGCTCAATGCTTTCTGGTGTCACACTTTGTCATCAGTTGGATCATGTTTTGTTTTTATATCTCCTGTGCATAAATTTGATGCTTCTATCTTCACTAAGCACTTGTCACACACCGGCTGTAACTTTTGAGATTTAAGGTACAACAGCAAAACTAGCACAATTTTTCCTTCTTTACAACTTCACAAATAGATTTGTTCTTACAGTGGACCTTAGCACTTCAGCATCACTTTTTTCCTTATTAAGTTGAATACCCCTACCTTTCCAGTTGAGGGACGCACTTTATGGCTGCCCTTCGGCATATCCGAATTGCCACCTTCACTACTCCTGTGCTTTGCGGCTATTACTAATAGGTAAAATGAAGATTACTTGAACACAAGCCCGGCAGTACCATGATAGTCGATCTGATAAGTGAGATGGTATGAAGTGACCAGCAGTTGTGGAGCATATACAGTGTGGATATACTGGTGAAATAGATAATTCATGTCCCACGCGGGATGGAGTGGGATGGTGGGAGATTTCATCATGGTACTCAGAACAATGCAAAATTTCAAACATTGTTTAATTCTGGAATTCTCCATTTAATATTTTTGGACTGTGATGGACTGTGGGTAACAAACAATGAAAACAGAAACCTAGGATAAGGAAGGGAGGCCTCTGTAATCAGAGTTGCATCTGAGAGAATTACCATGGACAATGGTTCTGGATGGATTGGGGGATGAAGATGTTAGAGGTGGGAACTCGTTGGGGAGAGCTGGGCAAGAAATTGTGACAGCTTGAGTTTAGAGAATGGCAGAGGAGTGGAGTGGAAACAACAGATCCGAGAGGAGTTTCAGGGGTAGATTAAAGGGCTTGATAACTGATTGCCTGAGTGAGGGAGAGAGAAGCTGAAGCTGACTCAGGTCTCTATCTTGCTGGCTGGTAATTGAAATTAATGGAGATGGTGAATGCAAGAAGTTTACTTAATTATCATGTAAGAATTTTCTAGGTAAAGCCAGGGTTAAGAAACAGCAAAATTGTAAAGGAGATATTTAGGATATGAGGGAGCATCTTCATAGATTTAAATTTGACAATGCAAACTTCTATTGTCTGGAAGAAGAGTAAAGGAGAAATTAAAGGTATGAGTACCTTGGAAATTTTCCAATTGCCATTACAGGCTCTTAGAGGGTCAGTGAAAATGGTAAGTGTGCACAACTTTCAATTACAGTAAAAGCTTACTGATTTGGATTAATTGGGGTAAAGGGCAACCTGACTAAATAAAAGTCTGATTTATAGAAAAAAATTTAAATAAACTCAGTTTGATTATTTTTAAAAGTATTTTAAGTTAACTCTATTTACTATTAAAAGTGATAAATTACTAAGAATGAGCTGTAAATGATATAAAAAGGACCAAATCTGAAGGGCAATTATATTTATTAATTTATGCATACATTTCATAAGCATTTAGTGCCTGCCACAAGCCAAGCAATACTGAACGTAAATGATGCTTCTAAGTGTCACAATCACTTTATGCTTTAAAAATAACCATTTCCCTTTTTAATACATTCAAAACTTGAAAAGGCTTAGATATCTAAAACTTTGGCCTCAAGATGAGCTGCCTTGTAAACATTTTCTTACTTTGTAGAAAGTAGAGAGATCTCCATTTTAAAGATCACAGTTAATGAGGTGGAAATTTAAGGAGGTTTTCCTGCTGTAGAGGCACCTATTGGTCTCTATGCTTCTGTCTTACAACCCTTTCATCCATCTTTCTCTTTGCCCTGGGCACAGTTGTAAGATATACACCTGACCCTATTTCATCTCTTTCCATCTTGGATATCATCATAGGACACACCACTCAAGCATGTCCTTTGACATGGTATTAAAGACGCTGGTCCTGTCTCAATCCTTACCTATCTCCATGTATCTCACTCAAAATTTGCCTCCAGCTCACTTCACGTAACTTGCTGCTCTGTGGCTTTGTATTTTTGTGCATATCATTCCATCTGCTTAGAAATCCCTTCCCATTTTATCCTTGAACTTTTATTTATCCTTCAATATTTGGACAGAAGGCACTTTCTGTTTACTCGTCCCCAGCCCTGGACCAAACAACTCATTCCTTCTTCTGTTTTAATTCTGTGGTTCTGATTTTTCATGTAATATGAATATTTGTTTCACTGTTTCTCTTCCCACCTAGACACTAAATTTCTTGAGTCAGGGGCCATGGTGCATTCATCTTTGTCTGTATGGTACTGAGTGCAGCACCAGACACAATATAGACACAAATAAGGTCCTACTGAATTAAACTGAGAGAAGTGTTCTTAACTGGTGTGCATTCTATCAAAGCTTTTTGCTTTGTCTTTTTATCCTGGCTTATTCAATTTATTCTTACTTATAACAAAATATTGGTCATGATTTAAGAAGGAGGGTGTACCTGGTGAAATATAAAGTCAGGTAATGTTATTTCTTGTTATAAACTCAGGTTGAAAGTGTTCTTTATGGTGATGCATACGTATTTTCTTACCTTTAGATTCTCTGTATGTTACCCTCCCATTTCCTCAGCCCACTACCATCGCATCTTTCTTCTATCACCGACTTTCTATCACTATCACTGTCTCTGTAGGTTCAAAGTCAACTCTATAATTAGACGAGAACTTTCTCCTTAAATTTCAGTTTAGTAATGTGTCATCTGAAGCTCAGAAGATTTCATGTTTGAGGGTTAGGAATATTGAAGTGCTATAGTTCACTTCCATAAATTCCTGCTACATTTGGTCTTCTGACTATTAGCTTTCTCTACTGTCCAACTCCCCCAGCAATTCTGTCTTAGGGCACCTAACAGTAAATGATCACCACGACAAGAAGAGAAGCAGTTAATTAGATTGATGTTCAAAGAGTCCCCTTGAAGTTGTCAATACACATATTTATATCATAATGCTGCAATTTTGGCAGAATTATTTGCTTTTTATGAAAATCCAATGAAGCAACTTTCAGATTTCCTAACCATGAATCAAAAATTTGAAAAACATGCAGATACATATCCATACTTCAGTTAACTTTCCTCCATTTCTTATTTTTGGATTTGGGCTAGGTACAAAGATGAACCAAATATCTTAATGATATGTTTCAAACACCCTTTCCAGTCCAGTTTTGAAAGGTCAAGGCATTCTAATACAACTTCACCATTAAAACAGTTTAGTAACACAGTTAGCATTTTTGATATTTGTGGATGGACAGCAAAGTACAAAGATAATGGTGAAAATATTTTTCTTAATACGTATAAAAAAGTAATTTAGTAAGTTGAGATCTTTCTAAAGTGCTATAGGGTGTAGTGTGTTTGAGGCTTACCACACACACAGCATTAGGAGAGAGAATAAACACAAAATGATTTTTAAAACTAAGCAAAGAGAAAAAGACTTAAAGGAGGTGCGTATTATGATATTGTCTAATGAAGAGAGAGTCCATTCCATATTTCTATATGCCCGAATGTCCTAGAGGCTGGTATTTAGGATGGCGCATGTAATGGGAGTTTTAGGTGTCTGTGGAAACCTCGTCATGTTTGACTGGTGGACTCATTTTACTGTCCACAGTGACTTAGCAGAAAATGCCATGTAATAGGTGTTTTATCAGCATTATTGTGCTCTGCTCACAAGTACCGATCTTTTACTTGCAGCATACATTGAAAAAAATTCGACTCCATTTTATATCACTGAAAAAGACACAGAATGTTAATTAAATGCTTTTGTGAAAGGCTTCCCCTTCTCTACTGTGTGATGGAAGTTGATCAGTTAAGAAGCCCATCACAAAGGATCCTAATTTCTACAACTGATGATGCCAGGACTGTAGGTGGCCTTACCGTATGTACTACGACTCATCAAAGCTGAGTTATTGCTAACAACAGACGATAGCAGAAGCAGGGAGCTTGTCCCTCACCTGTGTCTCAGGGTGTTCCTTTTTTAAAAAATTTTTATTTTAGTTTATTCAGTATAGTTTCTATCCTTTATTCCCATTCCAGCCTACCCACCCATCCCTCCCCTCCTCCCTCCCATTTCCAATCCCCCTAGTTTTTTCCATGTGTCCTCTATATTTGTTCCTGTAAACCCTTCCCTTCTCCCCTGAAATTCCCCTGAAATTCCCTTCCCTCTCCCCTCTGGTTGATGATAGTCTGTGAAATCCCAGTCAGTGCACAGATCCAGTTCCATATTTCAATTATATCGATGCATAGTGTTTTAGCCTTTTGTAAGTACAAAATGCAAGAAATAATATATGTCCAGGAAATGGACTTTAAGAAAGTCACTCTGTGCCACCTGGGACATGTCCATTTAAAAATAAGCAACAGATTCAGTTCTGTTGGTTTCCACTCCTGGAGCTAGGGCCTTCTGATAATTTTGGGGGATACTTTTGGTGTTGGGCTTTGATAAAGACAAACCTGAAGGAAGCGTGTGAGTAGCTCCCTTGGGCTGTCCACTACGATTTTATTGCCAGACCCCAGTGCAGTTGCACACAAATGCATTAAGTATCAAGAAACTGCTCTTGCTTAAGGAAGGGGATGGGGTGATACTTTTGGGTATTTTCCTGTTGGTGATGACATTTAAAAAAAATGAGAGAACACTTCTTACTCCACTGTGGCTTCTAATGCAATTCAAAAAACATTATTAAATGCCTTTATGTGAAAGAGCCAGAGATCCAAAGTCAGTTTTGTGGGGAAGAAAAACAAAAATTCTAATTATGAAAGTTTATAATCTGAAAACTCTGTCTTGTGGATTGTTCTTGTGGGCCAGCCTTTCCTCATGTTTCTTAATACCAGAGCTTGGCCGACTTGGCTCATTTGCTCATTTGTTCATTCATTCATTCATTCATTCACTCACTCACTCATTCCACACATTCGTTGAGTGTGTAGTATGTGTAGGCACTGTGGCTGTTAAGACCAAATACAAAGGTTAACAAAATAACAAACAAAAAACAAACCTTTTGTTCTGATGGAAAATATAATCTAGTGTAATAAAATAATGTGTTCAGTTGACCAATATAATTCTAATTCTTAATCAGCCAATATTCAGATATCAGTATATGAAAAGGCAGAAGTTCAGTTAGTTGCCTAATTATATCATTTTCCTCCTGGGGTTCTTTCCTATACTGCCTTCCTTAAACTGATCCTTTTTTGACTTATACCATAGATTTTAACTCTTCGTTGATTCCAAGTGTTACAGTTCTTGACTGGGTTAGTTCATTGGTTCACTCTGCCTGGCCTTCTGTTTGTGGCTCCGGCCTTCAACTTTTAGCCTTAGGCACTGGTATCTCATCCTACCTCTTGTATTAGTGGTCTCTGCCCCAGCTCCAGGTTGGGAGTTCTTGGGCTCATCTCTGGTCTTTATAAGGCCATTACTACTGGTCTTTATAAGGCCATTACTACTTCTATTGCACCAAGACAATTTAGGGGGGTATGCTAATGTGAATATGCTTCTACAGATAGCTCCAGGCCAGCATATTCTCGGAGTAAATGAGTATATCTGTTATCTCCTGCCACAATATGTAGTGTTACACCAACCACACCACAGAACTCGACTCAGCCATATGAAACAATAATCACACGACCTGACTTAGCTGTATGACACAATGCGCATTTACTTTTCTCATGTGTCTGTGAGTGGGCAGAGCAGTTCTGTTCTTGGCCAGCAAGTCGTTATCAAAAAACAGGTTTGTTGATTTTGCTGGACTTTCTCACATAGCTGGGCCCAAGGCCTGGATACCTGGGCTGGCTCAACTTACCACTATAAGATGCACTTCCTGCCCCTCCCCGCCCCCGCCAAATTTGGGAGGAAAGAGGGGGTGCGTCTTGTAGTCCGAATGTAGCTTACCTGGCCTGCTGTGGGGTGGGTGGGTGGCAGTGGAGCAGGGTTACAGGTTATTAAATATTTTACCACATTTTTTGCTTCAAAATTTTTTTTCCTATTTTTCTCCTCTAAAACCTAGGTGTGTCTTATGTTCCGGTGTGTCTTATAATCCTAAAAATACGGTACTCTCATCTTCCAGCAGGCCAGCCTGGGTTTATTGTGTGGAAGTGGCAGGGTTCTGACAAAGAGACAAACCATGCAAGGCCACTTGAGACCTAGGTTTGGAACTGAGACACTGTCAGTTTTACTGACCTGTTTTTGGCTCAGATAAGTCCCAAGAGCAGCCTAGGTCCAAGAAGTGGAAGAATAAATTCTGTCCTGTCTTAGAGGGAGTAGCTACAAAATCATAATTACAAGGAGTCTGGAAAATTGGGGCTGGTCTTTGCAATTATCCTCCCACAATGAATTAGTTCCCAACTATTAAAGATCATATTTCTCTATAGTCATGGGCTTGAACTTCAGTAGGAGTGGGGATGTGGGCCTGAAGGGTGGTGGAGAGAAGACCAAAATGGTGTTTTTTTCCCTCTCTCAATAAAACAGCACTGAGAGCTGTGCACAAAGCCACAGGGGGACTGCGGATGAGTGACTGAGCAAGGTGGGGCGATGTGCAGTGGAGTACAGAGCCTTCTGGATATTTGGCTGAATCATCCCGATTGCTCCCATTTTCATCCTAAGAACAAGACGGAATTATAAGGAATGTTTGAGGTTGTTTTTCTCCAGTTCTGTAGTAAACACATATTCAGGAAAAGAATGTAAGTTCCTGAAAGTAGTTTCTCATCATAGATTTCTGAAGGTGAACACCTATTTCCAGACTTACAAAAAATACATAGGATGGGAGTGGGGACTGTTGTTTCAGATAAAGGCTATTTTGCACATTTAAAGGTACTATCAAAGGTGTTTACCAAGCACACCTTCAGAAATAAAATGATCTTTCCCTATTTTTATCCTTCAGTTATTCATATTTACTGACTTGAAAACATAATGGGCCAAGCAGTATTTTCTATTTTTCTAATATTTGTTAAAGAGACATGATCTATCTCCAGGGAAGCATTAATACAGAAAGTTTTGCTGAGAAGGCAAGTAGATTTGCTCAGAGTCTTGAAGTATTATTGCTGAGTTATATGTATGTGTACCACATGACTTTTAGGGTAAATAACATTGGACTGTCTTGGTTTTGCAGTATTCCCTGGGGTCAGTGTACAGGGGTTCCACTATATTTACTTAAAACACTCTACTTACACACAGCTTATTTGTGTTGCTTTGTAGCTTAACAATTACTTTAGCATGTGGTTAGTGTTTACTTACTCATAAGAATGTGTTAACTACAAAAAACAATCTCTTCCTTGTTATAAGACAAATACATTTGATTATCTGTGAGTAAGATGTGTAGAATGATTACATCTCGGATTCAGCAGAGGCCACAGTGATTATGTCCCAGCCAGGCTGATGCATAAAGGTGACAGTTTATTCTCCAGCTTCTTGTCTCTTCCTCCCCTAAACTGGATAATCCTTGGAAACACCTGTGACTTTTATTCAACTTCTTTTATTAACAGTTGTCACAGTGTTTAAGAATTTTCAGCCATTGTTTGACAAAGCAATTCCTGGCAATGAGTTGGCAAGCGGTGTTTTTTCACTTCTTGGCTCATCCTCCCACCTCCAACACAGCACTGCCACCAGATGGGGGACGGAAGGTGAAGCTTAGAAAAAACTACCACCTTTTGCGACCCCACAGCACTTGTCATATTTCTGGCTAAGAGAGCTGAAGATGAAAGATGCAAAGGCATGGAAGTGCATGCCATAGTCCAGGGGAAAAGCAAGCAGTTCTGTTTGGCTGAAATACAGAATAATGGAGATAAACCAGGCAGGTAGATTGGGTCTGTGCTAATCCTCTAGGAAGAGGGGAGCCTTAGAAGATTTTTCTACCAGTGTTTTCATCTAGTAGCACCCAAGAAGAAAAACGTAAAGAGAAGAGCTATAAAGATGGGGTGAATAGTTTTTAAAAATCTATTGCAATACACTAAACAAGACGAGACTAAAGCAGTTGCAAAAGTGGGGTTTGGTTTGTTGGTTTGTTTTTTCTAACGGGGTGTTTTAGAGTCTACATTGACGAAATTGGGTACAGAGGATGAAAGAAAGGGAATTAGATGATGACTTTAAGGCCACACACTTGGGTGTGATGGTGTCATTAATGGAGCTGGCAGAGATAGGGACAGGTGTATGTTTGGGTGGAAATAAGTTCAGCTTTAGATATGTAAAAAATATAAAATAGAAAATCAAAGTGGAGACGGCTCATTAACAGATGAGAGTTGTTTCAGGAGCTCAGGAGAGGAGTTGTGGGTGTGAGCTATAGGTTTGGGAGTTATTTCCATATGTGGAAGGAGCTGAAGCCGTGAAGTGAGCCAGAGTGCCCAGGAGATGTGTGATGAGAAAAAGAGTGTGACCAGATGGAGACGAACACCAAGGGGTGGGGCAAAGGAAGTCAACTGACAGGTAGTGAGGGCAGAACAAAACCTTAAAACAAGGCACTTTCTGATCGAAACTCATTTTGCAAATGCTCATTTGGATATATATTCTTGCATGAAGAGAAGGATGAAAGCTATAAATGGAAAAGCCATCATATATTATTCTCCTATTTTAAAGAGACATACTCTTATAGTGTGGGCAAAATCATTTTATCTCCCCAAAATTCTAATTAAGCTAGTTCAAGACTCAGGGTTATACTTGTTTGGGTCGCTTGTTTCAATTTTGTGCTCTATGGCACAGAGTTAGCCCCAATCAACTCTTGTGATTATAGTTTCTAAAGTATGGTGATTTTGTGGGGAGAGGGAGGGAGGTAGGTGGAGGTAGAAGAGGGTATAAGTGGGGATAAATGGTAATATAAAAAAATAGAATAAAAATGAACTATTAAAACTAAACTATTAAAATTAAAAAAATGTATGGAACAACTTACATGTCTGTCAACAGATGAAGGGATCAAAAGTATGATATATATATGAAATAGGATATTATTTAACCTTAAAAAAGAGAAAATCCTATCATTTGCAACAACATGATGAAGCTGTAGAACATAATGCTGAAATGCAGATACAACATAGTATCACTCATATGCAGAATCTAAAAAACGAAATAGTTGAACTCAGAAACAGTGAAAAAGTAGATGCTAGCGCCTGGACTAGAGGAAAAAGGGAGAGGTTCATAAAAGGATACAAATTTTTAGGTATAAGATGAGTAAGTTCAAAGAATCTGATGTATAACATGGTGACTGTGTTGATAACACTTTATTGTATAATTGAAGTTTGCAAAGAGAATAGAACTTAAATGTCCTTATCAAAAAAGAGGTAAATATGTAAATTAAATATGTGACAATCTGTTAATTAATTCAATGGAGGGAATCTTTTCACAATGTATACACAGATTAAATCATCACATTGTACACTTTAAATATCTTACAATTTTATTTGTCAATTATACGTCAGTAAAGCGGGAAAATGTATAAAGATAATATGCTTATTAAAATATTCAAATAGTTCAGAAGGACTTTTTTAAGTACTAAATGTTTTGCTCCCTCCAACACAATTGCTTATTTTTATTTTCCAAGGGGCCCACTGTTACATTTCTTGCAAATGTTCCCAGAAGATTTCTGTATCTTTATATTTTAGAATTACAGTACACGCATATATACACAACACATAAGAAGTTCTCATAGAGCTGCACAGTACTTGCATAAACTTACATTGAATTCTTTGTAAGTGTGTGTGAACTGTACTCTGCTTCTTCAATCCTAAATATGAAAGAGCAGAAAAGTTCCTTCTCATGATCTATAGTTGCCAGAAGGACCTTCCTGTAGATCATCTTTGGCAGAAGCCCAATGTTCCTATGTTCAACCTACTTATTTCTACATTAATTACTCTAGGCCCCGTAGTTCTATTTTACTTAACTCCTTCTTTGCCCATCCAGCTACCTGGGTGCATCCTGCTGAATGTCAGTGGATGGCTCATCCCCCTCATCCTGCACGTATCAGGACAAAGGAGCCACCGACTCCAACAATTCGCTCTTCTTCCTCTCCTCACCCACCACTTCCTTGGAAGAAAAGTATAGAGCACACAGATTTTTTCAACAACGATATAAAATGTGACACCCTCTTTAGAAAGCAGAAGAATAGATCAGTGATTCAGTTTTAAGTATAATTTTTTTTGACTCTTAAGGAATCCTCAAAAAAATCTTAATGGTGTTTAAGACTCTTGACACAACCGCATTGTGATTTTTTTCTTCTTATTGGGTCAGGCTCAACTACTAATAGAGTGTGATCATTCTGTCATCACTGCCCTTTCTGCATCTATTCTGGGAAAAATAAATAACACCTGCAAATCCCTTTAAAAAACTGTGCTTGTTTGTTTGCTTTTTTTGGATACATATAGATTATAGATAGCGTGTTCCTTTGTATCAAAAATAGGGCAAAAGAACTTTGCATTTGGATTCTATCATAGATCCAAAATTATTGTTCATAATAATGAAAAAGCCAAAGGGCGAACTCTGCTAAAACAGGCACTTGGTGCTCTGTGGTTATGAACAAGGGTCTTCTCCTAGTGACAGATGTGCAGAACCATCTCAAGGTTAGAACAATTTATATATGGACTGAAGATGCTCACCTTCAGGAAAAAGTGCTTGAATCAGTTCAAGCACAAGGACAGTCCTTGGGTGTAACATTTGGTAGAGATTACTGTTATAGAAAACAGAACCTAAAGAAAAAAATGTTTCCCTCCTGCACATCTTATCAGAGTCCCCCAAGCTAGTTAACATGCAGCAGTTCAGAATAATTCCTTTGTGAGCTCCTCAAAGCAGCTAAGGCTTTATTCACCTTAAGCAGCCAAGGCTTTATTCACCTTAATGTCCTACTCCTTATCTAGCTCAATGGTTTATGCTGAAAGGACTCACTAGGTGTTTTTTTGCAATTGGGAATTAAAAGTTGAATTATGCATTGTGATTGCTTTCTTGGTAAGTTTAAGAACCAATAGATGACTAGTTTTTCCAACACCACTCATTGAAGACACTGTCTTTACGCCTTTGTGTGTTCTTGCCCCTTTGTCAAATATTAATTGACCATATAGGTATGGCTTGATTTCTGGGCTCTCTGTTCTGTTCCATTGATCTATATGCCTGTTCTTATGCCAGTACCAGACTGTTTTGATTGCAATGGCATTGTAGTGTACTTTGATATCAGGCATTGTGATCCCTCCTACTTTGTTCTTCTTTCTCAAGATTGTTGAAGCTATTTGAGGTTTTTTCTGTTTCTGTATACATTTTTAGTTGTTCTAGATGTGTGAAATATGCCATTGGTATTTTAATAGGAATTGCATTGAATCTATAGAGTGCTTTGGGTAATATGGACATTTTAATGATGCTAATTCTTCCAATCCATGAACACATTATATGCTTCCATTTACTTGTATCTTCCTCAGTTTCTTTCTTTAATGTCCTAATGTTTTCCAAGAACAGATCTTTTACCATCTTGGTTAAATATATTTTTATGTACCTTATTATTTTTTGTTGTTGTTGCAGTAGTAAATGAGACTGTGTTCTTAGCTTCTCTTTTTGATAATTCATTATTGGTGTATAGAAATGCCATTGATTTCTGAAAGTTAATTTCATATCCTGCTACTTTACTGAATAATTTATTTGGCCTAATAGCTTTTTGGTAGACTCTGTAGGGTTGTCTGCGTATAATATCATGTCATCTGCAAGCAATGATAGTTTTACTTCCTCTTCTCCAATTTGGATGACTTTTATTTCATTTTATTGCCTGATTGCTGTGGCTAGGACCTCCAGTTCTATATTGAGTAGGAGTGGTGAAAGTGGACAACCCTGTCCTGTTCTTAATCTAATGAATAAAATAAATTGGTGAACAAAATAGAAACGGAGGTATGGACACATGGACACATGGGACAAACTGATAGCCATCAGAGGAAGGGGGGTGACTGGATGAAAGAAAGTGAAGGGATTAGCCAAAGAACATATATGCATAACTCATAGATACAGATAACGGTGTAATGGTGACCAGAGGTAAGGGGGAATAGGGGATGGGTGGAGGTGTGCAAAGTAGGGGAACATGTGGACACCTGTATTATGTCAACAATAAAAATAAAGGGAAAAAACCAGCAGATGAATTGCACTGACATTTTGTCCTCAACTTTTCATTTGTGATGTAGGAGAAACAGTGCTTCCCCTTACAGAGTCATAACTGATATTGGAGTAATTTGCATGAAATGTTGCTAAACCCAAGCAACAAGTAACTCCTGAGTTTTACTTTGGTGTTTCTCAGAGACAAAGTAGTTTGTTTGTTTGTTTTGAAAGAGATTTGAAAATAATAGTGACTATTCTAAACCGGGGTATCCTTTGATTTCTTTGTAACAGAAATGTTTACTTGCTATGCTTCCACTTTCAACTATCATAAATGTGTTAGTTTCCAGAAACTGCCTTGCCTTGGAAATTTAAGTGACATGATGAATTATTTTTGGGATAGTAATTTCAGTCACTAACATCATTACTTCTCATTTTCTTCATGCTTTTGGTCACCATTGAAGGAGGGAAAGAGTACATTACTATAATGTGGGGTCATACAATATAGAATAACTGCATTTATAACTCTTCTACTTACTTGGCAGAAAAATCAATGAGCTGCATTTTATCATTGCACCTAGGGACGGCTCTGTACTGTTCCATAGATTATAAACATTTAATAGGGCCCTAGAAAAAGCTAGATAACGAGGAATTTCTAGATACAAATTAAGTTAGAAAATTAATGACAAATATACCTAAGATATCCCGAAAGAGTAAGAAATAAGAATTTATTTCACTTCAGTGGCCAAATATCTTCACTCTCTGTGTCACACTTGTTCACTTGATTTAATTAGTGCTGACAATGGCCTTGACAGCAGTAGCTGAATCACGTTTTCAACAATGTGAATGCTGTTGTTTACAGTCTGCTTTGTACTGAAAACAGATAGGGCAGCCTCAAAAATTATGCACTCATATGTGTTTATTTCATTTAATTTTGCTATTGACACATTTTCCACGATACTCCATGCATTGCTATCATTGCACTTAAAGCATTGCCTTATGGCACTTAGGTTTATGTGTCTGTCAACTCTTGAGGAAAGGACTGTGCAGTGTTCATCTTTGTATCCAGGTGCCCTGCACTGTGCCTTGCTTATTACACATGGTCCACATTTGCTGAATAAATGCCTGAATGAACTACAGTGTAGTATCTTGAAACAATTCATTGACAAACAATATTTGGCTTTTTTTCTCAGAGATTATTAGCTCATTTATTCCTTCTCAGATTAATTTTTTTAATTTTTTTTGCAGACAGGTAAATTGAGATTCATTAGTAACTTGTCAAAGTGTTTGTCATTACACTGGGGTTCATGTTTTAGGTCTAGTGGACGATTCATAAATTTAAAGAGGAAATATTATGCACACACATACATGGGCTGTAATGTAAAGAGACTGGAATGCCATCAGCCCTTTCTGCTCCTAACAAAGAGGTTAGATGTGACTCTCAGCACTGTTTATTTTCCCAGTTATTTATCATTCATTGAAGGAAGTTACTTGTCAGTTATGATATTAATGAGTTGTGAAGAATTTAGTTCATGAACTTATTAATTCTCTCTCAAAATAACGAGCCTTGTCTTTCTTTATATTTGTGATGTACACATTCTTAGGGCATAAAGTTTTCCCCACGAGCTGGCACAGCAAAGCACATTTTACCGAGGTGACTTACAATGTGGTCTGGTCTCTAAGAGATTGTTGCAACAAACGAAGACATAAGTAAAATGAGAGAGTTCTGTACGGTGCACGGTCCATCAACATTAATGAGAGTTATAAATGTTCTACAAGACTGAAGTAGAGAAACAGACCTGCGAAGTTGTTTTTATTGGTATTTATTCATGGGACGATCAGTGTCTGCAGCACCTATAAACACATAACAAATAAGATTCCTGCCCTGAGAAGCTTACAGTCTAACTCAAAGAGATGGCAGCTCTCGGAGTATGTTTTAGTGAGCTGGGCTTCTCTCCTAAGCATCATGACACCCATAGGAGAGTGGAATATAGTCCCGGTCATTGACGAGCTGGATTCATTGCTTTGAGTCAAGTAATATTTCTGAATAATCCCAGACACTGCTGCTGCTCTTACTGATAGGGGTGATTATGTGGGCACTGATCACTCACGTTAAAGGAGAAGTTAAAGAACTAAGACAGGATTTTGGAAAATGGAAACAAGCAACTAAAAAAAGCACGCAGGGAACTTCCGATTGCTACACTGACTATATAAAAGCATCCAATCTGGAATTAATCATTTCAGTCATTTATAAGTAGGTTTGTGTCTCCCTTTTCATAAGCATCTCGCCCTGCTATAAATGACATTCTGTTTTATGAAAGCATAATGTGAAAATCTACTGATAAGCCAAATAATAAAAACTTTATAGCATGTCAGGGCTTTTTTTATTATTATTATTTAACCTCAATCAAGTTATAATACCGAACACATGTATCCTTGGCCTAAATCACCTTGTCAAGTTTAACTGTATATTCAACTTCATTTACATGACATATGATCTAATACTAGAGAACAACAATACCATTGTAGTGTTAATTGAAAACTCCAAACTGAGAGCCAGAAGAAACCACTGGTCTGATTGCTGAGGGTCCCAGGGAAGGGGATCTATTCCCACACCTGCAGTCGGTCCATAACACTAACATTGTTACCGACATCTGGGTTTAATCAGTCCAGAGGCCTTGATATGCTGCTCCCGGGGCACATAAATTTAGCATTACATTCATTTTAAAAGCCACCTCTTTCAGTTTTTTAAGGACAAGATAGATTCATGGCTCCACTGAGTCTAACAAAGTAGAAACCACAAACAGAGTAAGTTACTGCCACAGGCCTCGCGGACTTGACTTACCAACTCTTTGCCACTTAAATAATGGAATTTTATGTTCAGCCCTGGCTATCAAAAATGTGTTTCCACCGAAAGTGAAGTTTGACTGAAAAGCTGTATTTAAAGTAAAAGCAAACCCTCAGAAAGTGAGCCAATTTGTATAAATCAGACTTTATGTAAGGATATGAGATAATATCTAACAGAGAAATATAAGCTTAAGAGTCATAATTTGCCTCGTTCATTTTGTAACGGGAAGGCCTCTTAGAACTGACCCTTCACGGTGCACTTTCAGGAGATTTGCATCCAGCGGGGCTTCTTAGGAGAAAAGTTAAAGATTTTTAGATCTATCTGTGGGCATTTGGATAGATGACCACGAGGGATAAAAGGTGTGCTTGACCTGGTAATTATGTTCCGTCCCTGTTTGCCCAGTGCAGCTTGTACCAAAAGTTCTGCTGCCACTTAGCGTGGGCGAAACTAAATGCCTTCTTGTGTTTTGTGCAGATGCCCTGGGTAACCAAAGCTTCTGAAGGAGGAAAAAACCTCTACAATTTCTGCAGGGACATTTATTAAAGATATAAATATAGAATAAAACAAAAACCAAAACAAAAACCAAAACAAAACCATGGGTAGTTTTGCAAAAGACACACTTCTGTGTCTGAGGCCAATTTGTTGTAGAGCACAGTTCTTAATCAGCTTTAATCAGGGTAGTTTTCCACACGTGTAAAGGACACATGGAAGAAACCAAAGGGGATAGGATCAAGGGTGGGGAGTGGGGGTGGCTGGGTGTGGGGAGTGGTGGGGACAACTGTACTTGAACAACAATAAAAATGTGAAAAAATATGGGTTGTTTTCTCTCTTTTTCTGTCTTTCCTTCTTTTATGTAACTAAAACCAAAATTTCTTGTGTAGCACATGGGTCTGAGCAGTTGGTAACAGTTCTGTGGTTGATTAAGTTTGGTGCTTGCTTGCCGCATTGTTTTCTTTCTTTCTTGTCTCACATATGTTACCTGGTCTTCAAAGACTTCATTTGAACTGGATAAATTACATTTTCAATGAGTAATTCTTAATGGTTTAACATTGGAAATTAGTAAATGAATGAGATTAGTGATGACCAAACAGAAGTAGAAAGAAGGAAAATATTTGGGGAGGTCCTCCTGGGTAAGGCTGCTCTCCTCCTCTCAGCTAGCTATTTAGCTTGTTTGAGTCTCCCACAAAATCGTTTTGTTGGAATATTTGTGCTTTAGTCTTTGATTTGGTTTCTAGAATCTGACGGCGTTCTCACTTTCAATGTGTCATGATTAATACTTGTATATTGTACTCGTGTTCTACTTTTTGTGATTTATATTTCAAAATAAATCTAGGTCATACAGCTGTATCTACTTAAAGTAGGATGCACATTAATAAAGGTATGGAGCCTATTTCATTTGTTTAATGAAAAGTGGTGGGCCCGACACACTGTTGGAGGAGTTCCCACTAGACAGACTAAAAGGTGTTGACACGTAATGCACGTGGCACAACCCCATCCTATAACTGTTTAAAAGCTCTTCAGTATTCAGTTTAAATGTTTTTAAATGCCTGGTTCCAGTAAGCTTAGTTTTCCAACTTGAAACGCTTTCAGGAATTGAGTATACGTGTTGTTAAAGGGTCATTTGATGTAGACTAAAACACACGTGGGGCCATTATCAAATTTTAGTTTGTTACCTTGAGAAACGAGGAGACCCACAGAGTTGTCCACAGGTCTGGGTTTGCGCCCGTTTGCCAGTGCTCCCTGGTGGGGTGACAATGTAGGTGTGCAAGGGGGAAGTTGACCCGATTACTGAGTTCCTTAATATCTACACCATCTATATTTCCTCAAGCAAAAACAGTGAACAAAAGAGTATTTCTCTAAATCAGCCACAACCTGAATGATTGAACTTCTCAAATATTATTAATAGGTATTATTGATTGAGCCCATTACAGACCAAGTGCACATTAAGTGGTTTACGTGCATTGTCTTATTATATCACTACGACACAACAGCAGCATGAATAAGGAAATTCCGGCACATAGGAATTAAGTAACAAGCTGAAGGCCACACAACTAATAGGACTGTCCAACACATCACGTAGTTCTTTCATAGCCCTTCACAGTTTATATTTATGTATTGGCGTAATTATTGATAAGTGGCTCTCTTCGGCTTTGCGACGGCGGGAGATAGATGTGTTTTGCACCCAGAGCCTGGAACAGTGCCTTGCAGATTACACTTGCTTATTCATCTCCTGTCTTTATCATTCACTTGTAGCTGCTTCCAGTCCAAGTGGTTATGATGATATGTTTTGTGCTCCTATGACTTCCAATGACAAAGAAGAAATGGGGGCCTTTACCCTTCCTCATTCATATCTTAAATGGAGTTTGTGCTCCAGACCTTTTACTTTAACCGTCTTCCCTCCCAGGTCTCTCCTTAGGTATGGTCTGCAATGAAAACAGACTAGAGGACAATGTTAATAGCACCTTCTTTCCTTTACTTCAATATTGCCTTTCCCTCATGACTTCTAGGGGCCAAACTTGTGCTCCTCAAGTCACTCTGACATTACTAGGGAAAGTCATTCCTGAGTGCCTCAGTATCTCACACAAATCAGACCCCTAATATTGGACCTACAGGTCAGCCCAGACGTTATGAGCCTGTAGGGTATTCAAGGCTGGGCTGTCCAAATGGGGTCCCTGCTATGCTTGAGTTTGTGTTGTTCCAGGAAGGAGTGGTAGGCTTTGCATCCTCGGTCAAGACAGAATTTGTGGACCTGTGCCTAGACACACAAAATGTTTTGCTTACAAATGCTTCCAGGTAAGAGGAGTCCTGTTATCAAGGAATTTATAGAAAGTAAGAAATTGATGAATTGGCATTGAATTGGAAGAGTGAGTGACTTACTTTACATTATAGATAAGCCAAAAACACATTTTTTTGTGTGTGTGTCTGTCAGAGAAATTGAAGTCACTCTGATCTTATTTCAGGATTTTTTTTCCTGAGGTGTTTTTTTTTTTTTATTGAGTACCTTTGTGCAGGTAGTTCCCTCCTCTTGAACTGCCCAACACACACCCCATTGCTGCGTTGCCACACTCTAGTTCATCCATTGAATTTCAGCCTGAATATTTCATCTGAGAGGTGTCAAGGAACCTTGACTGAGAAATGATCATTTTGTCCCTGTCATTCCCTTTTTTAGTACCCTGCTTCTTTCCTTCAGGCACTTGACACAATTTGTTACTTGACATGGTTTTGCTGACGTATTTGTTTAACGTCTGCCTCCTCTGCTCCAAGTTGCTTAAGAGAAGGGCTGCATCTGCTTCCATCAAAGCCTCTTCAAACACCAAGTTTCAGTGAGTATTAGAGAAGGTGTCCCTCATGTTTCTTTGGGCATATTTTGCAGGGCACAATCCCGTTCCCCAGGTCTTACACCAGATCTTGACGCCTAAGGACTCAAAAACTTATTTATTGAATGAACTTATAAAATGTGGGGTTTTTTTTTTTTTGCCTCTGAAATATTGACCTCTTTGTCAGTCCAGATTCTATCATTCTGGCAAATCTGAAAGCATCGGTGGTCTTTCTATTTTATGGAACTCCAAAATGACATTTGGGAATTACTTGCATTATCACCTACCTATGATGTTCTTCTGTTTTATGTCCTTTAACAGCTTTTACCCCTTTTCCAAAAATTATGTGATTATTTATGTCTCAAATTAAGTTGAGTTTGGAGCAGTCTTGGTGGGAAATGGAAACTTATAACCATGTTATTATCAAAAGAGTTGAAAAAATAGTGAAAGGATGGCTAAGACCAAGGAAATACTCGAAGCTTCACGAGTTCTGTGCAGCCATTAGCTTAAAAAGTAATAGATGCTATACAGAGAGAAGTGGGTAAGAACAGGTTCATAAATGATCAGGCCCCCAATAAATTCAATCATTCAATAAAAACACATCTACAAACATTGATCTATTTTAAGAGAGGAATAAGTACAAGTTACACAGATACTGCAAGGGTAGAATCACTGAGTTACTAGAATTTTTAGATGTGTAAAAAATCTATTCTTAGGATTTTTTTGCCATACAGGGTAGCAAAGAATTAAAGTACATGAAAATGTCTTCAATAGATAATCAAATAAAAGCACAATGGACACAGTGCCAAAGACTAGTGTGCATAAACCTTCTTTTTCAGTGGAATTCTTTCTTTTCCTATTAACTTATTTAACCTTTGGAAAGAAAATATTTTTCTGGTAATGAGAAAACAGCATTCTTCTTTTCCCTCCCTCCCTCCCTTCCTTTCTTTACTTTCTTTTTTTTTTGCATTTTTAACACAAATGTATTTCTATGTTGTAGAAAAAACACCGCTCACTGAAAAGCCAAGTAGTAGGCTGGAATTATATTTCTTAATCTGTGGGTTTAATACTATGATTACTCAAAGGATGGAGTCTGATTACATTCTGTATTTCTATAATCCAGTTTCCTATATATTCAATTTTTTTTCCAAGTCCACAGGCATAAATGTGCCTTTTGTTTCCTCCTTCCTCCTTGGAGACTGCTTTCCCAGGACCTCTCTTTCTTTCTTTTTTTTTTAATTGTATTTTTTCCATTACCATTTATTCCCCTTAAACCCGCCTCTCCACTGCAATCACCAATCTGTTGTCCATGTTCATGAGTCCATTTTCATTTTTGCTCAATCCCTCCACTCCCCTAACTGACCCCACCACACCCACCAATCAAGAGCTGTCAGCCTATTCTGAATCTATGAGTCTGTCTCTATTTTGCTTGTTAGGTCAGTTTGTTATTAGATTCTACATATGAGTGAAACTGGCCTATTTCACTTAGCATAATGTTCTCCAGATCCATCCATGCTATTGCAAAGGGTATGTTTTTCTTTTTTATGGCTGAGTATTCCACTGTGTAAATGTCTCATAGTTGTTTTATCCACTCATCTACTGATGAACATTTGGGCTGCTTTCATTTATATCTTGGTGATAGTAAATATGCTGAAATGAACATAGGGGTGCTTATGTTCTTTTGAATTAGTGTTTTGGGTTTCTTTGGATAAATTCCCAGAAGTGGACTAGCTGGGTCATAAGGCAGTTCCATTTGAATTCTTTGAGGTATCTCTTTACTACTTTCCACAGTGGCTGCACCAATCTGCATCCCCATCAACAGTGCAAAAGAGTTCCCCTTTCTCCACATCCTCACCAGCATTTGTTGTATGTTGATTTATTGATGATAACCATTCTGACTCATTTGAAGTGGTATCTCATTGTGGTTTTAATTTGCATTTATCTGATTAGTGATGTTGAGCATCTTTTCATATGTCTGTTGGCCATCTGTATGTCCTATTTGGAAAAGTGTCTATTCAAGTCCTTTGCTCATTTTTAAGTTGGATTGTTTGTTTTTGGGTGTTGTGTTTCATAAGTTATTATAGATGTTCAATATTAACTCCTTATCAGCTATATCAATGAATATATTCACACAATTGATGGGTTGTCTTTTTATTGTGTTGATGGTTTCCTTTGCTGTAGTCCCATTAATTTCTTTTTTCTTTTGTTTTCCTTGCCTGAAGGGATATATCAGAAAAAAATATTGTTATGAGCAATGCCCGAGATTTTACTGCCTATGTTTTCTTCTAGGAATTTTATGGTTTTAGGTCTAACACTTAAGTCTTTAATGCATTTTGAATTTATTCCAGTGTGTGGCATAAGAAGGTTGTCTAGCTTCATTTTTCTGCACATATCTGTGCAATTTTCCTAACACAATTTATTGAATAAACTATATTTAGCCCATTGTATGTGCTTGCTTCCTCTGTCAAATATTAATTGATTGTAAAGGTGTGGGTTTATTTCTGGGCTCTCTGTTCTGTTCCATTGATCTATGTCTCTGTTTTTATGCAACTACCATGCTGTTTTGATTATTATGGCCTAATAGTATAGTTTGATATTAGGTAGCATGATTCCTCCAACCCTGTTCTTCTTTTTCAACATGACTGTTGCTATTCTAGTCCTTTTGTGGTTCCATATAAATTTTTGAAATATTTGGTTTAGTGAAATACATCATTGCTATTTGTCTCTCCTTCCTTCTGTTGACTTTGGGCTCTGTTTGTCTTCTTTTTCAAGTTCCTTTAAGTGTCAAGTTAGATTGTTTATTTGAGCTTTTCATTGTTTCTTGAGATAGACCTGTAATGCTATGGATTTCCCTCTTAGGATTGCGTTCTCTGTGTATCACAGATCTTGGGTTGTTGTGTTCAGCAGCATTTCATTTTAAAACTAGAAGTTGTCCTTGGTTGCTTTATTCTTCATTAAAGCATCTTTTTCTATTTTGTATGTTTAGTATTTAACATATAAAAATAAACAGTGTCAAAAAAGCCTAGAATAGAGGCATACTTATGCACAGGTTCCAATCACAGTTCTAGGCTCTGAGACAAAATTTTATCAGTGGTCTCCAAGCCAGAGACCAGATTTTGCTTGTTTGGATTCATTTGGTCTAAGCTTGTCAGTTAGGCCCGTCTTCTGCCTCAGCTCAGACTTTCTGTATAAACCTGAATAATTTCAACACACACATCTGATCTCACAATTAATGAAAGAAATTCAAAATGTTAGTTCTAAGACAATACCCACCATTGAAGATCTAATAATCATATCAATCAGTCATTTTTGTTATTATTCCAATGGAACAACATGTTTGTCAACAATTTGTCTAGAGGACAATATACTTCACTAACTTCTATATTTATTCAAAACTCAGTCTCTAGGAAGAGTTCATTACTTCTCTCTTTTTCTAAAAAAATATTTTATTTATTTATTTTTAGATATAGGGGAAGGGAAGGAGAAAGAGAGGGAGAGAAACATCAATCTGTGGTTGCTCTCACGTGCCCCCAACTGGGGACCTAGCCTGCAACCCAGGCATGTGCCCTGGGAATTGAACCGGCAACCCTTTGTTTTGCAGGCCCATGCTCAATCCACTGAGCTACACCAGCCAGGGCTCATTACTACACTTGACTACAATCATATACTTGTGAAAATTACAGTTAATGCAATAATTAAATTGAGCGTTGATTATCTTTATTCTGCTAAATGGAGATACTTCCTCCCTGTGCCTCAGTTTCCTTGTCTGTAAAATAGGGATCATGTATTTGATTTGTGTTTTTTAAGTGTGCAATTCAATGTGTTTTATTTTTCTTTTTATTGTTCAACTACAGTTGTCCTCATTTCCCCTCACAACTCTCCCCCGCCCCACCCACCTCCTCAATCCCACACTCAATCCTACCCCCTCCCCCCATTGGCTTTGTCCATGGGTCCTTTATACATGTTCCTTGATGACTCTTCCCCTTCTTTCACTGGTTATGTCCCCTCCTACCTCCCCTCTGGTTACTGTCAATTTGTTCTTTATTTCATTGTCTTTAGTAATATTTTGCTTGCTTATTTGTTTTACTGATTAGGTTTATTGTCATATTACCATACTTGTTAAGATAATGCTAGTGACTATAACTGATAAACCCCCAATATTCAATGCTGTAACATTATAAAGTATTTCTGTGATGAAGGAAGAACAGATAACAGCTTCAGCCTGTAAATGACACACTTCACTACTACTCACACCTTACTGGTGAGGACTAGTCACACACCTCACTCCCAAACATAAGGAGCAGGAACATGTAGTCCTGGCTGGACAGCTGCTTCTCATCAATAACTCTCCACTGAGGAAGGGAAGCAGGGTTCCCTGGCGGTCAGCTATCCTCTTTGCCAAAGCCTCACTTGCAGAGTTGCGGTATGGATTAAATAAGTGAATCCAGGTAAAGGGCTAGAGCTAGTGAAGCCTTCCTTTCCTCTTCCTCTTTATTCCCCTGTGATATGCACATAGTTTCCCCCATACTACTACTTGAAACTCGGCAATTTTTCTTTTTAATCATCATTGACCCTTTTTTAAGGATATTTTCTGACTTGAAAAAAATTGCTTTTCTATTTTTCTTTTGTTTCCCTTTGTTACATCTTTTTCATTTATTTGGACCTCTAATGTATAGTTATAGTCAAATATCATGATTGCCTGAAAAAAAATCTGAAGTTCCAGCTGGAAAGAACATGTAAAGTTTCCTGACTTCTTAAAAACCTTGTTCTCAATTAAATTACACAAAAGGAAGCATGCTTTCCTTGTTTGGAGGATAGTTTATTATTCCTCTGATTAGTTTTAGGCTCACACATGCCAGGGTAGTGTTCTTATATATGCGTAGAAATTTACTGAGCTATGCCCTATAATTTAGCCTTGGTTTTACTCCACTTGAAATTCGAGTTGCTGTGGGCCAGCTCCTCCAAGTCCTTTCTGCCATAAATCTCTATGTTCAGATATATATATATATACACTTTTTTCTTTCAAATTTTAGAATTTTAAATTTCTATTGATTGAGTGTAGTTTTCTATTAAGTTGACAAGATGCTTCTACATACCATCTGTCACTTCAGTTATTAGTTTACTATATATTTGTTGAAACATTGATTAATAGAAATGTATAGCTAATAGAATCATATATAACGATAAATTAATCATGTATATTTTATATAATTATATCTTGATATCTTCTATTTCTAGTGTTGATAGAGTAACTGGTACTGAACTTACCTTCTTACCAAAAAATTGTAATACCAGGTAACATAAACATGGCAAATATTGCTAAGAATGGAAAAGCAGGTGTGGTTCAAGACTATGATTCTTGAAAGAACGCACATGACATGGGCCCCATGAATGCTTATGAATGTTCCTACTTCTTCCTATGGGTACTTTCGTGCCCAGAACAGACATGTGGAACTTAAGTAGAATAGCAATCTCAACTTGCTGAGGATCAGATTGGAATTCTAGGCTATTCCGGTCACTAGAATGTGCAGGGCAGGGTATCTAAGAAGGAAAAGCTCACTGGGGATGGTGTCCAAAACTCTGTGTAGGGTTCAGTGAATGTTCTTGAAAGATCATTGAGGTGAGTATGCTCAAGACAATATACCAAGAGGCTTAGCAGAGATTTCCTGATACAGCCCTGGGAGACGCAGTATCAGCTCCATCAGATTAGAGAGACCTCAGTGAGACTTAGGTATTCAGTGGAGAGTCCATACCATAAACTAAGAAATGTGAACCAAGGCTAAGGCTTAAAATTGAAATAGACCCACCTTAGTGAAAAATAAAACCAGATCTAACAAGTTCAAATGTACCTAACAGAAATGTAATTGTCTGCCAGAAGAAATTTAACATTCCTTACAGTAAGATCATGTAATCCAGAATGTCTCCCACATACTACCCACAATGATAAAATAATTACTAGACATGCAAAGGAACCTGAAATAGTGCCCCATAGTAAAAAAAAAAAATTCAGTCCTTATAAATAAACCCAAAGCTGATCTCCATATTTAAATTAGTAGACAAGACTTTTAAAATAGCTATTATGAAAAAGTGAAGAGA
>CM052539.1:28715736-28778923 GCA_028533065.1 Trachops cirrhosus
AGGGGAGAGGGGTTGAAAACCAAATGTGTCCGGCAGCAGTTCTGTTAATGGAGTAAGGACCATACTGTCAGCTTTTTCATCTGATCATGGTGTGTTCATTTAAATTGCAGGAGTAAAACCTGCTGTTACCTAGGAGTATTCTTCCTATGTTTGCAGTATTCTTGTATATTCTGCTTTGTGATTTTTCCTTCTGTTCTTTATGTATGGATGTCTTGTGAAATTCAGTCATGGTTCTAGGCTCTTTACTCCACCCTCACTACTTGAAGTCATTTACCTATTTTTTTTGTAGAATTTATTTTTATGGAGTGTAACTTACATACAGTGAAATGCGCAAATCTTAAATATATAACCTAATTTTTTGCTATACTTTGTTTTCTATATATACACATCAAACTACAGAAAACTCACACCAGAAGGTTTCCTCATGTCCCTTCTAGGGAATTACTACCCCAAAGATTAATTTTGCTAATTTAAAAACTTTATAGCTTTTAAGAGATATCATTGATAGACAATAGGTGGAATAATTCCAAGTGTACAATTTGATAATGTTTGATATATAAATCTGTGAAAACATCAGTCAAGAAAATTGTCATATCTGTTGCTCTCAAGTTTCCTCATGCCTCTTTTTAATACCTCCCTCTCACGCTTCCCTACTTTCTAAACCCCAGCAGCCACTGACTGCATTTTACTGAATGAGAATGAATTTATTTAAATGGATCATACATATGTAAATTTTTGTTTGGCTTAATTTAATCAGCATAATTATTTTGTGATCTATCTATGATAGAGTATGCATAAATATTTTACTTCTGTTTTACTATTGAATATACTTCCGGTGTACAGATATACTACTATTTGTTAAATCCATTTATCAGTTGTAGATATATAAGATATTTCCAGTTTGGGGCTATTAAAAATAAAGTTGCAATGGCATAGTATATGCTTTTTCTTTATTTAGAGTAAATAGCAAGCAGCATGGTTTAACCATATATGTTTATATTTAACTTTTTAAAGAAACTGCCAAACTATTTTCTAAAGTGATTGTACCATTCCATTCTTATGGACATTGTATGAAAATTTCAGTTTCTCCACAGCCTCATCAACACTTAGCTTGGTCAGTCTTTTAAATTTTAGCCATTCTAATAGGTTGAAGTAATATCTCATTCTAGTTTTATTTGCTTTTCTTTTCTTTATGAATGATGGTGTGGTCATGTGCTTATATGTCATTTATATACCTTCTTTAGTCAAGTGTCTATTCAAACATTGCACATTTTTATTGAGTTGTTTTCTTACTGAAATTTGAGAGTTTTTAAATGTATTCTAGATACAAGTACACTAAAAAAATGTATTCCAGTACCAGTTATTCTTAAGCTGTAATCTCTAGAACATTCCCCCTCCTGATTTGTCATTTAAGTAAAACCCCTGCTCCAGGCATTTTCCCACATTTCTTCCATAAATGCACATAGTCATCTGTGCTGTGGGCATCTCTTTTTTGGCTTATAATGAATAATATTGATTATATGTCCTACACTTTTGATTACAAAATGCTATAAGTAGCTGAGGAATTTTCTGTCTCTTTCACTAGACAAACATTTTTGAAGTTCAGTGATTATGTCTGTTCTGTTTTTATTCCTGGTATCAAGTACAGTGCCTGTCTCGTAAGAAGTATTTGACAAATGTTTGCTAAAGAAAAAAATAATGCTCCAGCCCCTGACCTTTCACCAGTCTCCTGTATCTTTTTATTAACTGATGTTTTCACTTACCTGTACTTCTGGTGGGACATTTAGGTCCTGAATTCACATAAACAAACATTCTTCCCCTTCTCTGTCTCCCAGTGACTCAATATTCCAGTTAATTCTCTGGGACATTCATCTGGTAGTTAATTTTTACTACTTCCTTTTTAAAAACCTCACTTGGCTTCATCTATCAAGTTCTCATATCCTATGAATTCTTTTTTGCATGTTTTTCTGGATCTGAGCCTTCTTTTCTATTTCCATAGTCATTATTCTAGTCCAGAGTTTAGCTTGATTCCTTGACTGCATTAACTCTATCTTGCTTGTATTATTTGTTTCTAATACCTCTATTCTTTAGTCTACTCACCACACAGCTAACAAAGCAGTCTTCCTTAGACATTACTTTAATCATGCACTTCCCCAAGAAGCCAAGTAGAGTCTATTCATGTATACTGATGACATCCCAACACTCATTTATTATATTCCATGTGGTGCGAATCCCGTTTATCTCCAGTGTAGTTATCCGTCCACTCCACCTCTCAAAATTTAGTCTCCTCGTTATGCCCACTTCTTTGTTATTGCTCTTGTAGTCCTATGGGATGGCCTCCTCTTCTCTTGTGTGAAGCTATGCTGGTAACTTCCTTCAATACCTGGCTCCAGATTTATCTCTTTCAAAAGGATTTCAATTAATTGTGTCATCCCATATGAAATGTTCCCTTTATTTTACATCCTGCTAATATTTTTGGTTTATAAATATTATTCTAAAGACAATTATCAAGAAAGTATAATTTGGTAATTCAGAAATGATATTTCAGTACAAAGGGCTTTGTGTTAGCATGGACTTTTTACCATGAATATGAATATTTTCCCAATAAAGAGTAAATGGATTTGGGCTGTCTTGTGAGGAGTGCAAGAACTGTGGCATTCAGATGTGTTGCGCATAAGCAAGACAAAGTATTCTTGTTCTTTTGAATTAGAAACAGAGACCCATTTACTGTTTTCAGACATCAAGTGGAGTATAGTCACAAACCTGGCATGTGAGCTCAGCTAAGAAGCTGTGTGACGATGATCTATCAGGATTATGGGATTTGTGAGAACTGAAAGCGACTAGGTGTTATCCAACCCACTTTCTTTAGCCCATAACAGAGGGAAATGGGAAAATTAAGAGTGCAGATCTCACATCTAATTAATAGCATAGCTATGATGATAACTTAGGTCTCCTAATGTGAAGCCCCATGTTTTTTCAGTAATATTATACACAAGGTTTTCTGTGTTGCTTTCAAACTGTTGGTTAGGGGTCCAGCTTCATGTAAAGTCCCAGAGTCCAGGAACCAGGCCTTTCTTTTCTTTTTTTTTTCTCGCCGGAGCAGGTCTTAGTTTCAGTGTTTCTCTGTACCTGGAAGATCCTTGGCAATGTTTTCAGAATCAGAGTAGACAGGAGATTTTCTCACCTATATCACTTTTGGGGCATTTATTTTGAGAATATAGCATTCTAGACTTGTGAATGATCAAGGACTCCTAAAATTTGTCTGAGTTATGAGTTAAGAAGGTGAATTGTATAAGCAGGATTGCCTACTACTTTTCTTTATTTCCTAAAGAATTCTTTATTTACCAGTTTCTTTGAAGATCTGGTCAGAATTGAGAAATAAAATGGCAGGAGAAGCTGAGGCTCATCATATGCTATCTATTACCTCTAAGACACACATGCATTCCTGTTAACCCTCTGGTTACTGATCGAGGACAAGCCATAGCTTCATGTGTTTCCACAAGGATGTCTCTTCCATAACTGCTCTTATCACTGGGAACTGAGCGAGATGTTGGTCCTCAGATGGCTCCTCTCTGAGGGCATAGGCAGAAGAGCCAGGATATTACACTCTTGCCCTACAATAGAAGCCAACAAATCTCAGGTACACACTTCAATCAAGAAACCACCATTTTCCCCAAAATGTAGGCAGGCTGCTGCTCAGCTCCTCAGGTTAGAGTATCACTAAATTACTACCCAGAGGGCACATTATTCCTTTTTATTTTTTATCTTTAGATCAAAGTTCCCCAGACCAGAGGAATGTAAAATTAAGCCAGCTGTTTACAAGAGGGGAAACTCATGCTTATTTATAGGTAGTGGCCCAAGTCAACAGCCTAAGAACTGACAGGCAGTTAAAAGTATGATTCACTGGATGGTTTGGGGCAGGCATTTAACTTCAGTGTGAAGTCTTATGATATCCATTTGAATTGAGAAAGAAAGAATGTTTTAATGCAGTGGTATTCTTGAAATGTTATGCGTAAGCTCACAAAGTTCATTCATCATGGGAGTTTGAACACTGTTAATTTGTTTTAAGCAACTTCTGTTATAGCACTGAAGTCCTCCTATTACATAACAGCAGTACTTGAGTCATCTGTTTACTTAGTTACTTCATTCAATTATGGGTACTATAACTTTCCAACTTTATAGACTTTCCCCATCTCTCTCCCACATAAAGAAAATCAACAAAACAAGAATTGTTCTCATAGTTTTACTTTGTAAGGAAGGTCCCATCTGAGTAACATTATTCTAGCCACTGCAGTTCAGATTTTTCCTTAACAAGAGCACAGAAGTGGTCTTTTTTTCCCCTTGAATGTGCATATTCCTGATGGAGCTTAAAAACTTCCATAAATCAATAAAGTAATTGCTACATAATGACCTATTGTTAGTGTTCGTGCCCAGAATGATGTCACAAGGGGGTAATGGAGCTACTGAATCAAAAAATGGCAGCTGTTTCCAATTTATTTGAGAGTCAGTTGGACAGAAAATTAAATAAACACATAGACAAGAAGGACAAGGGCAAGTCCTTGTATTATTCTTATGATAGTTTTAATTCAATTGCAGAAGTCAGCAGGCAGCTGATACTGTGGCCCAGAGTTTCATTAATTGCCTGTCTCGCATGTCAGTGAGACAGCACATGCTCACTTCATCATTTTCAGCTTTTGTTATTTGCATTTTAAAATACACATACCAGTGAAGCATGGCTCAAACTTTTCTTGCCTGTGTGTGGGTTTTTTGTGGTTAGTACTCGGCCCTCCAACTTTCAGAAATGTGTTTTTGGCAGAAGCGGCTTTATCCTCTACCTGCAAGGATAGTGTCTCTCTCCTCCCTCAGGGCAAGCAGCTGAGAATGTTAAAAAATTACTCTTTCCTCCTCCGGGGAAGGCCTGAAGTCTTGTATTTGTTGTGGAGCCTGAAGAAAAAAGTTGTCACCCGGTTTGCAGGGCTCCTCTCCACTGTGACTGGGAGCTTTGATGTGCCCTTTTGATGTTTCTGCCCCGAGGAGGCTGCAGTGGATTATCGAAAGTAGCCTGAGCGTTGCAGGCTGGAGCTGGGGGGTAGCACGAGCATGTCGGGCTCCACATCCCTCCAGTGAACACTCGCACTGAGGTGGGGTTGCCGGTGCAGATGAGGTTTCCAAGGTGCGGGCTCAGCCTGCATTGGAGGAGCTTTAGTTTTTGAAATGTCCTTTTGGCAGGATTCTACTGTCTGGTAATTGAGTAATTTTCTATTTGGTATGATAACCACTATTTTTTTTTAAATCATGGGATCTAATTGTAACTAGAAAATGACTTCAGTTCACCCTCCAAAGGGATGGCAGTTTTCTTCTAAGAACCACACTGCTCAATTTTAAAAAGATTCTCTTGTGGCAAAAGGACCTTTGGAAGGCAAACAACCTCCTTTCATTTTAGGGGTGAGAAAACAGAAGCCTGGTGTGCCAGTTAGAGATAGTTAGTACAAGCAGGTTTTGGCTGGACTGTAACTACTAAAGAAGAAAGGAATTTTCTAGAAGAATAACTTGGGGCTCCCAGAGGCTTGGTAACAGAAATAAAGGTGTTCCAGGGGGTCAAGAAGCAGAAAGCAGGAAGGAGCATTGTGGGATGTGAGTGGAGGGTTCAAACAGACTATAAGGTAGTAAATAAGTAAATACAATGTTTTAAGTCGGGATAAGTAACATGGAGAACTGAAGTGAGAAAAGGGAGATAAGAAGCGTCGGCATTGGGAGTCTTCTTTTAGTAACAGATCAGAAGAAGCCTCTCTGATACAGTGTTAAGAGCAGACACTGACTAAAACTGAGGGAGTATGCCAGGTAGGTAGATACCAGGGGAGGAAAGAGTACTCCAGGTCAAGGCAACAGTAAGCCCCGAGGTCTTGCTTCAGGATGCACTTCCTGTGTTCAGTGAGCAGGCCAGTCTGGCTGCAGAGGAACAAGAAAGTAGGGTACTTGGACATGTGGCCAGAAATTTAGGTGGGGTGGAAAGAGGCAGACCGTATAGGGATTTGTGGGCCATTTAAGAGCTTTGGGTTTTACTTTAATTGTACTAATGGTTCCCAGAGATGGGTAGAGAATATGACATGCATAAGGAAATGCTGATGCTGGGAGGTTGGCAAGACTGAGTTATGAGTTAGGCAAAACAGCCCGCAGTAATTGAAATGCTTGCCTCAACAAAAAGCACAAATGATTACACATCATGAGACCTTTGGGAATGGTCATGGATGCTCAGAGTCATGAATGGTAAATCTCCATGTGCAAGGATCTGCTGCATTTAAAACCTTTACTTTTGGGGGATGTCCGTGGAAAGATGTGCTCCAGAAAAACTGTTAGGCTTCACATGTGTCAGATTCCTAAAAGCAAGTTTCATGTCTTGGAAACTTACCTTTATGGTCGTTCTTTTGAGAGGAATGAATAACTTTCACCAACACTGAATATTTAGGCTATTGAGAAAGCAGGTGGATTTTGTGCCTTGTTAGAGTCTTTCTGAATGGTCTTCAGGAGAAAAGTTTTAAGTTCTACAGATATAAAGCCAGTTAGAAACATGTTGAATTTCAGTCCAAAGTTTTAATCTTATTTCTTTAAAAATGCCTTCAAATAGTAACCTAAAGCACTTCTAAAAAAAAACAAAAACAAAACAAAACACAGTGAATAAGTCATGTGTATTAACAGAAGGAAACAGATCACTTCATTCCAGTCCTAGAGGGTAGGGAACTAAATCTCCCAAACCGGGCAGAGGGGAGAGAAGGAGATGATGGTAGCTGTGATGGAGAAACGTTCAAATAAAGAGCTGGTGCCTTGGGAAGCAAAAGATTGACTTTTTTCTCTTTCCTTTTGTCTCCTTAGGAAGAACTGAGTGCTTCTCACAGAGCTGAGGGCTTGGGGGAGAGGCATGGCTACTCTTACCACAAATAGAAAGCCAGACAGACAGGTGAGCAAATACTTTCTCCTTGATCACATCAGAAGCTCTTAGGGGCCAGATTATCGCAAGAGAGGCATCTGCTTCTGAGAGTTGAGGAAAAGCTGCTGAGAGGTTTTTAACTTGAAGATAAGATTCCAATGGTATTAAATCAATCAGATAAGTAGCCTGCTAGGCAAGTGAGTGAGAGGGTTCTTTTTAACTTGGTCTTTTCTTCATGCATTTGTCCTGGCTCTAGTTGTCATAGTGTGTTATCCTTGCTTTAATACATAATTCAATTACCCTAATCTGGAATAGTGGTTTAAAAATGTGTACTTTTAGAATAAAATATTTGTGGGTTCAAATCTTAGCTTACCCATTACTGCAGTTATGACCTTAGTAATTTAACCTCTCTTAGATTTGGATGTTTCATCTGCAAAACTAAGAATGTCATGATGTCTACCTAATTTTAAATCTTGGCCATTATTATTACTATTAAGAATAATTTGCGCAGGTATGGGTTTCAATGGCCTGTGATAGTGCAGTGCTGAATCTACATCACTGGTGGCCACTTACAAAACCTGAGACAGTTATTAAGAGATGAAGTACTTTCTTAAATGGTGAAATGGAGCATTTTTTGGACACAGCTGATCACTGTGAGAATCTATAATGTACAATATTGGGGAGGGCTTCCTTGGTAGGGATATTCTCTGGGCATGCTGAGGGAGCCTCCCGGTCCTGCATCATTTGCACCATGGATGTTTTCACTGGGTCAGTCTTGGCCAGGGACTTGGGTGTGGGACGGTGATAGTGGCAATTCCGTCACTGTAGACACATGGAAAAGATTGATACATTCTTACTGACCATTTACTTGTCAGACTGGCCTATAATCTTGAGCCTTCTATGTTATAGCCATCTGGTTTCCTTATTAACTAAAACAGATCCCCAAATGCCTCTCATTTTGTGATTTCTCACTCTATAAAAAATGGAATTTTGAAACATTATTTGTAAGAAAATATGTAATGTGTTTTTATTTTATTTTTTCCATATTTTATTCACTTAATAGAAATAAAACACATATGCAAAAGGACCTAACCTCTTTTCTTTCATACCAGGGCCTTTGAGGGTAATGCTTTAATTATGCTACTACAGTTGCAATGCATGTATCACAATGTATTTTGCAGCCTATCTTTGGATATACTTTTAGCAACTGTCTTTGTTAGTATTCAATTATAAATCCATGGAATCACACAGGATGCCTTTATTGAGTGTATTTTCTAAAGAAAAGACTGGACTAATGAAATGATAATAAATAAAAGATAATGGAAGATGTAAAGTTGCATATAATCACCAAGCTTTCACTTGATATTACTACTAAAATAAACTTCCTCTCTAGCTAAATTCTCCCCCAATGAATCAAATACTTAGACACGGGAGGTATATTTTTCTTCTGTTTCTTTTCCAGTGTCCCACAAGTATAGCATCAACGTATAACATGGCTTGCTTTGATGATGTTAAAATAGAAAGTAACATTGGCATCTAAGTAACCCTGTTGTCTTTCCATCTAAGCTTCTCTTTCAAAGCTGCTTCATTTTGTATGAGATTTGCTCCCAAGTCAGGTTTCATGAATCAAGACAACTCTGTATGGTCTTGCAAAAGCAGCATGTGCTGTTAATTTCTTTTTACACTGCCACTCTCAGAGACACATGCGCACACGTACGGGCATAAGCATACCCTATTAGCTTTTTATACTTAATAGGGCCCTTGGCATTTTTAAGTCTTAGACTAATTTGTTTTATTCTGCCTCCCTTCTGTTGTCATCAGGAAAGCGGGTTGCCTTCAAGTTAAGTGCCCTGTGATCATCCTGCATGAAGGGCACTGCACAAGTCCTAGCATCTGATTGAGTAGATGCTCTCCTCCCTGATCTGTTCTCCTAGCCCCTGGAATTTAAAGAGGAATGGGACTTAATCTGCCATACGCAAGATATTTTGATTGTGCCTTTACCTTCCCCAGCTCATTGAGCTTATTGATCTTATATGCTTCACACAAATATTTAAAACCAAGGGGGGACTAATCCATTCATCAAGGGTGTCTTGTCAAGGTGGCCTGTTGTATATTTTGCATAACATTATCACATAACCAAACATTAAGATACTATCTAAATTAATCCCTACCTCAACATTCTTATATGAGTGCTAACAAAAGATAGTGTTACTGTATTAATTTTCTTGGAACTTGAGGTGTGATTAGATTGTGCTTTTCTCAACAGAATGTGAATTGAGGTCACCTTTTGATGTCGAGAGTCAATAATATTTAATAATGTCCCTACCACCAGGTGTTATTTAGAAATTCTACTTCAGTTCTGTGTGTCATCTTTAAATGGCTCGAAAGAGCTAATTTAGTGCCTAATATAAGGAAAAGTAGTGATTTAATCACCCAAATAAATTAACAATAAAGTTGACGCTGTACTGGATGTGCCCACATTTCTGTCAATATTGAGCTCACTGAATTGTGCTTGGTAAAAAATTCATATACATGGAAATAAAGAACAAACTGACAGGGATCAGAGGGGAGGGAGGAGAGGGGTAATGAGGGAAAGAAGGAGAAGGGTCAAGTCAAGGAACATGTATAAAGGACCCATGGACAAAGACAGTGGAGTGGGGGGAGGTTTGAATGCGGGAGGTGGGGGGTGGGTCGGCCAGGGGGTAGAGTACTGGAGGAAAAATGGGGACAACTGTAATTGAATAACAATAAGAAAAATTCATATACTAATGGATTATCACATGTGAATACCATTGTGTATGTATTAAGGTTATATTTTTAAAGCACTTATTGTTTTATATATTTATACCATATTTAACATTATAATTCAGATCATGTTAAGTATATATATGAAATAGTACATAACAATTATTACTAGGATAATTATTATATTACTGAAATTTAGTTTATTCTAAGCAAGAGTTTTTCTACCGGTACATAATTTTATTATTTTTATGAATAAATATGGTTTATCAGCTTGATAATAGATTGCTTTTAAATCTATAACTAAACACTGAAAACTTCATTTGTGCACCAAGGCCATTTTTACAATTTGAAAGTCATGTATGTCTATGGTTTGGCTTAGACAATCTCAGCTTGAAGCTTAGTAATTCATCTTTAAAAATACTTGAGTTTCTGTCATTAATATTCTGTTTTAAAAACCAACTCTGACTTTCATCACTCTTTGCCCGAGCCTCATTTTCCACATTTTTGACTGTGAGGTTTTCCATTCTGTTTTCCTCTTTTCCTCCTTTTATTCTAGCCAGCAATGATTTTGTCTGGCTCGGTTCTTCAAGTGAAAGATAGGATTGTACATTACCTAAATTATAACAACCAACTCATTTCTCCCTTATCTTCCTAAAGCACAAAGTAGACCTTTCATGTAAACATGGCACTTTATTAGATATTAGAAAAGATATATTTAAGTGAAGAAGTTATTGATTTTAAGGGCTTTTATATATAATTATCCTTCCTTTTCAGCAACTTTTCAGAACCTACAGCTCTCAGATAATCTGTATTTGGCATTATAACAAGGTAGGATCCTTCTTGATTATCTTTCCTTCTCTGTAAACAGATTAGACACTTGCTAGAATAAAGCAACACAGCAATAAAAAGACATATCCACTTCTGAACCTTTACCATTCCTTTGAGGAACACCAATATGACATACTGCTGTTCTCGGTTACAAAAGAGTTAAATTTTCTTGTATTCAGGTTTAAAGGAACTCTTACCCATTCATGTTGAACTTCATTGTCCAGACTATGTTTATTATGATTTCTGAGCTACAGAGAGGGAACCAGAAATTAAGCCAGTGAAATTTCGTGAACATTGATAGAGTCTGACCAACCACTGAGGTTAGACCTCCCAGAACCCTGGTAAGTGCATCTAGAACCTGGACTCAGCATAGCAGATCCAGAAACGCATGCTTACAAGATTCTGAGAGGCTTAGCTGCATGAATTAACTATCATAGAGTTAATATTAAACTAAGGTAAAAATGTCTGGGTTTGTTAAACCTAGGAGGACATTATAGAATAATAATATTTTTTAAAAACATCAATTTAAATCTCAATATGAAAAGATAGGGTGCTTTCAAAGGAAACTTTGAAACTTTGATCTGATTTTGGTGACCTTCTCTTTAAAATGGATATACATTTATATATATTTAATAATGTCTCATTGTAGGGTTGTGTGAGGGTAGTATTTACTATATTTAAATATCATGTATTATATTAATATACAATATATGAATATCTGCTCTCTCTATAAAAAGCATATATTTATATATCATATTTAATACATATAATATACATTTTAATTTATATATAATTATAGATGCATGAGTAATAAAGTAAAAAATATTTACTAAGCTAATATACCTCATGTCAGATTCTATTCCAGGAGATAGAGACACAACTGTGTACAACACAGAAAAGGGCCTTACCTTTTGGGAACATGTGATATAGAGAAGGAGATGGAAAATAAGCAATGGGACAGATAAAGAAGATGACTTTAGATTTTGATAAACTTTGAGCAGACAACAAAACATAGTAAAGTGATAAGAGAGACTCAGGTGGCAGAAGGACTGCTTCAGGCTGGGTGATCAGGAAGGACCTTTTGAAGAAAGTGGCGTTGCAGATAATGTACATAATATAGAGAGGTTGGAAACAGCATCTGGGGACAGATTGCTACTGGGAGAGAGGACAGCAAGTGCAAAATCCAGAAATCAGGCATGAGCTAGGTGTGTTTGAAAATAGGAAGACCAGTGTGACTGGCATGTAGTGAGTAAGGGGCAGAATAATGCAAGAAAAAGTCTTGGAATTTCACTGGGCTCGGATTCAAAGTTTTGAGTTTCTGTCCTGACTCTAATGGGAAGGCAGTGAAGAGATAAATAAAGGAAGAGATGTTACCTGTTAAAAATGTCAAGTAAGAATTGGAGGGAAGAAGGGCTGAATTATAAGGCTGATTCAGTAGTCCAGGTGACTTGGACTAGGGAATAGTTTAAATTGGGTAAGGTGGACATATTAAGGATGTGCTTGGAATTAGATTAACAGATTGTACCTATGAGAGAAGGAGGAAAATCAAGGATATGCTTTTGGTTATGACTTGATCACCTGAGACTTTAATTTGCTGAGATGGAGCAGATTGGGACATGAAATGTTTGCTATGAGTCATACTCACTTTGACATATACATTACCCATCTAAGTGGAAATGACAAATTGTTCGAGTTGTAAATATTTAACTCAGTACTAAAGTTGTCATATTAACTGTCATCTGAATTTAGATTGTATTTAAAACCATGGATCTTTTTTTAAAACCTATTTTATTTTAATTTAATTTTACTTTTTCCTACTTAGCCTGAATTTATTTTTCAATTAAATTTGTTGGAGTGACATTGATTAATAAGAGTTTATATAGGTTTCAAGTGTGCATTTCTAGGATACATAATCTGCATATTGCATTGTGTGCCCACCACCCAAAGTCAGATCATCTTTCATCACCATATATTTGGTCCCTTTTACCTCTTACTATCACCCAACCCCCTTCCCTCGGGTACCCACCACACTGTTGTCTGTGTCTGTGAGTTTCAGTTTTATATTCCCATCAAAAGCCCAATGACATTCTTTAAAGAAATAGGACAAAAAATAAAACCATGGGTCTTACTAAGATCTCCTAAAAAGAATATGTAGATATAGAAAAAAATAGGGCAAATTTCAAGCCTCAGAGAATTTTGATATTCAGAGGTTAAGCAGTAAAGAAGTCAGCAAAGGAAAAGGAAATGAAACAGTTGGTGGAATGGAAAGAAGCCTGGGGAAGGATTTGCCACACTATCAGAAAAGAGTACTGCTGAGAGTCCAAGTCAGGTTAGAATACATAATTGATTTGGCAAGGTCGAGATCATTGGTGAATAGAACAAGAGAATTCCTATTGGAGTAGTGGGGATAGAAGTCTACTTGAAGTTATTTTTCTCATTTCTAAAATGTTCCTGTTTGAAGATCCAGGACTGATCAAATAAATAACAAGAGCCCACTTTCCCTAAAAATACAGGAAGAAAAAATTTTAAATCAAATCATCCATTTTATTTCTCATCCTAAGCAATGCTCATTCAAGCCAAAGTTGTTAAAAAAATGTGGTTTTCCTCACTTTAACATTTTAGTTGTGTCCTTCTGACATGGTCACCTTAATGAGTTATGGATGATACTCTAGAACCTTAACAATTGGAAATGGAGAATCTCTTCTTCTCAACAGCAGTGTATTCAAGATGAGTTTCTTCTGCAGATGGCAGAGCTCCTCTGTTTTACGTAGATTCTTATTTGCCTAAGTTTCAGATGGTGACATTTGCTGAGTTTATCCCCAAATTCTGATGAGCTCTTTATTGGTAGCATGCAGCCTAATTACAATGAAAATAAAAAATTCTTGTTCACGGACACCAGTGTTGTGATTGCTGGCAGGGCAGGGGTGGGAGGGGAGGGAAGAGGGAGGTGAAGGAGGGTAAAGAGGCGATAAATATGATGGACAGAGACTTGACTTGGTGTGGTGAGCACACAATACAGTGTGCAGAGCATGTGTTATAGAACTGTGCACCTGAAACCTGTATAATTTTGTTATCCTGCATCACCCCAATAAATTTAATAAAAAGGAAAAAAATTCTTGACTTTTGGGGGCCTTATTCTGGACAGAAAAAACATTGAGTACTTTTTGAAACTTGCTTGGTATCACCTCTATTCCTGTCACCTTTCTCTCATGCTGTCTTCATATATGAAACAACAACCATAAGTTACCTCCCTCCCTGCAGCCCACATGTTCCTCAAAGCTGTTCCAGGGAGCTGTGTGTGCATTCTCTGCCAAGATTTCTGTCCCATCCCATGTTCCTGACACACTTCCTTTCTTCAGGAAGTATTTTTCGAAGACGTTAGAGGAAACAATAAGTACTAGGTGTTATGAAGTAAGTCTTTGGCATTTGATGAAGATAACTTTAGGTTAAGTTCTCCAGAAATAGTGACTGTTTTTTTCTTTTACAAAGAAGCTTCAAAGAACATTCACTTTTTTAATTGAGCATTTTGTGCTTCAAATTACTGGATGCATTAAATTTAAAACATAAACAGTTACCAGAAATACAGATGAAAATATTCCTTAGATACTAAATTTTCAACTTCTGTCACTTTCTCATAAAAGGGAGCTACTAGGAAGGAAATTGATAGATCTAGATGTTAGAAAAATGAATCTTTAGAAGCATTATATTATATAATAAAGTTATTTTAGTCTTAATTCAATAGTATTTTTAGATAACTTATATATATTTTTACTCAAAGACATGTATATTTTAAAAATTTACTCTGCATTACTGCATAGGAAACAATAAAAGTATAAAGCAAGCAACCCACATTTATGTTTAAAATATAAATTTTGGATAGCATTTTACATGTTCAATATGTAAATATGTTCATACTCAATATGGTAGATTCGATTAAAGCTCTTTTGCAGAAATCCAGTGGCAAAATATAATTGAATAATGAGTATGTAAACTAATTCATCTAGTTTAGGTGTTTTTAAGATTTATTTAAACTAGAGAGCTGAAAGGTATATGACCTAGTTGAAAGTCCCTTGAGAGCAGGGTCTGTTTCTGCCTACATCTCTTCATACATTCTCTGATATAACAGCATATGCATGTAAATTCTCAAGAAATTCATAAGTACTGTGTGAGTAGTAACCGAGTCAACATGAGACAGAGAAGAGCATCCTCCAAAGCCTTGATACGAGCAAGTTTCTTCTGTCCTGTTTACCTTCTGTCAATATCCGAGTCGCAATGCCTTGCTCACTGTGGAGACCTCATAAACGTATTCTAAATTAATTGAATAGACAATGTGTTTAAGGAAGCCTTTTGCAGTATTCTAAAGGTCATAGGATATCTTTTATGTTAGTTAAATTGGACAACATTTAATGTTGCATGTGTTCTATATGATTAGGTCACAGACAGAGGTGGTGATTTCTTGCCCAATGTTCTAAAATGCCAGATAGTAGGAACTTGGCAGCTCAGAAGCTAAGGTTGTGAACTTTGCTAGGCCTATGAATACTTTCATTTCTGTTTCCTCATTAATTAAACAAGGGTAAGGAATCTTTTCACTTTGGGAAATGCGAATGAAATCCCCAGTAGGACGGGGATGAATAGAAGCCTGTAGGTTGTTTCTAGTCATACCAGTGACTTCAAGTTCTCTTTCATGAAGATTTTTCTCAACTTTAGACTAAATTCCTCATGGGTTGGCAACACTTGGCCCACAGTGTCAAGGAGCCCATAGTTTTGCTGGGTTTCAGAGCAGACCTCTGACTCATGGTGGAAAACATAAACCTCATTTTTGTTTTCACCAAGTTCTGCTCTCTTTAACATTTATTGTCACTAAGCAATGGTAGAACCTGGTGGTTAAGGTCTCAGAGTCTGAACTCAGACCCAGGTCTATGTCGTTTCCTGGATATTTGACCTTTGACAACTCTCCAAACCTCTCTGAGCCTCATCATTGAAACGAGAGGGAAAGTATATCCACAACAAAGGCTTGTTCTCAGGATTAAGTGCGATAATGCATGAAAAATATTTAGTGTGATTCCCAGCACCAAAACAATACGCAATGAATGTTTGTTGTTGGCATTATTAAATATTTACATGATAATATTAAAATATGTCCTTTAGTAATTTGAGCCACCATATTTAAGTAGAAAAATAATAATTGATTTTCTTTCTTTAATTCTCCCTGGTTCTCAGAGACTTTTAATAAGGTTCACCATGGAGTACCTCTGGGCCCTGGTGTTGAGGGCAGGAAAGGGGCGAACTTTCCATAATGAACAAAATGAATGTGGAGAGACCCACAGCAGTGGCCATCCAGCCACAGTTCCTCCTTCCCCTACAGCTACTGATAAAAGCATGGTGATAGAGTTTAGGAGGATGCTGTAGGAAGTGAAGTGTAAGAACTCTTAAGAAGTATGTAGTCTAGTTTAACAGTAAAATGGAGACAAAATGCAGAGACACAGAGAAGATTCACAGTTAAACAGGGTGAATGGTGTGCAAAGGCCCAGAACCAGGGGTAGAACAAGAACAAAATGAGCCATTGTGATCTAAACATGTTATTGAATAAACTTGACTGTATAGAGGGCAAGTATGAAGAAGAATTTATTTTATTCTACTCCTCTTTCAGACCCCTTCCTCTGGACGCCCCCCCCGCCCCCACCTCCAACTTTTGCCAAAATCTTGGGCGGCTACAGTGGCTTTGCTGGCTCCTTTTAGTAATAAGAACCCATTTTAGCAATTAAAAATTTTCAGTCCATTGAACAGTCCCATTTTTGATTCAGCTTATATGTTCTTTCACCATCCTTGCCTATCTCAGGCAAAAAAAAATATTTTTTTCCTTTCTGTTTTTTTTCTCTCTAGCACGTGCTAGTTGCTTTTTTATCCCATCCAAAACTGGAACCAGGGAAAGAAAAGAGGTGAAAAGAGGTCTCGTTAGATGGGTAGTTATCTGGCTGTGGTGAGTGCACACCAGCTGGTCCATTTCCCTCCTTCTCCCCGTATACCCTGGTGCAGGGTGTCTCCCTTAGACCTCTGCCCTGATGGTGGCTTGTGGTTTTTCCGCTGCTTGCTAGCTTCTAGGGACCACTCCAGGCTGAAGTCACTCATCCATCCCCTCCAGAGAGGCTTCTGGAAAGAGTGCCTCTCAAGAGAGCACAATCTGGTTTCTCTCCATAGAGTCCACTTCTGGTCCATGGGAGACAGGCCTCCTTGTTCTCTCTGCCTTAAGTGGCAAAGCAGCCAGTTCTTCATGCAGCCCTCCCTCTTTCTGATGTGTCATTAAGGAGGGACTACTTCAGTTACAGCCTCCCATCTTCAAAATCCTCTGGTAGGAATCAGAGACTACTTCCAAAGTCGTTCAGACACCATGCATCATATGGGAAGCCCTTCTCATTTAGCTTGAGTCGGGGGATGTAAACTCTCCAGTTCCCTATGATGGGAGTGTGGGGTGGTATAGAATGAATAATAAGTTAGACAATTCTCCAAAGAAATTTTCACTCTCAAATGTTTTACTCTCCCAATAAATTTTTCACATTCTCTTATCTACTTTGAAAATGGGTAGTGGGCTAGCTTTGGCAGAATTGATTCTATAATCCCTTGGTATGTCCTGTGTAGGTGGTCTAGCCCCCTTGTTTAGAATGTAGAGCTATTTGGCTCCTGTTGTTTTGTCCTCAGCAGCACCACCCTCCTCTTACACACTCCAGATCTTCCCAGCCTTGCCTGGTTCTGTACCAGCACACTGCAGCAACGGGGGCTGCATGGGTTCTGAGGAACTTCACGCAGAAGTAGGGTACCATTGCCTCAGCATAGAAGCAAGCTGAGTGCTGACCCTTCCTTATTTTCAATGAGGTGTGAGAAACCATGAAACCTCATCAACACTCACACACGTGCAACCTAAAATGCAGGGCATTTGTTGCCCTATGAGGCAGAACTCAGTGGGAAATGGTGGATTAATTCTTTCTCCATTCTTCTTCTTATCCCCCTTAGGAAAGAGTATCCTGAAATGCATTTTAAACAACTTAGAAGACAATTAGAAAGACGAAGCAATCCATTGCATTTAGCAACAGCCAGCTGCATCATGCATCCTTATACTGGCACTTTCTCTTTCGCTGCCTCGCTGCCCTTTTTCTCACTCCAGCTCCTAAAAAAGAACCTCAGGCCATGGTGCTGCTTTCTGGGGAACTTAACGCTATGACTTTGACCTCCAAAGCCTCTGCAGAAATCCTGAGAAGCAGGAGAGCTGCATTTAATATTTTAGAACACATATTTCCCGGATTAGGCGAAATTATAGCTGTTTATTAGAGAAGGAGAGGCCATAAACTGGTGGTGGAAGAAGGTATAAACAAAAGCACAGGATCTTTGGATGAAAAAATCTCTGGTCTTGACTAAGGCAACTGGGCAATCAGAGAGATGAGGTTTGAGAGAAGAAAGGCGGGATCTGCTGGAAAGGAGGGTGATCAATCAGTGCTGAAATGCTATTTTGATGTTAAGTGTGGTTTTGGTCATTGACCAGATCGCATTTTCTATATATATACACTCTGATCCACCACGGTGACAGAAACTTACCATGAGAAGGGACCTTGGTGTTCCAGTTCAGGTCTAGTTAGAGCCTCAGGTTGGGAAAGAATTATCAAGACCATGCTGCCTGTTGGTGGTACAGCTGGGACATGTATCCTTACACATTCTGTGCCCCTTTTACAGTGATGACAGTCATAATCATCACCATATCCTCTGAAATATTTCAATAAATAAACAAACTTTTATTAAACTATTCTTAATCTCCAACTATATGTAAAGAGGCTTCAAGAGGAACAGTTACAAAATATTTAATTTTTTCTGCTTGAACATTGTCATATTATTCTTCAGATATTCTTCTTAAAAAGCTCCTCATATCTAAGTGACAGGGTACAAGTACAGCATAAACATATAAATGAAATAATGTATTTAACAAAGTAAATACAAATTAGAGCCTAAACACAATAACTTAGAATCGACTGACAATAGCAGGAAACTGTATTTAATATTAAGATTTAATGATTTATGTTGTCACTGCAGTGAATCTTAGGTATACTGCTAACTATTTCTTCAGCTCATTAATGTACTGGACTGTACGTTGCATACAAACTATGTTTTCTTTATTTCTGTTTAGATATAAGCATATATCCACACTCACACACACAAACTCACTTCATTTATTTCCTGGCAGGGATGTTCAAGCACATGTGCTTTGTCATGACCTATAATGTTATTCAGGATTGGGCCCATGCTTTCCTTAAAATTAACTTTAGTTCTTTAATCAGATTTATTTGCCCTATGCTAGTACTTAAAGACTTATTCTCTTTAGACTAGGAGGAATAGAAACAATGCATTTTACCTGTTTATGGGCTTCAATTATGTAACTTTGATTTTCTAGACCGACAGCATCCCCTGAAAGGTGCTCAACCTGAAAATACTGATGTGAAAATAGTTGTTCTTAAGACAGGCAACAATTACAAATAAGTACAGTGTGTATTAGGAATTGTAGTGAGTACTTTGCCAATTCAGGCTTCAAGGAAAACGATTATCATATTTTGAGAAAGAAAATGCCTCAATTTACACTGGGCATAATTTTTTATTTCCTAGCAAATGTTCAGAAATGCAGTGGTTTGCAAAGAACCTATTTTCTCACTAAACATTTTTCTAATTCTTGAAAAAGAATTACTAACTGTGAATTGCCCGACTCTATAGTAATCATAGACCACCCAAGCATAGTTTTTACAAGGCCAAATATACAAAAGAAAGCTATTGCCCAAGGTTATCAGAAGGAAAACAAGTGGCTATTTATTAAGTTATAGTGATGAAAAATAACAGTGGTCAGTCATGCTGGATTTTGTTAGAATAACTACATGTGGCTATGACACATGATCCTTTTTAACCCAAACATTTACTAAAATCGGCAGCGTCATAAATTAGGATATAGATGGCTGAAAACAAACCCACTCTGCCTTGACGACACCCCATATGCTATAGGCAGAGTTACCCACTTCCACCAAAAAGTACAGAAGCTCAACAATAAATGTGATGCATTGCATGTCTTATAGGTACATATTGATAACCGCACATCAAACAATGAATTTATCCCATTGTAAAGGTGCAAATTAGCAGTCCAAATGCAGATTAGATACTCGCAAGAAAGAAGACAAAGGGAAGGGAGCATGTGATAAAACCTGTATTGCTGTTGCCTGCTCAAGAGCCTATTATGCCAAGAAAGAGAAAGATAACCATAGGAAAACAAAATATATTCCAGGGATTGCGTTCTCTATGACTGCTTTCTATGGAAAATATCTGCATTGTGTGTGTGAATGGAAACTATATTTCAAATTCCCATCTTTAATGGCCCCCCAAATAAAACTAAAAGGATAGTGAAGTGATAATATCTTGCAAGCACTTGGACTAAACCCTCCACAATGAACAAAATTTCTGTATCAGCTTTGATCATTGCCACGAGCGTGCATGCCTGCTTGGAAATACGTTTTCAAGGTTGTGATGCTCACGTGGAGTACTTCCATTACAAAAATGCATATAGTAAGACTGCTTTGGGAACTGTCTACTGATGTGCTGAAAATTCCACCTAAATCTTGAAAAGCTTGTAGTCTAGTCTCATTATGGCAGAATTGGTCTTTTTATTAAAGTATATACACAAGTAAAACATGAAGATGTGGAAAAAAGCAAAAATATAGCAGTCCCAGCTAGAAGAAAAAAAGATGACTTTCCCTTATACCAACAGGAATAGGCTGAGAATTACCAGAAAAACAACTATAAAGACACTGTAAATCAAACAGCATAGAGTTTAGAACATCAAAAACTCAGAAATTTTCATCTATTATTAATTATGATAAAAAATTCTATCTCAGAATATTTTAAACAGCAACTGTTGCCAAGAAAATCTACATCTTCCTGGGCTGAGGAAAGTTAGAAATAAGAACTAAAGCTCTAAACTACCAATGAAATTGGGTAGCCATTAATAAAATATTTCAGTGTCTTTGTACATTTTTCTTTCAATTAAAAAGCCACATTTTAAAGAGAAGACAATTTATTATTTCAATAGCACTTAAATATTTAATGGGACTACAACTAGAATAGCCACCTATAATGTGGGAACTTAGTGTGTGTTTCTAGAAAAATTATTTTACTTGTTAAATTATATCTTTTTAACTGTTACATATAAGTGCACCTATGATAGAAATTCTAATGAAACTTTAGAAAAAATTAACATTTAGCCTTCATTCTGAGTTGAAGATGAAAGGCTTTTATTAACCTCTCTATTAATAATTTCATTTGCCTTTTAAGGAAGTATTTTTAGTCAACATTGCCAATAGCAGAGTAGGCTTCCCTGCACGAAATCCAGTGGTCTTGGAGGAGATAATTGGATCAAGTGTGGCGCAACCAAACTTTTATTTATTTGTATCCACTCTACATCAGCAGCGTTCCTGTCCACTGAGCGCATGTATTCTAATTAACATTACAGTCTCATCTTTCCTATATCTATATCTGTAATTGAGATTTTTCTGGTAATGGAATAATGTGGGAGGATAGATCAGGGTTAATCTCAAAAATCCAGGAAGATTCCTTAATCTTTGGTTTGGCTGCAAAGCCCCAGGTGGAGCTGAATTTTCTTATATAGATTTAAGTGGTTAGAAGGAGAATCTGTATGTATACACTTTGTGTGTGCTTGTATTCTCTTTTTGCTCTAGGAGTGCAGGGCTGTTACAATATAAGTAGGTTTGCCAAGAATTCAACAGATATAATTCACTTGGAAATAAAATCTGTAGCTCTAGGGATTTTAGATGCCATAAGTTCATAATAAGTGGTAGCTAATTGAAGGATAAGATCTTAGTCCTGCTACGCAGAGCGTGGATGACTGAGAGCCTTGTGAAACTAGAGCACACTGTCTTGGGAAAATGACTGAACTTAAATCCTTAATTTCCTCATCTATAACATTTCCACAGTGATATTAATAATATTAATAAATACTTAGCTCAAATTTTCAGTCTCAATGATTTACATGTAAAACTGGGATAAGAAGATTTACTTCAGAGGGCTGTTGAAAGAGTTAATGAACAGTGTCTAATGTAGTGTAGAAAGATATTAGACATTCAATAAATTATAAAGTTCCTACAAATAGTTAATTTGTTAACACTACATTTACAATATATATTTCCCATATGTGGTGAAATTGCCACTTTTCAAAAGGTGTTTCTACAAATTTTTTCTATCATAATTTTTTCATGATACCAAGGAATATTGTTGTCCTAAAAAATTAGTGGAGTTAAATTTAGATTCAAATTTTTCTAAACCAAAAAGAATTGTGAAATACAGGTGAAATTATCCATTTAATAGATATAGAGCATGTTTGTTTAGCAGTGTATTATTATCAACTTGATAAACATCCATATCAGCATGTAAATATTTAATTATAATGATTTATCCATATTATAAAAATTATAATAAAAAGTTAGAGAAACTTACTCTAACTTTAACAGATAGATATGAAAACTGCATAATAGTAAGCTTAAATTACTCATGAAATCTGAAACAAATATGATGACAAATAATCTGTTAAAATTGAAAGGTGAGAAAGAAGGACAATAATAAAAATGAGCAAAAAATGTTTTTTCAGTTTTTCCATCATTTAATATTCAAATTTCACAAAAGTAGAAGGTCATATACATAGTCGTATTGGATCTCAATGAACACAATAAAAAAGAACACAGAGAAGTAGAAACTTACATAAAGTCCTGATAAATATTGCTTTCAGGTCTTATCGCTGCTAAAAGCTGAGCAGTAAATCGAACCTCCTCAGAGCTGGTCTCATGTGATCCTTAAGGCAGCAGAAATTCACTTCATGGACTGGACTGAAGTCACGGATGATGAGCACCCACCTCTAGCAATCCACTTGCCTCACGTTGAGAAATGTCAATTTTTTAATGGTTTTCAGGATGATATGTTCTCATTTATAATGATAATGTTTTGTCACATATAATACTTCTAATGTTGAAAGTATATTTATGTCCATTATTTCATTTAACATTTGTAACAGTCCTTTGAGGAAAGAAGGGCACATGTGTATCATTGGCTCCACTTTACAAAAGAGGAAATGAACGTGTCCACAGATTAAAAGATTCACTAAGAATGAGACACAGAATTTTCGTTAGAGCTGAGTCTTTTTCAGGGCTACTCTGAATTTTGCTGATACACGCTTAACCAAACTTGCTTTAACCTCAGCATTCGTAGTTGTATTAGATACAGGGTTTCACAACTGCAAATTGGTGTTATTCAGTTTATGAAATGACTAAGAAAACGAGGTTCACAATTTATTCATTCAGCTTTTCATTTGCGTCTGTTTTTGGAAATAAAAACACCCTAAGAGGCTATTAAAATAAAATTTCAACACTGAAACTTTGCCTCAATTTATCTTTCATTGTACTTACTCCTCAGCCATCACTTTCAGGCAGTTCTTTTCTTTTGTAGTTAAAACATTTTTTTAACCTTATGGTTAACATAGTTATCTCTCTGCTGAAATGGCATCCTCCCTCAGGGCAGAGTTTATATTTAAGCCTCTTTGAATGTGCAGTTTGTGCACATTAACCAAATGTGCGTGGAACAAGACAGTAGCTAGTGGTTACTACGGGACAACCACTGTTCTTAGAGCTTCTAAATGCATTATTTCACTGGATCATCAAAACAACCCTGTGAGGGAGCTGCAATGGTTAAATCCATTTATAGCTGAGGCAACTGAGACATAAAAGGCTTATTCCTTGCCTAAGGACAGTTACAGTCAAGGCTATAACACAAATCCAAGCAGTCTGACTCCAGAACCTGGGTGCTTTTGTGATTGAATCACAGGTAATAATTCAGAATACATAATGCTTTTGTAGTGGTACTATGCCAGATAATCTTCTAAGACATATATATGTGTATGTGTGTGTTATATATCTTTTATATATCATATATGTGTTATATATCTTATATACCTATCTATAGATAGATATATATCTTCTATATATGAGAATAAATGAATATATATACTCTTTTTCTGCAAATATTTCCATATTGTGAATATACTTTCTTGCCTTATACACATGCGGAAATTAAAGCAAAGAGTGGTGAAGAAATTTGTCTGAGCCCTGGCTAGTGTAGCTCAGTGGATTGAGCATAGGCTGTGAACCAAAAGGTCACCAGTTAGGGTACATGCCTGGGTTGTGGGCCAGGTCCCCAGTGGGGGCCACGTTAGAGGCAACCACACATTGATGTTTCTCTCCCTCTCTTTCTCCCTCCCTTCTCCTCTCTCTAAAAATAAATAAATTTTAAAAAACCTTTTAAAAAATTTGTCTGAGATTGCACAGCTAGTGAATGGAGAATCTTGGATTCCAATCCAGGCAATATGGATGTAAAATCTGTACCATTAACCACTAGACTTATATAGGGAGGAACTCAATTTCTATCACTTAGCCAAATTAAAAAAGAATGACAAATAAATCCAGATGACAATTGATTAAATGTGAACTGTGATTTTGAAGTCCCTTCTGAATTGGTCAGCACAATTTCTTCCTCAAATAAAAATCTTTTTGGAAAACCAAATTCAGGTGATAAAATTTCTTGCCTGGTGAATATAGAACAGAAGTATATTGGAGCTGAGTATCTAAACTCCTTATTCATTATGACCACTGTGGGGACCCTATTAAAAAGGCCGGCACTTTGGTTGTGTGTTAATGTTGTCATTGACCTGGACAACAGATCTATCATGTTTCTCTACTGCCATTGATTGACTTGATTGTGAATTTGTTTTATTGAAAGTTTAGGACAGTTTCTTTCAACTTCAGCACTAGTGTTTGGTATTATATATTATAAAGTTTGACGTCATATTTGTCCAAATCTCTATCAAGTTTCTTTCCTGTGTTAGCTTTAAGTTTTCAGGGCATCTTAGGGTTTCTTGAACAGCAACTAGTCTCAAATATGCTGAATTGAAGGCACATATTTACCAGTTTGTCTTTGGTATCTTTGTTTACTGGACACATTATAATTTTTATGATAACTCTATGCCAGAATTTCCTATCAAAATGACAAATAATTTCTGTATTTTTCTGATGTGTTCTTATGATTCACAGCAATTTATTAACTGAACTAGAAAATGTCTAAAGTTCTACTTATTCCTTCTGCTAAAAATTATCTTTGTCTATGAAATTACTGTCCTTGAAATGTTGTAAAATTTTGTGTTATAATATAACCCTTTATGTTAGAGTGATTTCTTTCAATTTTAATGTTCATCTCTATCCCTTTTACTTCATATGCCTTTAATTATTTTTATTTGAATTTTCCCTAAACTCGGGAACAAGAAGTTACATTTCATATACATTGAATTGAGTCTATAATTTCTCACATATTTTACTAAAATGTTGCAAAATGCCTTTTTGAGTTATCGTTAAAACACTGTATGCAAGTTGTATAAATTTTTAAAATACACATTTTACAAATTATTCTGGAATTGGAATTCTCTTTCAAATCTAAATATACTTTAGAGCCCCTAAAATGTCATTTTATCCATTGTTGCAATCTTGAGAGGCTTTGTCATGGGCAGAACATGTCCTTCTGCTTGAGTGTAAGGGTAAGAACAACTCCAATGGGCATGTGTGTTTTAAATTATTATAATATGAGAAGAATCCAAAAGAAAACAGAACTACTATGAAATGCCTGAGTGGTCACTATCTGCAAGTATTATTGAGGCATCATTTTCTCGAATAATACTAATATGCTTGCAAATTCGGCAACATCTTTATTCACAATATTGGGTGAGCAGCATTATCAGTGACCTGTCAGGATTATTCCCAGACGATTCCTGTGTCAAGATGGCTAGCAGTGACTTAGATATACATGGAAGTGCATGGGAATCATATAAACATAATCTACTCTCTCCAACTCAACTTCCCTGAGTCAAATCCCCCAAATTTCTGAAACCACTTCAAAGTCACACAAAGGATTGAAAAATGTATGAGGGATGCAGTTGGAAGAGAAAACTGATAGCATTCTTAACCAATTGCTGCTAAAAAATCACAACTTTGCAAATTTGATGTATGAGAAAGTGAACACATTTCTAGGGTCCCTCTCAAGGGTGGAAGGGTATAATGCAAGTAAGAGGGCTTAAAGCTTAAGTTTCATTAACTTCATGATAATTTTATACCTATACTTCTTGTTAGGTGGATTTCTCTCTCTCTCTCTCTTATGTCCCTTTCTTATATTTTCTTATATACCTTCTATAATAAATAATACTTTTCAAATGCCCTTTATTTACTTACTTGTGATGAGAGCTATATCCTCAACATCCCACCCCTGTTTGTATCTTAGAATATTTAATAAATGATTTTGAAGATTAAGGTTTGGTTAGGTAATCAGAGCTGAAATTCTTCATCTTCTCCCTGCCTGCTATGTAGAGTTATAAGTGCAATCTGTGAGATGCCTTAACTCTGATGATAGAGAAAAGATATTAGAAGGACATAAAGTTGTCTAACATAATATCTCATGCCTGATGGCAGGAATGTACTCTGTCAGGTGTAGAGATTTCCTGCTGATAGTTTGGTATTGTAACCATAGGAGACCAAGAGATGCATTAGTACTGTTTCCTAGATTGCAATTTGTTACTATAAATGAGTCAGACCAATCAAACTGAGAGTAAGTAGACTGGCAGAGGCTTCATAGTCTAAAACTTGGACCTTATTGCCAATGTCTCCAAAACCTACCCCTTGGGGCTGTGCTGGAAATCCTTATGCTGTATGGGTCAGTATCTGGTGGTCATTATTTTACCTTAAAAAGGCATAAGCTGTATTATCTTTGTTATTACTATTTTTATCTTGTTGACCTGAGAATGCCAAAACCAATGGAGGGTACCCTAGAACTCCAAAACTTTACTACATATTCTATTATAGCTCTTATCACACTTTTCTGCACCTCAAACTAAGCTGTGAACTCTGTGAGGATCAGTCAGGTGTCTTGTCAGTTTTTGAATTCTCCCTCACCCCCACAACCACTTCTCCCATCTGCACTATCTGGATGCTTAATATTTTGGCTTGTACTGTTAATCCACCTCAAAATTTGTGTTTAATGAGTGAATCAATGAGTTAATAAATGATTGAACCAAATTCTTAGTTCTTCCTGAAATATTGTTTACTTATAGTTAATCTAATTTATTTTATGCTTATTATTTTAGCTAGAAAATTATACCGGAAAACTATAGTTTCATAATAAATACTCAAAAATTCATCAGTTTCTATATACCAGACTGTTAGAACCTCTTTTGCTTCCTCTCATTTATAATTCTTATAAATTTGGTAGGAAAGAAAAAGGGACATCTCAATAAAACAAATGAGTCAAATACTATCTGCTGCTTTCCAAACAAAGAGATGATATTGGCTGAGGGAATTTTGTTCTCCAATGGTTTTGTGAGTTGGGGATAATCTACCTGCTGTCTTTACTTCCTCCTTCCAGTGCCTATGAGTAGACAAGGTGGATGACCTGGTAGGAGGCACCCCCTGCAACCATGGAAGGGAGCCAGGCGGTTAAGAGGACCAAAATGAAAGTAAACCCAAAGTATTCAAATCAATGGAGTTTACCAGGCAAAAATTAATAACCAAAGTGCTATCTAAAGGGCCAAAATAAATGTGATCTTATTTGTATAGTATCTCTAGCTCACTGAAGTTCCATGAAGACAAGGACTTTCTGTTATATTCTACATGCTGTAGAGTTGTAGGTAGAAGGCAAATATCTATCACATATGATGCAAACACAAAGCAAGCTTTATTAAGAAAACTTAAAGGCAGATACTTGGCTGAATGATATGTGGAAACCCCATGCTCTCGGCTTTATACTAAGAAGGGTACAGGGAGTAGATCCCAGCTAAATGTACTACAGCAAGGCTTCTATGAGAGAGATCCTTAAACCTCTTGTGACAGTGAAAGCAGCTTCATGGGGGATGAGCGAGCAGGCTGAGCTTGGGTGCCATCTACCTAGTGCAGATACCCCGAAATTCTTCGCTTACGTGAGGCAGGAGCAACTGGTAGTCCAAGTGGTCCGTGAGATGGTCTTAGGACAGTGCCTTTACAGGATAAGCACTAATATTGATTAAATACATAATTGAAAAGTACTATTGTTGAAGTTTACTACAAAGTTTTTATAAGCTTCAAATTGACAAAATACTGAAAGATCAAATATGCAGCACAAAACGTGTTACGGCCAGGAAAAATAATGTTAGAGCAGTGAATAGGAGAACCAGACCTTATAATGAAACGCAAAATACAAACATCTGAGTGTAAAAAATGAAAGTCAAAGTTAGGCTTGAAGCAGGAGAGAGGCTTATAAAGTCAGCTTCAAAGTACTATTTGAAAGAAATAGAAATTACAGCAGACAACATACATATTAATGGAGCTGAAACAATATTGAAAACAACCCATTATCATTACTTAGATTAAAAGAAAAGACAAGAGTAACACCTCCACATCACTAAGACAGGATAAGCATCAGGCCTGTCAACAAGCTCTCACCTTCTTCCCATTTTCTTCATCTTCTCTGGGAAGACTGAAAAAAACGTGGTGAAGAAAATTAACTCTGAAAAACTGCAGCTGTGGTTATAAATTTTTGTAATTTCAGTGAAATGAGTAAGAGCAATAGCTTGGGGTAAGGAATAAAATGTGTACAAAATCTTAAAGTACTTAAACACTTTTTAGAAAACCAGAAAGCAGTTCTGTATATATATATATATAAATGGTGGGGAGGAAAGGAACTGGGGAGAGAAAGAGATGCGATAATTATTCCTTTTCCAGAGCAAAGAGGAAAGGATCAAGTATTTAACATTCTTTTAAAAAAATAATTTTTTTCATTTAATACTTGTACTGAACTTAGATTGACCAATCTTTATTCCTTTTCCTGTCTTTTCTACAAATCTCTCAGACATTTTGTATAGCTCTGAAGAACAGAGATTAAACTTTTTCAAATAACTGTATTCGGCCAACTCACTGCCATTTCAACTTAAATTGCAGTGCAGTCAAACTTAAATTTCCCTCACTGCCGATCTCATTGGACAAAGGTAAATTTCAGTTGGAAAGATAATAGTCCAGAAGGAGGCAAGTCAGTGGAACCAGACGCCAAGCAGATGAACTCTTCCAACTAAGCTCAGCCCAGATCAACTGATTCCAAACTGATCTGCAGAAGAATCCAAATCCAGTCCCATCACAACTCACTAGATAGAAAGGCCAGCCTGGGTCAGCAGAGTCCAGCCATGCTCTAAATGCATGCAATACATCAGTGCTTTTTGGTATATCCCATTGATGTTTTGTTGTTGTTCTTTGATGCACAACATTAGTGTGGCGTACCAGCAATGTATGAATGAATGTTCCTATTGCTCTAAATACTTGGCAACATTGTCATTGTCACTCTGTTTAATTTGACACACTTTGGTGTGTACTATGTTTTATTTTGGTTTTAATTTCTATTTTCTTGACTAATGAGCACCTTTTCATACTTTGATAGTCACTTTGATATCCTTTTTTTTTTGTGAAGCGGTGTTAAAGCCCTTAGCCCATTTTTTATTGGATTTTTTTAACTTCTTTGAGCATACTCCAGACCTAAGCCTGTTGTAAGTTATGTGTGTTATAAATATTTTTCATTCTGTGGCTCACTTTTTCACTCATGATGTCTTCGTGTGACCAAAAGCTCTACCATTAGTATAATCTAATTTGATTTTCTTTTCTTTTAAGGTTAGTATATTTTAGAATTACTTTATCACAGGAAGGAAATAATAATCTTCCTCTATATTATCTTCAAGAAACTGTATTGATTTTTTGTTTCTTTTCATATTTAGGTCTACAGTGCACCCCAATTCCATATATAACTTGAGTAGAAGTTGATAGTCACTATTTTTTGTCCATTGGCTATCCTATTTTCTCAGCTGCATTTTAAAAATGTTTCTCCGTCTGCTCTGCCCTTTATAACCTTTCCATAAATCAGTTGTTCATACTGTGTATGCATTGGTCTGTGATTTGTTCCACTGATCTGTTTTTAACTAATCCCTTATTTTCTTAATTTTGGTAGGTTTAAATTAGCACCTAGCAGAGTAAATTCTTTCTCTATATTTATCTTTTTCAGTAGTATGTAATTAAACTTGGTTCTTTCATTTACATACACATGAGAATCAATTTGTTAAATTACACACACACACACACAACTCTTTTGAGATTTTCATTGGGATCATATCAAATCTATAGACCAATTGAGTTTCAGTCCACGAACATTTATTTAAGTTTTCTTTAATTTCTCTCAATAGTTTTTTAAAAAGTCTTCATAAGCATTGTATACATCTTTTGTTAGATTTATTCCTAGATATTTACTTTGTGGATTTTATTATAAATAATTTTTTTCTTTCTTTAAACTTTTTACTGTATTTTCCATTACCATTTCTCACACTTATACCTGCCTCCCCACCACAATCACTATGCTGTTGTCCATGTCCATGAGTCCTTTTTCCTTTTTGCTCGATCTTTCCGCGCACTACCTCCCTATATCTGTCATTCTGCTCTCTATGAGTCCATCTCTGTTTTGCTTGTTCAGTTTGTTCATTAGATTCCACATATGACTGAAATCATATGGTATTTGTCTTTCTCTCACTGGCTTATTTTACTTAGCATAATGTTCTCCAGGTCCATTCATATTGTTGCAAAGGGTAAAATTTTCTTTTTTTGTAGCTGAATAGCATTCCATTGTGTAAATGTCCCATAGTTGTTCTATTCTCTCCTCAGCTGGTGGATAGTTGGGCTCTTTCCTTATCTTGGAGACTGTAAATGATGCTGCATTGAACATAGGGCTCCTTATGTTCTTTTGCATCAGTGTTTTGGGTTTCTTTGGATATATTCCCCAAAATGGGATCACTGGGTCAAAAGGCAGTTCCACTCTTAATTTTTGAGGTATCTTTGTAGTACTTTCTACAGTGTCTACATAATAGTGCAAAAGGGTCCCCTTTTCTCCACATCTTTGCCAACACTTGTTTGTTGATTTATTGAAAGCCATGCTGACAGGTGTGAGGTGATACCTCATCATGGTTTTAATTTGCCTTTCTCTGATGATTAGTGATGTTGAGCATCTTTTCATATGTCTATTGTAAGTTCTCTTTGGAGAAGTGTCTGTTCAGGTCCTTAGCCCATTTTTTAAATTGGATTGTTTGTTTTTGGTGTTGAATTTTATAAGTTATTTATAAATTTTTGATATTAACTCCTTATCAGAGGTATTGGCAAATATGTTCTCCTATCCTGTGGGTTGTCTTTTTATTTGGTTGATGGTTTCCTTTGCTGTGCAAAACCTTTCTGCTTTGATGTAGTCCCATTGGTTAAACATTGTTTTCTAGCTTTCTTTAGTCTGGCAAACTTACCAAGCTAAGACGGTATCTTAAAAATTTTATCTGTACATTCATGTGAAGCTTGTATGTGTTCAATCACTCCATGTGAGAAAGAAATACATTTTTTATTGTAGTCCTTCTATATACTTTTTTTTCATGTCGTACTGCATGGCTTACAACCACCAAAAATGCTGAATGGAAAAGATAATTAGACATTTTTATTTTGTTCTAATTTCAGAAAAAATTTTTAGCTTTCCAAATGTCAATCATACTGAATGAATTACCCAATCTCTAAGAAAAGTTTTCAGCAAATACCAAGTGTAACCTTTGCTCTAAGCTTTTTGTAGATTTATCTGCATAAGATTTCCTTTACTATTATTTTGTAATAGTTTTTCCATGAATGGGTACTTTATCTCCTTTATTTTGTTAATAAGGTGAAAATGCTGATTCAATTTCAAATGTTAAACAAAAATTTTCTTTCTAGAAAAAACCTTTGTTGTTTTATTATTCTCTTCACACATTATTTGTTTGCTAGTGTTTTTGTTTAGTGTTGCTTAATTTATGTTTATAAGTGAGATTAGACAACAATTTCCTTTCCTTTTTTTTTTAAGATTTTATTTATTTGTCTTTAGAGGGGAAGGGAAGGAGAGAGGGAGAGAAATATCAATGTACGGTTGCCTCTTGTGTGTCCCCTGCTGGGAACTGGCCTGCAACCCAGGCATGTGCCCTGACTGAGAGTCGAACCGTGATTCGTTGGTTCACAGGCCCACGCTCAATCCACTGAGCTACACCAGCCAGGGCACAATTTCCTTTCTTATAATGTCCTCATTAGATTTTGATATTAACTTTATATTGGTCTCAAAAAACAAATTGGTAATGTTTCCACTTATTTTACTTACTGAAAGATTTTGTATATATGAGACATTATTTCTTCCTTAAAACCTTTGGCAAGTGATCTCATAATGTTGGGACTTTTCCTTGTAATCAGCTTTATATTATGGATTCAATTTTGCTAATAGTTATAAGAATGTTTATGTTTTCCATTTCCTCCTGTATACTTGTATTTTGGACATGTTTCTTTCAAACAGTAGTTTTAAAAATTCAGTCAGAATACCTTGCCTTTTAATTAAAAGATTTAGTTCATTTACATTTAATTTAAATATGGATATTTTGCTTCACATTTGTCCCAACTGTTCTTTGTTTTCTTTTCTCACTCTCTTTGCTTCCTTGTTTCTGAAATGAGTATAAATTCCTGCTTTAGATTGGAATTTATGTGCTTTTTTTTCTATTTATTTTTCATGGTTACCTTGTTATAAAGTGCATCTTTTTCTTATCAAAATCTATTATTACTTGATACTTTTAAGCTGATCCCAGACAACACAATAATTTAAAGTACCTTAAATCAGTTTACTCTTTTCCTGGCTATTATGACATAGTTGCCACTTATTTTAATTCTATGTATATTAAACTGCATAAGAAAGTATTATTGTTTGTTTTACAGTTAATATTACCTTTTATTACTTTTGTTGCTCTTTAGTCCAGGCCTTATCTTTAGACTTTCTTCTGTGATCACTTTTTTTTTGCTTGGAGACAACATGCGTAAAATTCTCTTAGATATAATTTGAAAGCATTTATTTTACCATTATTATGAAAGAATATATTTGTTCAATATATAATTGTAGGATAGGAGGGCTATTTTTATGCCATTTAAAGATATTATATTCTTTTTTGTTGTTGTTAAGAAGGCGGTAGTCAACTTAAATATTACCTTGAAGAAAATATTTTTTGTTCTTTTTATCTACTTTTATGATTTTCTCCTTATTGTGTTAAACCTAAAAGTGATTTTCTTGGAATATGTCTTGTTTGAGGTTCATTATACTACTTGAATCTGTGGCTTGATGTTACTCAGTTTTGTAACAACTACTAAATGTTCAAGTTATCCTTGGCTTTATTCTAACCCTAAAACTTGCTCCTCCACCAGTGATTCCTTTCTCTGTAACAACACCATCATTTGTCCAGTTGAAGGTATGTTTGAGATGCCCCTTTTTACAGACCAGATCCAAGATCAGAAATCTTGTCAGTGCTATTTAAAAAATATGTTTGGAACCAGAGGCATGGATACATGGAACAGACTGGCAGATCTCAGAGGGGTGGGGGCTGGGGGACTGGGAATGATTAGCTAGAGAACAAATATGCGTGGACCACAATGTAGTGAAAGCCAGGGTGGGGGCTGGGTGGAGGGAGGTGAAGAGGGCAAAAATGAGAGACATCTATAATAGTTTTGACAATAGAATATATATTTCTAAAATATATATTACCTATATAAGATATACACAATATACGGAACCATTTATATTATATATATTTATGTATGTAACCATATATAATATATATTATATATATTTATGTATGTAACCATATATAATATATATTATATATACATAATATATTGTGCGTGTGTGTGTGTGTGTGTGTGTGTGTGTATAGAACCAGATCCACTTACACTTCTCACCTTAATCCAAGGTGTGATTGTTTTTACCTGGGTGGCGGCAGTGGCTTTCCAAGTACTTTCCGCTTTCTGTCCTGCTGTCCCCTAAAATTCCAATCTTTACACAGCAGCCAGAGTGAGCTTTTTAAAGCCCAAATCATACCATGTCACTCCTCTATTCTATCTTCCAATGGCTTCTTCTCACATTTAGAATGAAATGCAAAGTTCTTATCACAGTGGCCTGACAGGCCCTTCATGATCAATTATCTGTCTGCACACTCACCATTCTTCACTAACTTACATATTCCAGATATGTGCAACTTCTTGTTCCACCTGGACAGTATCAAACATGTTCTTGCCTCAGGCCTCTGTAGTGTGGTTCCCTCTGCCGAAGCACTCATACCAAAATTTCTGCCTATCTTGTTTCTTGAATTCATTTCTGTATCTGGCCAAATTTCACCTCCTCAGAGATGCCATCACCATCAATTTTTATCCTCTTAAACAGCTCTGTTTTCCCTCTGGACACTCTGATTACCTGAAATTATACTTTGTCATCCCCAGAGCCTGGAACTATGCCTGGTATTGTAGGCAAAAAAAAAAAAAAAAAAAGGAAAAAACTTGTTAAATAGTATAATTAATGGTTATTGTTTTTTTCTTAATAAATACAATAGGAGGAAGGTAATGGAGTAAAGAATTAGTTATAATGAAGAAGGCAGTTTATCAGTTTGACTAAGGTGGAACAGGCTCTAATGTGGAAGTAATATTGAGTCCTTCTCAGCTTTTTAAAAAAAATTTTTATTAAAAAAATCTTAATTCAGACTGACATTAAATAATTAAATAAATTAGGGATTTACACATGTTAAAGAGAAAATGTTTAATTTTTATTATGATACCAATTATTATTAAAATAAGATGAAAATTCAATAGGAATTTTCTATTTGTAAAAGTTTAATGACTATGTATGCCTTTCATTTCAAAGAATCAATTTATCAATTCTTTGTCTTAGTGTGTATATGTAAACACTCATCATTTAAAATAGTTGTGCCTGAAAATATATGCCTGTCACATATCTGTGTGACAATCATTTAACAGCTACCTACCAAGTCAGTACAATTCATTTAAAATACTGTTGTAAAAACCAAGAAAGTTCTGGCTGGTATGGCTCAGTGGATTGAGCACCAGCCTGCAAACCAAAGGGTCACCAGTTCGATTCCCAGTCAGGGCACATGCCTAGGTTGTGGGTCAGGTCCCTAGTAGGGGGCGCATGAGAGGCAACCACACTTTAAGTTTCTCTCCCTTTCTTTCTCCCTCCCTTCTCTTCTGTCTAAAAATAAATAAATTACTCTTTAAAAAAACCAAGAGAGTCCTGAAAAAATTGTAGATGTTATTTTTAAGTGGATATTTTTAAAACTCTTGCTTTCTTTTTTTTTACCTTCTAATGGTTCACCTAGATTTCCACCAAAAACTTATTAATTCAGAACTTACTTTAAGGTAATCTAGATGAGCCATTGCCAGTCTGTGTCTTGTCAACACAAGATGTGAAAAGGTGGATAAAGGCATCTTCTTAAAGATTCTGATTGGATATTGTTTATAATTTTATTTAAAATCACTTATTTACAATATAATCCTTTTAAAAATTATTAGCATCTAAGAATTGTTATATATAGACAGTCATATTTTTCTATTTAAGTATTAAGGTATAGAGAAAAGTACTCTGTATAGGATTTCTAAGTGTTAGTGTCTTCACCATTAAGTAACAGTTCTTATTTCACAAGAATTTCCATTGGTGTAATCTGTCAGAATATAAAAATGGCAGATTTGTGAGGGTGCTTGTTAATTACTATAGGTTTGTAGATGGCTTCCCTCCATATTGCATAAAGGAGGTGAGTGAGGGAAACTGTTTCTCAATATTATTCATTTACTGTTTACTCATCAGTCAGACATTGAGTGTCCACTCTTTGAGAGATACTATATTAGGAGACAAGGCTACTAAAAACAAAAGCATATGATGGAATCCTATCTTCAGAGAGTTTGTATCTAGAAGAAGAAAGATAAAAAAAAAGAAAGTCAATCTCATTAGTGGTATTGGGCCCCTGATCTGGAGTACATGCTGATTAGCACTTTTTATCTAGGCTGGGAGTTCATCTGCTTTTGTACAACACAAAGACTGTGAATTCCTCAAAACTGTAATTATCCCAAGAATTAGCATTTATTAATTGACTGTCATTTATAGAGGTTAAAATAAAATATAAAAAGAATCTTCAGAATGCTTAACAAATGTGTAGGCATATGCAGAGAAACATTCTGAAAAGCAGAATCAAACATACACAGAGAATTAAAAAAAAATAGACCAGCATCATACAAAGTGGTGTTAGAGAGACATAATGAGAATATTTAGATCCTACATTGTTTTGAGCACAGGAGCACAATACTGTTTGTGAACACTGGGGAGAAAACCAACCAGCATTAGTACTACAACAATGAAGGAATCTGCAAACCTGTTGTGTCTCTGACTGACTTGAACACTAAGCAACCTATTAGTGTTGTTGCATGGACATGCTCCCTGGCATTTATCTTACTATTGATGTTTATAAACTGGAGTAGCTTACTGCCTTGACTATTCTTATTATAACTTCCATGGACAGCCGAGACCACCTGGGGGCGTGGAGAGAGCCATGTCACCAACTGTATGTGGACATACGGTCCTTTCATGGAGAGTGCAGTCAACTGAGAGAGACAGACACATAAAAAAGAAATCATTCAAAAGTTTTCTAAAGTCAAAGATGTATTTTGTACTAGATGTTAAGATAGTACTCTAAAAGTGCCCCTAACTCATGGCAAGGGACCTAGGAATACTTCCCAGACTCCCCTGCGAAGCAACTAATGAGCTTAGTCCTGAAATGTGACCAAGATTCACTCAAAAGAAGTAGACGGTGAAGGGATAACCAGGGAAAGAGTTTGTTCAATAGTAGAGGAACAGAGAAAGCATGAGAGGGTGTGACTGCGGGAGTGAAGAAGAATGTCATTGGACATGAGATAGGGTAGGAACTGAGAGAAAGGATTTGAGGTGTGTGCAAAACAATGCTTAAGTTACCACAAATATGAGCCAAGCAACACCATTAATGAATAAAGAGGAATGGCCGGGAGGGCTATAAATGACAAAAATGACCAGAAGAGAACAGACAAATAATGTGAGAATACAAGAGAGAGAAAACAAACTAGGATTCAAATCAGACTGTTGAGGTGATACGGTTTAGAGGGAGGGTGGCATTGGGGCTTAGAGGAGGACAACATTCCCACCTCCCAATCTTGAGTTTGATAAAGTATGAGAGAATAAACACAGTGAAAGACTAACAGGTGGCAAGTTCTCCTCAGGGAATACTTGGGATTCAGAAACATGAGGGAGTTGGAGGGATGCCGAGAAGACGCTGACTGTATAGCAAGTGCCTAGACTATGGGTGGCATGTCAGGAGGCACAGGGAGAGAAGCTGGGGAAGTGTGGAAGGGTATGACTGAGAAAGTGAATTTCAGAAAACTGGAATCTGCTGACATATGGGAGAGAACAGCGCGGGGGGCATATATGTATGAAGATATATATATGAGCAAGTGGCATGAGTACAGCAGCTATACCTCGTGCTGCTTAGGATGACATTCTTCAGTTTCTTAACCTTGGCACTGCTGACATTTTAGGCCAGGTAATTTTTGATGTGGGCCATTCTGTGCATTGCAGGCTGTTTAACATTATCCCAGGCCTCTACTCACTAGATGCCTGTGGCATCCCCCAAGTTGAAACAAGCAAAGCTTTCCCCAGACATTGCCAATTGCCCCCAGAGGAAAATATCTCCCAGCTGAGCACAACTGTGTTAGATACAGCAGCTTTAGGCTTAGCTGTCATGGGACCTGGAGTGTTAGTCTCAAAAATAGAAGTTTCTACTTCTTCAGTTTTAAAGGCATTGTGGAGAATGTGCTGGAAATGTTCCATCCTGAAGGCTAGGTACCAGATAAGTGATACAGTAGTGATCCAAATAAGTACAGGTGCAGACTATGTAAATTACTATAGTTGGTATCTAAGTGCTTGGGGAATAGAAAGAGGAAAAGGAGTTGGCATGATACCCAGGATTTTGAAGCAGGTGAATGATGATATCTGTAGGTGATACTTGGGTAGGGGGCAGTGAGGAAACTTAGAAGTTAAAAATGAAATTCCTCTCTGAGAATTATAATACATAATAAATAGCCCTGGCTGGTGTGGCTCAGTAGATTGAGTGCTGGCCCGCAAATCAAAGGGTCACCAGTTCGATTCCCAGTCAAGGGCATGTGCCTGGGTTGCAGGCCAGGTCTCCAGATGGGGGCGCATGAGAAGCAACCACATATTGATATTTCTCTCCTTCCCTTCTCCTTTATCTAAAAATAAATAAATAAATAAAAACCTAAAAAAAATAAAATATGTAATAAATAATTAATAGGCAGAGTAGAGAAGATTGATTATGTTGAAGAACTGGAATGACTTCCTAAACATCTTAATAAATAGAGGCTTAATAAATAGAAAGCAGATGGAAAGCATGAAGACATCAATGGCTATGCCAGCTAACAGGCAGCATGGGTAAATGTGAAGGTAGAGGTGGGGTTGGTCAATGATGGAGAGAAAGAAAGAGAAAAGTCTTAAGACCCACAGCTATCAGGAAGCAGTTTCCTGAGTGAGGGGTGGTTGGATGGCACACTTTAAGAATTGCGATCCTTAGCAAAGCTCAATTCATTGTCTCAATTAGTATTTGTAGAATAAACAAAGTACTTACTCTTAGCCTGATTTATTATGTGTTTGAATTATTTAACCCCTCTGCACTAATTCCATGCTTATTGTGCAAACATTTACTTATTTAAATTCCTATGTAGGTTTTTCTATAGGGCGATCATGTCCTGGTCATACTGATGTGAATATTAGAACTGCAATTAGTTAAACTAACTTGATTACAGAATTTATACATAAACTTTGTGATATTGGTTTATTGTGAGGCAGCTTCTGATAAACTAAGGCTTCTGAACCTCTAAGGATGATGGGCAGAATTTGAAATTAGGGAAGTTTGTAAATTGTTACTTCCCTCTTATCCTTCCCCAGGTATCATCACCTCTCTTGTTTCCCAATACATTTTTTTAAATTACTATTTATAAAGTTAACTATAGAGGGTCTAGGAAAAAAGAGATATGAATATGGTGATGATTTGAGATTTGGTAATGAAGGATTTGATATTCAGGCCAAGAGGTGTAACAAACAAAATTGTTCTGGGGTGGAGACAAGGATTTAGAAGTCATTAGCACATTCGAGGAAGCAATAGGATTAGGCAAGATAACCCAAACAGGCGGAGTAGAGTGAGAAGACCAGGGGAAAACCTCAAGGACAGCCAACACTTAAGAATAAAAAGAGAAAGGTGGAAAGACAGAGAAAGAGAGAGTGAGCTGAGAGGGAGGAGTGGACTTCAGTAGCACAGAAGTTAAGAAGAAGGTTTCAAGGGTGAGGTACTCCATAGTATGATAAAAAGGTCAAATAATATGTACTTAAAAGACTTCATTGGGTATAACCAAAGAAGTCATTGATCTTCAATGGCGTAATTTCAGTAAAGTGATGGGGCAGAGGCCACAGTTGAGGGATTTGAGAGGTGAATCGAATTTGAATAAATGGGACGATGCAAATATGGAAGTGGATAAAGTATTAATGCCCCATGAATCAATGTGCTGTCAAGTTGTGAAAGGTATTAAGTGATCTTTCTACTTTAATTTCCATTCACACGTGAAACAGTCTTTCTCAACTCAGATTTTGTAAGAATTCTGTCTGATGTACTAATGAGTCCATTTGTATGTGATAGACTAACTTCTCTCCTGTGCATTCATGGTGATCTTGGTTGTGTACTATCCTTGGAAGTATTGAGAAAATAGCCCCTCAAGTAATTTTCTGTGTTTTCAGTTATGCATTGACATCACCTGGAAATGTGTTAGAAGTGCACAATCTTGGGGGCCATGTAGAACTACTGAGTCACAATCTGTATTTCTACAATACCCTCTTACGATTTCTATGCACATTAATGTTTGAAAGGCACTGCTTTAGAGCAAAGGTTCTGTACCTTGGCTGTACTTTAGAAAGAGTGAGATAGTGTGGGCCTGGCTGTTTTTCAACAGCTTACCAAGTGATTCTCAACTGAGGCCTGGGATGTGAACCACTGGCCCTGGGAAATCAGATCTCAAGTAACATGGAACCTTGACCAGCATTTGAGACAGAAGTGAACTGACCATTGATCAGTAAAATAAGGGTGTTGGTTCCGATTCCTTACTTAAGTGGGATGTGAGAAAGAGAAATTACTTAAATTCATTAACTGCTTTGAGTTCTATAGAGAAAAGTTGAACTATAAATGTTATGTAATTATATGGTAATGAAGGCAAATGTACAAATACCTAATTAAAACTAGAGAATAAGATACAAAATGAGATAAACCTTGAGAAAGCTTCTTAGGAATTGAAGAGTAATAAAAAATAATAAAGTGCTTGCCTGGGGAAACACGTTTAAACTATAACTTCCAGATGAATTTTTAGCAATGAAGTTAGTAATGCCCCCCCCACCAATTTTTAGTCAAGAGCATAGATACTAAAATTTCTAATCTAAAAAATTTGTAAAACTGCTATAATGGTTATTATAGAAATTATTAAAAGTCCAGTGGGTTAAATAGCCTGTTTTAAATACTTTATCTATACTTCAATGGAAACAGAGATTTTTTTACAATAATCTGTCCAGTTAAGGATGATCTATGCACCCATCAGACCAAGACTTTCTAAGGTATTTCAGTTGGTATGACTTACTAATATGATGTGTCAACGTGTCATCTTGTGAATTTTTGAAGAAGAATTCAGTCTGAGGTCATTACTTCCCTCATTCTGAGGATGAGTCACAGCTCTTTCCTCCCAGGGGGACTGAGTATTGTTTGCTTAGCTTCTATTCTTTCCCTTTCCTTAGGTCAAAGGCCACCAATGTTGTGATGGTGTATCATTCTAGACTATTCTTTATTTCCCTTTGTAGGATGCTAGGTTAAATCGTCATAAAAAGACCACTTGATATTTTTATGATGCTTTAACAACCATTTTCTCATTGAGACTCACTAAAATCATGTGAAGTATACAGAGCAGAGGTTATATTTTCCTCTACTGGATGATAAAACTGAGTGATGTTCAAAAACATAGAGTTAGTTCCCTAACGTCTCAGAGCTACTGGAAATCACTATTTATTACCAGTAATAGTCTTATTTTTGTTGAAAAGAAACAGGTCTAGAAACTGAGTTTTGTTCAGCAATACAAGTAATTCTTATTTTCATTTCCTTTCACTTACATTTGGAACTATATTTTCCCTGTTCACCCCTCATCGTTTTTCTTTCATTCTCTTTTTCTTCTCCTACTTTCCTTTAATCCTATGTCATTCGTTCTTTAACACGTATCTCTCCTTTGCTTTGTGTGACAAGATTCCAGTTTCAGTTATAGCTTTTTCTATCCCCACTTGTAACTTTTATACATTCCTATGCTTACCATGATGGCAGTAAGTTGTGAGAAAGTAAGTAGTTTATAGTAAACTATTGGTGTTTTATTTTTGGATCTAAACCAAGGGGTGTAGACTCTTTTTCTTGGGCTATTGACAGCTTTCAAGTAGTGTCTTGTATATTACACTTTACTAAACATAACTTTTCCCTGTGCTCTTTGAGTTCTGGTGTTTTTTTCCCCAATAGAAGTAAAAACCAGATATTTTATCAAAGTGACAGTGTGGTATTCATTTTTCAGATTTCTAGTTCTTGGAAGGGTGCCTTCAAAAGCCACAAAGTTCTTTAATTGTCCAGAGCACCTGCTTCAAAATACCTCAGTGTTAAACTATTTGTTTTTTCCCTTCAGAAGACCATAGTACAAGTTCTGTTAACACTTTGACACCATGCCAAAATATACAGCATTCATTTAAGATTGAGTATTAAAGACCTTATTCACCATTTTTTTAAGAGAAGGGAAAAAAGGAATAAGGGTCTTTCACACGTTCCCTCTGTAATTATAAATGTAAAACCATTCTGGATTCATATACCTAGCAGATGGAAATATTGTGAGGGTTTACTGTATAGTTCACTCGTATTTTCCAGCAAAAAAAAACCAACCAAAAAACATAATATTGATTTTATTCATTTACTTTGGGTTTCTTTGACCCTTTTTTTCCCCTGGTCTTCAAGGTGAAAAAATAAAAAACTTTTTATATTAGTTAAATCAGTCATGCATATAGGTAGGTGCCTCCTTGCTTGGAATGAGTGCCACTGGGCATCTAACCACAGCTCTGGCCAACAACACATAGCAGCCCTTGTTCTACTAGGCTCTGCCCTTGCACTCCTCAATGCTCCCACAGTTCCTGGATCCTGGACATCTTTGAAAAGTAGGTGTGCTGGCTGGCTAGTAATTCCTGTGCCTTCCAAGCTCAAAGTGCCCTGCTACTTCTCTTTCCTGTGCCTTTTCTAGTGGAAAGGTATTGGTGAGTAGCTTTGGGAAGAAGCTAAAGGTACTTTCATTGAATTTTACTTGGTTGAATCAAGATATATACACTCAAGTATATGTGGAGAAATGGCATGTGATATAATCATGCACACTCACACAATGCTTATTGTTTACCACATGCACAGCTTCCTTCTGAGGACCTCATGCAGGTCTTCATGGTCTGTATAATCTAATGTGGACAAACTAGGCCAGAGCTAAGTCAGTGAAACCTTTATAGACTGATCAGTGACTAGGACATAAATGACTCTGAGAATCCCAATGGAAACCTCAACCTGGATGATGCCTGACTGAACCAAAAAGGTCCACTTAAGAAAAATATGAAAGACAGAAAGTGGCAAATGAATTAGAAACAGAGACAGAAAGAACCTGTATTCTTTACAGTGAAAGAGTAACCAAGCCCTATGTTTGACTAGTGTGATTTGGGTGTCAACCTGCATGGTCCCTGTGGCCCAATAGCCTCTTAAATCCTTGACCTTCAATCTCCCTGAGCCTTACTTCCATCATATGTTAGCTATCCCCTCTTCTGGTTCAAATTACTAACTCATGTCACCTATAACTGTTCTACTTTCCAAATCACTAATTGAATAACTAGTTTATGTTTTGCCACTACTTAGACCTCATTCTTTGACCTCAATAAGACCTCCTATCTCATGAATCCTCTACTTTTTTCCAATTTATAAGTATAGTCTTTATTCATTTTTCTCTTACCTAGTTTAAATTCTCTTATACATCAAGTAATAATATTCCCTAAACCCCAAATTTACTTGCTCCCATGTGCTTTTGTCACATGCATCCAGAAAATCCAAAAAAAAGGATAAGTCTGCTTTCTCTGGGCCTGAACACTGCTGTAGAAAACCACCCAATAGGACAAATTGGTTTGACTAGAAATTTGTGATCACCAAAAAGGAAATCTCATTGCTTGGCAGCTTTGAAACATTTCTACAATCCCCTCACACTTACTCCCTGAAATCATTTCTAAAAACATTCTCCATTGTCCTCAACCTTACTTCCCTTATTTCTTGCCACTCCATAGCAAATAAGAACTCCATTATAATTCTAAAATCAAACAAATACCCGACCCACATATGCCCCATGAGTTCCTCATACCTCTTCTTTAATGCTAAGCATTTAGCTTTCTTTTTGTCTCGTTCCATGTTTCTCCTGCTTTTGAGAAACCCATATAAATAATGTTTCTCGCATCTCTCGATTCAGAGTCTCACTCTTTCACCTTGGTTCTTCTCATTGACTTTCAGTTTTCCTTGTTTATTTGTTTAAAAATGCAGAGTATTTAAGAGAACAGCACTACAAATTCCCATTTATCCACATTTGAGAATAATAGATGGTTAATGTTTTCCAGTTTATACCTCAGATTGCATGATGCAGAACAAAAATATAAAATTATAAAACAAATATACTTTATCTTTTTTAATCCTAGTTTCCCCCTTTCCTTTTTTACCCAAAAGCAACGATCTTCAAAAATTGATGAGTATCCTTCCTCTCCAGTCTTTACAACGACTCTGTATACATAAACAATATGTAGCTCTACTTTGTGAATTAAAATTTTTCATATTATTATTATTTTCATAAATAATATCATGCTGTATGTGTAGCATTCTGAAATTTTATTCAATATATGTTGTACTATCTATAAACATTGCTATGAGTAGTTTTAGTTCATTGTAGTTTTCTTTTATATATTATTTCATCATGTGAGTATTGTAATGTATCTCTCCTTTTTTTTTTTGCTGTTATATATGATGTATCAATGAATACTTTTATGCTTGTTTTTCCTATTGGCTTTTTAACAAAGTCTGGCCCTATTCTTCACTGTACAACACTCTACTTCTCTCTCTAACTTCAGAATCAATTGGTCAAAGAATTACCTAGATATGATGCCATTATTTCCTCATCTCTCACTCCTCAGAATGCTTTCATTTTTCTTGTTTCCCTACATTTCCTCCAAAACAGCTCCTGTTTAATAATCAGGCAGTGGAAAAGTTGATCACATAATAAAGGTGATGCATAGCATATAAACTCTATTGCCACTACCTTTTGTTCTTTTTTCTTTTTATCTTCACCCAAGGACAATTTTTTACATTGCTTTCAGAGAGAGCAAGGGAGAGAGAGAGATCAAAACCACAACCCAAGCATGTACCCTGACTGGGAATCAAACCTGAACTCTTTTGTTATGGGACTGTGCTCCAACCAACTGAGTCACATAGGCCAGGGCACTATCCCTTATTCTAAATCACTGGATCCCACATTAGTTTGCACCGAAGCCACAGTGAGGTGATGATGGATCTAACAGCAACAACAAAACACTTTTAGGGCTCCATACTTAAAGTTTTAAAGCATGATATTTCACAGAAGGAAAGACAATAAGTATGGCATTTTCACTCTATTATTATACCAAGAGGCAACCTGAACTAAAAAAAGTAATTTAGTGAATTGCCCAAAGTTGCCTGTAAAATGCAATGCATGAAAATAATACCCAGCTTTCATTCATATATTTACTTATTTCTTTCTTTTTTAAAAAAAATTATTTTATTTTATTTTTTATTTATTTAATTTTAGTTTATTCAATATAGTTTCTATCCTTTATTCCTATTCCAGCCCACCCACCCATCCCTCCCCTCCTCCCTCCCATTTCCAAACCCCCTCATTTTGTCCATGTGTCCTCTATATTTGTTCCTGTAATCCTTTCCCTTCTCCCCTGAAATTCCCCTGAAATTCCCTCCCCTCTCCCCTCTGGGTACTGACAACTTGTCCTCTATTTCAGTGTCTTTTGTTATATTTTACATGTTTCTTTGTTTTGTTTTTTAGGTTCCTGTTAAAGGCGAGATCATATGGTATTTGTCTTTCAATGCCTGGCTTATTTCGCTTAGCATAATGCTTTCCAGCTCCATCCATGCTGTTGTACTTATTTCTTGAGTAAAAATAATATTGAGCTACATGCTCAATAAGCTCTACCAGGTTCAGCGAATGACACAAAGAAAAAGAAGGCATCAGCCTTGCTCTCCTGGAACTCCCAGACTAATGAGAACAACAGGTGTGTTAAGGTTTGTGGTAGGCGTGCAAAGTGATGCTGTCATACACAGTGGAGGGGAAGCCTGGCATTCTAAAGGAGTTTGGGAAGCCCTCGCAGAGGGGGACTATTAGATGGCACTTAAAGTATGCGGAGGAATTTACCTGAGAAAGAAGAATGTGGGAAGGATATTTCAGGGAGCGGGTGATTACATGGGCCGGGCAGCACTTGGGTTTTGACATATAGTAGTCACTCAATAATATTTAGTATTTGTGCAATAAAAGAATAAAAGGGGGAAATGGAACTCCTACTGAGAAGGCGATAATAAAGCTGAGAGCTTCTCTGTGGTTCAATTGCATTTTTCTGACCCATTCTGAAAGAAGAAAAAAAGAGGAACAAGGAGTGATTTCTCTGCCTTCCATGTCACTTTTCATAACATGATCTAAAAGTTTTTACACTAATTCATTTGCTGTTAGACTTCTCATAAATGATTTTAGCAGGGTAACTTTAATAATGAAGAACTTTATGTCTGATTTCTTGGTAACCCCATAAATGATTATCAAAATGTGGTGGTTTTGATTGATACAAAGGCGCCCACAGAAAAAGCGAAAGATGAGCTTGCTTTAAAGTCGGTAGGGTGGCACAACTTTCTCACACAGATGACCCAAGAAACACTCCTGGTCAGATGGGCATGCTCTTGTGGCCCCAGATTCCCCTGACACTGTTCACCTGTCAATGATGTCTCATGATTTGGAGACAATATTGTCAGGCTCTTTGTTAAGCTCTTATTTTCTGATTTTCCAGGAATCGTTATAGCTTTCTGACCCTTTCAAATGTTTTGAAGACTCTGGTTATATGCCTGTCTGATCATGAAGCAGAGGAACTAAAAACAGTCCCAGCAATTTCCTGGGTACTTCCTGCAAACCTGAGTAAATTAGAAGTGTACCACCACCCAGCATGTGCAGACCCAAGTCTCTGGGCCTGCTTCAGTTCTGTTCTGCCATGATCCAAAATAACTGTGCTCTTCAAGACATAATGGTTTTATGACATAAATGCATCAACAAGTAGAACAAGAGGGTACTCTAAAATGATGTTTAATGCAACCTGCTGTTTTTCTGTCCATTAGTGTAAACAAAACAAACTAAAAGGGGTGAGAACCTTTGTGACATAGTCATACAAAAACATCCAAGAAGTAAATTTTATTGTAATTATTTCAATTAACAAATATTTAGACCGTAGGGAATAATAATATTTTGGGCTAGATTCTGACCTCTTGAATGTATGTCCTGCTTGACACCCACTATGTTAATTATGTTTTATTATATGGTGCTTGTCACCTACAAATATAATAACACAATATTTACTTTATTATTGTTCATTATAATCCATTTATACATTATTTGAAAAAGATGGAATAGAGGAGGAATGTGGGAAATATGCTGAATTGAAATGTTCTTGTAGTTTAAAGTCTAGAGATTACCCTTGTATTTATTATCTAAAAGACTGTGAAGTCAATTCTGCCCATATTTTTGGTTTCTGCTGGAAAGATAAGATGGAAAAATAGTTGCCATTCATCTCAGTTATTATATTAGTCAAGGTCAGTCTTACAAATTTTATGACTTAAGACCATAGTAAGCTGGAGGGAATCTTTGAAACTATTACTTACCCCATCTATCTAAGGAATGTAAACTGAGACTTGCAGCCATAAGAATCTATACACTACAGTGGCTGTAGACTAGTGGCTATTTGGATAGATTCATAGGGAAAAAAATCTACTGTGTACATTTTCAAGATCCAAACCCCTTATTTTTCTGTAATTCCAACTTCTTCATCAATGAAGGAAAATTATTTTGTTAAGTAACTTGCGTTCTGTGAAATAATTTCTACCTTAGGAGGATGAACTGAGTTTATGCAGTCACACATTAAAAGACCCCCCTAAATGGTAGTTACCATCATTATCATCATCATCACTACCAATTACTCCTATCAAACCTAGTACTACAAAGTAGTTGAAGTAGTTTTCATTACAAGTCACAACTACGTTAAAGCTATTAAAATAATAAAAATTTTGAAAATTATTAAATTTTATTTTGTTTCTTGTCAGTACAGGAAAAATTTATGCATAATTACTTATATGATAATTAGTAACTGATAAAAGGGAAAATATCAGTTATTCAGAAAGAGATTTTTGACATTAAAGTATAAATGTCATTTCTTATAAAATATAGTTTATAAATGATATTAAATAACATAATCAATTATGTACCCATCAGTGATTTTTACAGCAAATCCCAAAGCTTTCTTTGTTACTTTATTAAAAACGAAGGGCATATAATTATGCTGTAACTTAATGAAAATGTTTACAATGGAATTACTTATAATTATAAAACCAAAAACTAGGATGTAAGTTAGCTTTCCTAGAAAAATAAATGTATCTCAAAAGCTGAAAATACTGTATATCAAAATTTTTTTGGTATATGAAAGGTTTATTTCTTTTCCTTTTTCCAAATTTATTTTTATTCTTGTTCAAATAAGTTGTCTCCATTTTTCCACCACCACTTTCCCCTGCCCCACCCACCCCACCTCCCACCCTCTATCCTATCCCCCTTTGGCATTGTTCATGGGTCCTTCTTACATGTTCCTTGATTACCCTTCCCCTTTTTCCATTATCCCCCTCCCCGCTCCTTAAAAAACATTTAACAAAGCTCTGGGACCCTGCCCCAAATCTGTTGAACGTCATTTTCTTTGGATGAGATCCAGGCATGTTTCACAGAAATAGGAAAAAAATATGAAAATTGTATGGATCTGCTTTTTAATATGTCCATTGAGTTTTTAATTCAATAACTATATATTATTTCTTGATATTATTGGTTCTTTGTCAAAGTGTCATTTTTGCTTTATAATTTTTATTTCTTTTTAAATCATTTTAAGCTCATTTACTTTTATAGATTTTTAAGACTTGTGTGTAATCTTAAATTCAGGGATTATGTGTATTTAATCTTGCTAATAAAGAATTGTCCCCTTGTGCTTTTAAAAAAATTTGATTGTGAGTTCAGCAGCAGCAGACAAACTGTGTGTGTGTTTATGAGAGGGAGAGATATCTAAATGAGCTTTAGTTTTAGAAGTATTTTTCCAAAAGCATTTTGAATTTGCATTTGATTATGCAAGGTCCCTTGTATCAGTGTTTTCTCCTGCACGTTTCTTGGTTTGATACTTTTTGTGTCTCCCAAAACATGTAAAGTCAAGATGCATTTGCTCATGGCTCATAGTATTAATTTTTCATGGTGACTTTGTTTCTTCTTGACCCAGATCTCCAGGTAGAGGCAAGGCTCCTTGTCATTTTCCTTGTCCTGTGTGTATGTGTGTGTGTGTGTGTGTGTGTGTGTCAAAGCTTCATCTCTTTTTGTGACATTTTTTGAGTTGTAAACTCATGCTCCTAGCTATTAGATCCTATTTCATACCCCTACAATATCTTCCAACACATGCCCCTGCTGGATTTCAGGTCCATTTTTACTTCAACAGTTGGGTACTTTTATTTCTTTCTTTCAAGTCCATCTTTCTATTTCTTCCCATTATTGCCATGGGAATGTGAATATATTTCCTTAGGTTAATAAATGGGATATAATGAAGTTAAGTTCCCAAATCTTGTAGAAAAATTGAGAAGAATTCTGAAATACCTTAGTGTATCATGTAGCTAAGATAGACTCCTTTTGAGGAGAAATGGCAGCTGATAATCCAAAGCTATTTTGTCTGAATGAATTATAATGCAGTTTTATCTTGTAACTAATTGAAAGATGTCCCTAGACTTAGGTAAGAAGGTGAGGTTCAAATTTGACTATCATCTTTAACCTAATCTTCTTGGACTAATGGTTCATTTTTTTATAGCATGAAGCAAGCATGTACATATGTTGTACCTGGTACTATTTACTCCCAAGAATATATAAGTATGACTGATTTGATTTTCCAAAAAGTTGCTTGTAACAACTTGGAAATCTCAGGAGGTCTGTTTCCCTGTATTAAACTCAGTGCTAGTATCCATAAGTAGTTGGTTCACTGGATCCAGATTGACACAAGAATGTGCTTTTAATTAAAGATATGATAATTTACTAGAGTCTTATTTTCCTTACTAAATTGATCCTTGATTAGCTTAGTGAGAAACACTATGTTGGGAACTAACTGTCCAATTTAAAAATTGAAGAGGAGTGCTGATATTTGTTGAGTGCTTGTATCAGTGTTCCAGGCACTAAGTATTTATTATCTCATTTTATTTTTATACCAAATATGTAATTAAGTATTGCTCATTTTTTAAGATGAAGGAACTGAAGCATAGGTAAGTTTATAAATTTATTCCAAGTGACATAACTAATGATGATGTGTATGACTCCAAAGCATCTGCTCTTTGAACTATGACACAGGAAAGCAAGAGATTTTGAAAAAGTGCAAAGACAAACTGTATCAATCAGAATAAATTTTCAGTTAAAATGTTACTCTTTCTAAACCAGAAAAGGATCTGATGCAGAACAAAAGGAGCTTGCAAACCATTGGGAGGATTAGAAGAACAGGTTTTGAGTTAGAACTGCAAGAAAGACACCCAAAGAAGTAACATAGAAGTGGCCCACAGGGTGGGGGTTGGAGGGTCCCCATTGGAAAGGTGGGGAATCAGGAAGCCACCACCTGTACTGAAAGCTCTTGGGTCACTTTTTAGGTATGATTCAGGTTAGGGCACTGCATTCACAATTGTTAGCTTCATAGTCATTCTGTGCCTATTACATCTCTCCCCAGAAAACAATGATTATCCCTCACTTTGCTTCTTGATACAGGGATATCTGCTAACATTATTACAGCAAAGCTTAGTATTCCAGGACTGTGCTTGCCAACATGGTCAACAGAAGTGCTAAAATAGTGGTCTTTGCTAGTGTAAATAACGCTGCAATAGGCATAAGGGTGCATATATTCTTTCCAATTAGGGTTTTGGGTTAAGTCCAAGTGTCCATCAGTAGATGATTGGATAAAACAACTATGGGACATTTGTACAATGGAATGCTACTCGGCCATAGAAAAGAAGAAAATTTTACCCTTTGTGGTAGCATGAATGGACCTTGAGAACATTATGCTAAGTGCAATAAGTCAGTTGGAGAAAGACAAAAACCATAGTATTTCACTCATATCAAATGGAATCAAATGGACAAGTGGAAGTAACAAGCAAAACAGAGACAGATTCAAAAATAGAGAGCAGGTTGACAGCTTTCTGGGGGGTTGGTTGGGGGTGGAGGGATGGAGTGAAAAAGAAAAGCAACTTATGGACATGGACAACAGTGTGTTGATTTTGGGGGGGAGGTGGGTTGGTAGAGGTGGAAGAGGGTATAAGGAAGATTAATTATAGTGGAAAATACAATAAAGAATAAACTATTGTAAATAAATAAATAAATAAATAAATAAATAAATAAATAGTGGTATTTGCCTCACCTACATTTTCAAAATCTTTTACAAATGTTTTTGTATAGTTGGGTCAGATCTAAAGCATATTTGGAACCCTAGCTGCAAGGGAGTCTAGCAGATGTGACTTCTAACTTTGTAATTTCTGCAGCACAGAAAGACACAGTAGAAGATGAATGGAATGAATATTGAGTACTAATTGATCACTGTATTCATTTTCCTGGGGAAAATTATGAAAAAAGACTCATGGGAATATTCCTCCAGAGATGTGAATTTGGAAAAATTGGGAAAATGAATCAATGTAAGACAATAAGGAAATCCTCCTAGGGAAAAAATTAAAAAGACTATTTCCATAAGAAATGTATTATTGAAAATCTCCATTGGGGGGGAGGGTTGACCAGAACAAAATAAATACACATTTCAAATTACATTTCCTCCATGATGTATCATACCTAAATATTTTATTTTTACCAGATGGAGTCATATTTACTTAGTAGGTTTTCTAATTAAAAGTAAAATATACTAAGCCTCTAAATAAGTTGTAATATTATTGTTAATAATATGAGTTAATATGTGTACAATGCCTCTCTGAGAAAATTCAAAATATTTTATAAAAACCTATAGTTAGAAAAAATGGTTTTATTTCCTTTGTTTAATTGGCAATAATCTTCCTCATATATCATACTATCAACTTTTTAATTCTCTTCAGGATTTCTACACTATTTCACTATATCCCATATTATTAGGTTAAGGAAATAAATGCACATTCTTACAGGAACAACTGAATTCCTAGCAAATAGTTCCATGAAATCAAACCAAAATGGGAAATAGGCTGTGGAGTTGTGTTAAGCCTGCTGCCTGATTTTCTTTAGACTCATTCTATATTCTTAAGTCCTAGGCACATGATCTCTAGTTATTTTTATGACTTCTATAATGGAATTACCATTTCAAGCTCATAAGGGGTATAGGAGAAATGCGATAGGCAATAACAGGGAGGAATGGCTCACTCATAAACAATCTACTAAAATTTTGAATTAATTAGGTTTGAGTGGCTAAAAGGGAGAGTGGGTAAATGTGCTCTCACTTTCTCTTCTCTAGTTTCCTGTTGTATTATGTGGCTTCTTGAATGTTGCATAATATAAATCATCTTACCACTAAAAGACAAGCTTTAGCTTGCAAACTCAGCAGATTTACTTAATTTTATTTTTCCAGTTGGATATCTGCACCAATTCAAGCCAAGAGAGTATCTCATGTCACCTAATGCAACAAATAGGTCCTGGAGCATTTGCCGCAATATCCACAACATTGGCAGACTAATGTTGCCTTTTCTCTGCCAAGTACCATCAACATTATTTTTGGGTGGATCTGAATCTGAACAGTCCAGAGTTTCCATTACTTCGTCCTAATTGTTAAAAAGGGGGCTTGCTATAATTCTTTAAAACTGGTCTGTTTAGTTGTAGTTGTTACCATAACATTAGATTGAAATATTGCTTCTCTCTGTTGGTTTGGCCACAGCGTAGCAGCCAGCCTAGTAGCGTCAAGGCATTAGGAAGGCAAAGCAATCCACAGTCAACAGTATGAATGGAACAATTCACACTGTTGTACATAGATATAGAGGTTAAACCCAAACACATGAAAAAGTGATGCTGGAAGCACTTGGGAACAGCTGGGCCAGATGAATAACTCAATTGGATGCCATGAGGAACAAATTAAACAACTGACTGGAGACCAGGCTGCTCCTGTGACAGACACTTTAATCAGGAAGTCAAAAGCTGATTGACAAGATGAAAAGCTGGATGACATGAAAAATGGAAACAGAAGGAACAACACAAGAAAAGGGCACCCCGGGTCAGCATGCTGACAAAAATAATCAAGTACGACAGGCCATAATCCAATCTTCGAATGTTTGGCATGGTGCTAGTTATGAGAATCTGCAGCCAAGAGGAAAGAAAACTATTATTAAGCAAAGAAATTATCTGGCTTTCTAGAACTCACTATTACATGTTCACTAGAGGATTTTCTTTTTCCTTTTTTTTAAAAAACAAGCATAATAGCTTTTGTTGAGTTTCATAAGATCACTTAAAAAGTGCTAATATATTTAGATATAAAGGCTTTAGAATAAAATGTATAAGTGTTTTAAAGTCATAATCGAATAGGTAATATACACATTGATTGCCTCAAATCACAAAGTATAGGACCTTCTCATGCTCTTCTATTGAAGGCGTAGAGGAAGAAGAGGTAGCAATTACTGAGAGGGGGTTTTTGTGGCCCACTTAATGACTCTTATACAGGATTCCTACTGCTGAATAACTGTTGGAACCCAAGGCCCAGCTTCATGCCAGGGAAGAAATTTGTCTGTACTAGTTGAATTATCTCTGATATGCCTCAGAATACCACCTGCATCCCAAAAGATACGTTTGGAGATAAACTGTCTAAAGAATCAAATGATGATCAATTTTTTGCTTTTTTTAAAAATAGAGATTACTTAAGAGTTTGTTGTTCCTGGGGTGAATATGTGTGTGTAGGTTACATGGCTGCAACTCATGCAGTACTTTTATTTCTGTAGCAAATCATTTACCAGAGGAAGGTTTAGAAGTATAAGCACCTTTGTGGAGTTTAGTCACTGTGACTTTGTACCTTTCAATAAACTCATCTGCCCTTTGGAAAAATAGAAAACTTGTAGTTAATATCTAAAGACTGATTGACACTGTCTCTCTTGGATTTCTACACCAGAGTTAAAGCCTACATCTCAAGAGAAAAGAAGAGATGTTTTAATTCATTTTTGTAGTCCACTGGTTTTCAAACTGTGTTTTAAATCTCGGGGGGGGCGGGGTTTGAAAGAAAAGTATGGTCATGAAGGACATGTTTCATTTGTATCTGCTCCATTAGCTTTGGGTCCCAAAGGACTAAGAGTTCTGAGGTTTTAAAAACACAGTGGAAAGGTTTCCTGGCCTCAAACAATGTGTAAAAGAAGAAAAACGTCATTTTGGTGATATTACTCAGGTGAGGTCACTAGTATTTGACTGACGGACATGTTTAACTCAAACTGGGGGATCACGCTGACATACTTCACAAGGATAAAGCACCTTATAGAAAGTCAAACTGAGTATCTTACCTGTATTCAATTAAGATGTCCTTGGATCATAGGAGATAATTTTTCATTTTATAGAATTTTCTTGAGTACATCATGTGAATCTTAAAATTTGAATCTTACTTCTGCTATATAGTTAAATTCACTTGAGCCACAGCTCCTCACGTGGCTAGCTGCTTCTTTTTTCAGACTTCACGGACATGTGTCTCAACTTTCAAATAAATAACTTAAAGGGTCTTTAATTTTGCTAGAGCTCAGAACTGACCCTGAGCCTTACTAATGTAAAGATATCTAAAAGATGACAAAGAAATTTGAGCAAGTCCTCAGAGCTTGAAGCCACATGTCATCAAGCATGGTAAGAGAAAAATATATCCATTGAATTTCTGTTCTGGGTTCACCCTGACCTTTTAGGAGGTCTAACCTGTCATGCTCCACCTGTTTACTCTAAAATGGAGCTACATTTATTAACTTAAAATAACCTGGGTGACCTTGCTTCTTACACTTGCTTTTGCTTTGAACATGCACCTGTCTCTAAACTCCTCTGTGATCCCTATGTTATCCCTGCCTGCAGCCCTCAGGACCTGGGATTTACATGTGCTCACCCCAGACTTGGTCTTTGCCCAGGTTCTTGGCTCCATTGCTCCTTGGTTCTAATGTCATCATCTCCAACCACCAGGTACTTCCTGATCCCGAACTTGTAGAGCTCAATCTCTGTCCCCGGCTTTCATGGCCTCATGGAAGGTTGGGGACAGAGTGTGATGGAGGTAGCAGTGAGGTAGATAATGTGGCAGATTGAGATAAGTGCATCATCCATGGCAGCAATATTATTATTGTTGTTGTTATTGTTATTCTTATTACACATTTTCTTTAAAGGCCCAATAATAAAATAGGACATAGTGTTTAAAATAAGACTTAGTGCTGAAAATATGAAGCTTTCAGAAAAGAGAAAACTCTATATAATATAATTGTAAGACAGAATATATATAAAATACTGTTCATTTAATTTATTTGACACAATTTATTTGACTTTTTCCATGCCATCAATCTTTACAATTTGCTAAAAACCAGGATTTATCTTTATATTGTGAAATATATTTCATATTTAGCCTCCGTTTCATTTCTAATAATGCTATTCAAAGCCTCAGATTTTATATGATATGCAAATGAAAGGCTGGATCTGAGATACAAAGTACTGAGAAGACTATAGTACCTTCTATACCATGCATTTGCAAATAAAAACAATACAAAACCTAAAAATATGTATGTATAAGAAAGTCTCACAAAGTTTTGGGTTTTCCTTTAGTGACTATTGCAGTGTCATATTTAAAAAGCATCAAATATCTCAATTAAAATTTTTCTGTAATCCTCTAATTTTCTAGTGTCTTAAACATATCTTTAGGATTAATTGAATCATTCATCACTGTATGGGGATCATAGTAATATACTTCTTTATAAACTCTGAAATTATATGTGTAATTCAGACTAACCTAGAAGAATATAAGCTATATAGAAGTCACACATAGCTGATAATTTAAATTCTCAACCCCTTTTATTTTTGAAACTTTCTAGTTTAAAATTTATTAAAAGTTTTTGCACAGCAAAGGAAACCATCAACAAAATGAAAAGACAACACACTGAATGAAAGAACATAGTTGCTGATGCATCTCATAAAGAATTAATATCTAAAATTTGTAAGGAACTAATAAAACTCAACACCAAAAAAAACCCAACAATGCCAATCCAATGAAAAAGGACCTAAATAGACAATTCTCCAGAGAGAACATATTGATGGCCAATTGACATATGAAAAGATGCTCAACATCACTAATCATCAGAGAAATGCAAATTAAAACAATGAGATATCACCTCACACCTGTCAGAATGCTTATCACCAATAAATCAACAAACAAGTGTTGGTGACAGTGCGGCAAAAAGGGACCCTAGTGCACTGTTGGTGGAAATGCAGACTGGTGCAACCACTGTGGAAAGCAGTATGGAGTTACCTCAAAAAATTCAAAATTGAACTGCCCTATGACCCACAAGTCCACTTCTGAGAATTCGGAGAAACCCTAAACACTAATTTGAGAGAATATATGCACTCCTATGTTCATTGCAGTGTTATTTACAATAGCCATGATTTGGAAGCGGCCTAAGTGCCCATCAGTAGATGAGTACATATAAAAGCTCTGGTACATTTACACAATGGAATGCTACTCAGCCATAAAAAAGAAGGAACTCTTAGGTTTTGCAGCAGCATGGATGGACCTGGAGAGTATTACGCTAAGTGAAATAAGCCAGTCAGAGGAGGATAAGTACCATAAAATTTTACTTACATGTGGAATCTAATAAACAGGAATAAACTAAAAGGCAAAGTGGAGACAGACTCATGGATACAGAGATCGACTGACAGCTGTCACAGGATGGAGGTTAGGGCTGGGTGAGAAGAGTGAAGGGATTAAGCAAATAAAATGACTCATGGACACAGAGGACAGTATCGTGATTGCCAGGGGGAGGGGATTGGAGGAAGGTGGAAGAGGGTAAAAGGGGCATAAGTGGTGATGGAAGGAGACTTGGGGAGGTGAACACACAATATAATATACAGATGATGTATTATAGAATTGTATACCTGAAACCTATATACTTTTATTAACCAATGTCACCCCAATAATTTCAATAAAATAAATAAATAAAAATAAAAACTATCAGCAACAGATCATTGCCTATATTTCCATATTTCTAATCTTGTATTAGATGTCCTTTATGACCTGGTGACACAGAAGAAGAAACAAAACTGACATTTGTTAACTTACTATTATGTGCCAGGAATTATAATACATTGTACCATTTAATCCTACAAATCTGAAAAGGCAGAAATTTTAAATAATTTAAATAACCTGCTTAAGATCACATAGTGAGTAAATGATAAAGCCAAGATTCAAAACTAGATTTATCTGTTCCTAGAATATGATGTAGAGAACCACAGAGATCAGACATTCAAGGACTCATTGTTGACAAAGATTAAGAAAGTGGGGAAATCAGAGAATGAGAGGTCATTTAGGAAATATCAATTATACATATGATACCAGAGCCCAACACACACACACTACCAGAAGCAAAAGTAGACATCAGGGACAAAAACCATGTTTATGCCCTAAATAAAAAATAAACATCCCCTCAGTCAGTAGATTCTCAGTCTGATAGATAGGTTAATGACCACAAATTCCTCCCATTCCGGGATGCATATCCTTTTGCATTGTGATTTTGCCATTCTTCCCATCCAGAACTAGATCTGTTTCTCCACCTCCTTTAATCTGGACCAAACCAGTGACCCTCTTGGACCAATAGAGCCTGGGAAAAGAGACAGTGTACAAGTTCCAGAGCCTGGGCTTCAAGTTGAAGATTCTGCCCTTGTCCTCCAGGAATGGTGTCTTGAGATCACGATTTAAGAAAGTCAGCCTGGCTTACTAGAGGAAGAGAGGGCACTTAAAAGAGAATGAAAACTCCCCAGCCACAGTCAATACCCATCATGGACACACAGGAAGGCCATCTGAACCTCATATTTCTGATGACCCCCCAGCATGAACAAGCGCATGAAGCCAGCAGAGCAACACCCTAACCAACCTGCAACTCTATATAGGAGGTAAGAAATCATTATGGAGACACTAGATTTGGGGGTGGTTTGTTGCACAGAAATGCTTAACTAAAATGGATATCATTACATCGAGGTGGGGTGCTGTCATAACAAAAACCTAAGACATATGGCATTGGCTTTAGTCACGGGGGTGACTAGAAAGGCAGTGAGGAGATGATGAGATGCTGGGAGATGAATAAGGACATTGCTGTTAAGGGTGGAGAAAGGACCACCCTTGTTACTTACTGGCCAAACAAATGGCAAAATGCTGTCTGTTACAGTTGGAAGATAAGAATTTTCCCTAATGAATTCGTGGGTCTGGCTAGATTTCCAGGCGGAGTGTTACAACTGTGACTTGGCTTTTTATAGCTGTGTATAATAAAATGCAGGAAACCAGATTAACTAAAGAAAGAACTATTCAGTTTGCAAGTAGAGTTTAGAGAAACTGTAGAAGACCGGGGATATGGTGGGTTGGAAAAGATTATCAAAGAAAGGGATAATGCAAGTAAAAAGTTAATTCTAGGTTACATTCAGTAAAATGAGTCCTCAGGGGTAAGTTCAAATGAAGGGTGTGGCTGTAAAACCTTTTTTTTGTCATAAGACCTCCCAATGCTTTAAAGTGTTGTCTAGTAGTCATCTCACCTAAACAAAACATCTTCTGTGAATCCAGACACATTACCCAAATTTCATACATCATGAAAGTTAGAGGGAGGCTTGTCTTGGTAAGAATAGTGAGTATGGCCATTACCTATTAGAGTAGATTTTAATCTGAGAAATATCATAAGGAATGTTAAAACGGCTGTATTTAGTTGGATGAAAAGGGACAGAGACAGTTTAGGAAGCTTCTGGGTCATTAACTTCCTACAAGCACAAAGCAGACCGAGAGAACTAGCAAGCATGAGCTATTTCTTATAGAAAGGAAGGACCTCTAAGAGGACTAAGCAAACAGTCCAGAGTGTGAGAACAAAGGGATTAGAGAACCACTTCAAAGGAGAAGAAATAGGCCCTCAATCACACAACACGTCTTATCTCCAGATATGCCCTGTTTTGATTTCACAATTGCTGCAGATCAGAGACTGCTGTGTACTCCTGCTTCTTTCTCATTTTAAAAAGGTGTATGTATTCAGTGTGGTTATCTTTCCTTTGTCTCACCTTTGTATCTTAGATTTTTGGGTGGGATTCCACAGATACTTAAGAGTTCTGGTTTATAGATCTCTGGAGAGCAAGCTTGAAGGGTTCCACCGAGAAACTTCACCAGAAGGGAAGCACAAACTGGAGAATTAGAAGCCTGTCACAATACCTGGAACGAAGCTTTTGCAGGTGCTAGGACAGGAACAGGCATATTTACATGTGGGAGGATTATAATTTGTGGCCACATGGTAGAATATGGTCAATTGTTTCATGGCCACAAATTCCACCCATCCTAGTTTGCATGGACTGCCTCTTTCATCCAGAGATGGGCTTTATTTCTCCAGTCCCTAGAAAGGACAGGCCCTGTGATTTGCTTTGACCAATAGAATGTGGCAGAAGTGACAAGGGGTGAGTCTGAAGCCTGACAAGTGTGATCAGTGCTGTAAATGAAAAGAATGTGGTGCTGTGGGGAGCTTAGGAATCCTACAGTCAAATTTGCCCCTCTCTGGAAACTGTTGGAAGTATTCAGCAACACTCAGGCAGAGTCTAAAGAAGATTCAGTGACAATGGTCATTAGGAAAAAAGGGGAATGCATGCATATGTCACTGGTGTTTTGTTAAGGTGCCAGGGTCTAGGCTTGGCTGCATGTTGCTAAGAGAATAAGAGAAGCCTTTAGCATAAGGTCTAGCACTTATAAGCTCCTGGTATTAGCTATAATTATTCCTTTTTTTGAAAGGCATGGAAATGTGCAATTATAAGCAAATTTAAGAATAAAACACAACTGCATTTTTTGGAAAGGGTCAATAAAATTAATTACTACAAAAATACTTCTAAATCCAAAATCACTTTGCTTCTATGGGAGGAAAAGTAGAACAGACTTGTACAATCCCTTATCTGAAGCCCTGAGGCCAGATGGGCTTCAGCTTAGAAAGTTTAAAGTTTTAGAGAGGTAATTGGGTGCATGTGTCATACATTATGCAATACTTCCAGCAGTGTTTGGGGCAGCACCCAATCATTAAGTTTCAGCAGCAAAATGTGTGAATATTCACAGTAAATGAAATAAAGATTGAAAGCAACCTTACATCTGTTCAATCATCAAATTTATAAAAAATACAAAGTTTTGATTTCCAGGAGGTTCTGCACTTCAGAACTGCGGATGGAGTTGTGAACCTAGACAAACATGGTGCACATGATTGGTCATTGACATCTTAATGAGCTCAATGGATCTCTGCTTGTCCAATGCAGCTGCAGAAATCTGTCTCAGCTTTACAAGTTGACAGAAGTAAATCACACACTATATTTTCCATACTATGGTCCATTTCACTGGCTCTGTGTTGGTACAGCTGGAGTATAGCAGATTCAAGTCCTTGTGAATGCATGTGTAACCCTTGTTTCCCTGAACCGTGCCAGCAGTTTCAGCAAATACTCATGAGTACGTAAGACAATAACAATTTTCTCTGAGTCTTTAGTGATCATTGCATTGTTGTTCCTGGATTCCTACCTTCTCCTTCCCCATCTCCATGTGCTCGCTCAACTTGGGGATGCCAATGGCTGGCAGTCTACCTTGCAAGTTTGTTGCGTGGCTTGCCTCTTGGATTTGATCATTTCTGTCACTTCGTTACTTCTTACTGCCATTTTCATTCCCAGACACATCTTTAGATGCAGCCACTGCCATCAGTGCTAAGGGGGATGAAGCGAAATTCAGGCCCATTGTTCATCTCTTTCTTTAGGTGTTTTGGTGTCAATAAATTAAATCTCAATCTCTCTCTTTCATGTGCATGTGAGTATATACATGTATATGCACAGTATAAACTTTTTCTCCAAATTTACTAATTTTGGTAAGATTATATTAGGTTTCATTGAGTAACTCTGTTAATGCAACTGTTGCTAATCTCGTATTATCAAGTGGTACATGGTATCTGCTTTTATTGATTTATTTTTATTAGAAAAGATAGCATATCTATTTATACTTTTTGATGGCCCTTTATTTTATTTAAAGTGAATTAAAAAATATACCAACTTAAAAAATATACATATGTATACACAAACATACATGTGTATGAAACTCAAATTACCACACTTCTCTTCCTCTCCATATATTTGTAATAAAAATTTCGGTCCTTCTTTCTGGTTGCCTAGCTTTTGAGTTTATAATCCCTTGTATGGAAAAATAAACACACTTCCCAGGAATTGAGCCAGAGGATATTTACATGTCAACACCCAACATTATAGTGTCATTCCCTCATTTAACAAATTTGCTTGAAGGTGACCTTACTCTCTTTGCTCAAAGTAGTAATTTCATGAGCCAAAGCATGATTGTTAGACCTCTAAATGTTCTTTTTTATCCCAAATGTAGGCCTCTTTACAAAGATCAGTATTGTGGCCCTGCTCTGATATCCCAGGGTCTTTTTTTGTGTCTGTCAGATGAATTATTGCCACAGAGAACATGAGTTCTGTTCAACAGAATGACGTGGAGATCGCTGCAGAGCAGCCCCGGCAGGAAACAGCTGAGGTATTTACCGTCTCTTCACTTGGCGATCGCAGTAGCTTCTGAAGTTGGCTTCCTATCTCAAACGACTTGTGCTGCCACCACTTTCCAGCCTACCATTGTTCAGTAGATCTCTGTCGTTTAGAACATGTACCCTTTAGCTTGGTGTGACACGGATTCTGTGACACTGGTTCCATCCCACAAAAGGTTTAGAAGATAAAAATATTTTCAGAGTGCACTTGAGTAATGAAGAGGTTGCTTTGGCCCCAGGTGATGGGGCTGGGGTCTCTGACCACCCAGGCTCTGCTGCGTAACCCATGGGGAGCTGAGGAAACATATACCTCAGTATGACTGCAACCCATCTACCTACCACCCCAGGAAGGAAAAGCTGTCATATGCCCTAGTGTTTATAGTGAAGCTCCAAACAACATTTTGCTATCATCTTTTAGATTACTTGCTACCAACTGATTCCAAATATTTAAGTAATTTTGTTTAATTCCATGTCTTTTCCCTTTCACCCTAGGTATCCTTTGCTAATTAGTTCTTCACATTCAATTATCTTTCAAGCTTCTACACTCTTACTGACTTTCTTTGGTAAACTCCTACTCCTCCTGCAAGTCCCATGTTAAATGTCACTACTCTGAGGCCATTCTCAGCTCCTCCAAGCAGATTTGGGTTGTCTCTCCTCTGGCAGTCAGAGCACCAAATATCTGTCACTGCACTTAGTACATTATTACTGCATTGGTGAGAGCAGCTACAGAACAGAGTTTGTGTTTTCTATCATGCTGTACCCTTTACTGGACTCACCATAGTCCCTGCTAGCTCATAGCTCAACATATTTTTTACTTAATGGATGAATGAATAGCCAGTAAATGCAGAGCTGGAGAAATTGCTGAGGCGTTGGATTTGTATGAGTCTTTGGAAAAGATTTGGAATCTTATTGCTTCATATTCTCTGTATGCTGAAATGACAACATTATCTCCTCCTTTTCTCTGAAATATTCCTTAACACTCAAAATATCAAGTCATTGAAGCCTTGTTATTATGTCCACGGTCGTCCTACCATTAAACTTTGGCCACCCTGGAAATAATATTAGATCTGTAAATTTAGATTAAGGAATCTTATCAATAGAGATTTTGCACATATCATGTTGTCAGTTTCTCTCTAATAGCTGCTTGTTTATCACCATAATCTAACCATGCTAGAACTAAGAACAAAATCATGGAAACTGCTCATTTGGTAAGACCAGGAATGAATTTTCTGTTTCTACTGGGTAAGGAATCAATACAAAATCAGTGCCACTTAAGTTCTAACTTGGGGAAGCTTTTCTGGTCTAAAAGTTTAAGGAAATATGAGCTCAGCACCATGTGATAGGCTGGTCCACCCACACTTTTACATTGTGTGATTGTTAAAATAGGTGAAAACATAGCAAACTGTAAGACCTTTACATTGCATTTGCAGTAGTTTTTCCCTTGGTGACTAATGGGATTCTCATTTCATTACAATTTCTGACATTTTCCCTTTCAAATGTTTCAAGAATTTGTCTTGTAGAATTTATTCTAACCCATAGCCTACAGTCTATGGGTGTGCGAAAACATGTGAATGCCCAAGCGTGCCACATGTGAATTAGAATGCCATGTTCACCTCCTAAGCAGGATAATATTTAAAAAAAATCATTTAATTATACATAAAAACTATCAGTAATGAGGGTCAAGGAATTTGATCTCTCTTCTCTGGTGTTCCAGAAGTGACACAAAAGGTTGAATTTTGCTCTGATTTTTGTATCATGGCATTCAAACTATTTTAGAGGTCAAATTAATAAAAGAACATGAACATATGCATAATTTTTAATCTATATAAAATTTCCAATTATGATTATGTGTGGTATATTTTGGCCTAATAAACATGTTTACATGTTACATGTCTTGTAAGACTATGTACATTTGTGCATATAGTATATCATATATGGAATAACTCTATCCATCTATCTGTCTAGCTATTCATCTGTCCATCTTTCCTTTCGTCTACCTACACACACACATACACACCACTCATATACATATATATCATATTAAAAATATTTCTAGTTGTGTCTTTAGAATCATTTATACAATTTATATCTAGCTGTTCTCTGTGGCTTTTTTAAAAAACAAAGGAGATATAGAATTACCTTTACCACAGGAACATTTAAGTGCTATATAGTAAACATACTTCCTCTGGAAATGCCATCTTTTAAAAGTGCCATCATTTAAAAGTAGAAATGATAACTTCTTTTTTAAGATTTTATTTATTTCTTAGAGAGAGGGGAAGGAAGGGAGAAAGAGAGGGAGAGAAGTATCAATCAGTTACTTCTTACACCCCAAACTGGGGACCTGGCCCACAGCCCAGGCAGGTGCCCTGACCAGGAAA
>CM052539.1:28779423-28890915 GCA_028533065.1 Trachops cirrhosus
CGAGGCTGTCCAAAACAGGATGCAACTACCACCTAGCTCTCTGCTTTCAATAGTTGCCCTTGAAGCCCTTACTGCTGTGCTGGGGAGACCAAGTAAAGAGATCACATAGAGGTAGACATTTGTACCCCGGGAGTCACAGCCATCTCAGCTGAAGAATTTCCCTGGGTTCCAGAGCAATGAGTGCAGGAGCCTTTGGGAGCGCCCCTTCCCTAGTTATTATCTGACTGCCGCCTGATGAGTGACCCAAGCCAGAACTGGCCTGGAAAGCCACTCCCACAGAGACAGTGAGAGAGAAAAAACTGTTGTTGATTTGAGCTGTTAAGTGTTGGGGCAATTTGTTTTGTAGCTATAGACTCGTGTATCAACACACTGCTGCATCTGCTACATAGATTCTGATCTTCATGTCTCTAGCCTCAATTAGAAAGCTAAATGGAACTTATCATGGCCTTTGCTGAAGAGTTTGAATTTTTACATTTCAGTCCTTGAACTTGACCCCTGATCCCAGTTATTCCTTCCATTTCTGTTCGATTTAAAGAAATTGTAAACAAATATGCTTACAAATGCCATGCAACACATGCAAACAAGGGAAGCAAACACCGGCAGGCAGACAAAGGAGTAGAAAGAGTTGTAGTTAATTGGAGAGCTCATGTCCCATTCATTGTCCAGCTCTGAGAGGGGGATGCAGTTGGAATGTGGGCTGAGCGATGCCAGATTATCTATTCTTTTCAAAAGAACCCAGAACTCCAGATTTTTCTAAGGAAGCCTCTGACTTAACAAAAAAATTAAAATGCTCAAATTTGGATAATGTCATACTAATTAAACAAAAATATATCTACTGGCTGAACTTAGCCCTAAGTCAGCAATTGCAACTCAGATTTTCAACTTTTAGCCAGTGTACCAATGGGAAGTCCTTAAATTCACAATGAGATTCCAAATTTCCTAGGAATGGTAACATTTCTGAAAAAGGTTATGGCATAAAAATAACTTTGGGTAAAACAAGTGCTTCTATCAGGTGATTAGGACTGTTTTCAATTGCTGCTAGTATTTGACTAAGGTCACATGGTCATTGAATAAGCCCATGTGGTCCACACAGAGTTAGCAGATCCTTCCAGCTGTGCCAGCCAAGGGCACCACGATCCTTCAGTGGGACTCAAAAGGACTTTGCCATCAGAGTGAAGTCCATCAGCACCCACCTGCCATTCCTTGTATCAGTACTGCTTGGGAGTCTGATTTGACCTCCTATCACTCATGAAGGCCATCCTCTTTCTGTGTCTCCTGGAAAATATTTACCAGTTTTGGTAGATTCTGTCTGTCTACTCCCTGAGCCTCTCCTTTAGTTAATATAGCTCTCATTGAAAACAAAGGCTCTACATTTACCCTGGGGCGTACAGAACGACAAGCTGAGCCACCCTTGGGGGTAGCAGTAGAGGTTTGGGCGGCTGGCACTAACACTTAATATTGTTGAGTTAAAATCTCCATAAATTATCTCAGTAAATTACACAATCAGAAAGATAAGCTTTCACCAATACAGAAAATACTCTGCCTAGAGATAAATGCATCTAGAGTTCACTCACACAACCCAACACCCATAAACTAGACTCCATAAAGCAATGGGGAAGAGGAGCTGAGATTAACAATGTCCTTTCCGCCTAGTCCCCATGGGCTGACTCTAATCTACATGGATATAATCCATGGCATTTATTGTGACAGAGTACACATTTTAGAAAAAGAGAAATTATTTTGCTTTTCCTTGTACCTAGTAACCTGGAAAATATAGTCATCTGTACTCTGTCTCCCAGGTGTTAGTGCAAATCACTGAAGAGTTTTCATTGATGGCTCTTTTTTGGACTCTAACCACAATTGAACTCTCTGCTTTCCATCACTCGCTCACCCTGTTGTGTACAAAGAGGCAGATATGCAATATAGCAGGAGCCCCAAGAAAAGGTCTGGCTGTTCTGTCAAAACTATTTAGTTCAATATTGTTCTCAATGTGGCACCATAGCCCTGGACATGACACCCAGCACGCCCAAACAGACATGATTATATATGAGACAGAAAGGCACTTACATCACGGCGGGTTGTTACACTTTAAAGGGCTTTTTCCCCCCTCTTCAAATTAAAAGTTTTCAAAAATGAAATAAAAATAAACCTTTGAAGAAACCAGATTGAGACTGAATTTGGAAGGCCCTCCTGCCTAGTGTATACTAAAGAAACATTTTCTGGGTTTGTCCCTGATGATTTTCCTTGTAGTTGAGAAACACAATCCACTGGGAGCTTTTGTGGCAGAACAAGAATTTTATGAACACGAACTTTACAAAGACATCCCTAGGAGATTTAAGGTCTGGAAATCAATAGATCAATCAGCTGCTTTTATCAATCTATAATGGTTCTCTCTCTTTGGATGTTTGGATGAAAATGGGATCGACGTAAATTGAACACGGAATCACTTATTCTTACAAGTTAAGTTTGTCACACTGTAAGGCACATAAATGTCATAAAATATAATCATTTTTGAATTTGGGACCCTTCAGGGTGCATGTTGCTTGAAGAAAAAAGAACCAGATGTTTCTTCAGCAGGACTTGTAGAGGCAATCTAAATATTCTTCAATCCCTGACACTTCTGATCATTTCCCAAAGAAGCCAATTCATTAGTTAATTATTGGGTGTACTTATCATGTAATATATAATGGGCCCAGGGCGGATAGCCTTCAAAGATGGCTGGCTGAGTTTGTAGAATCTGTGTTTGCCAAATTCTTCCCAAGGAAATAGGGGAAGATTAATGAGCCCTACCCCATCTTACTTCTACTTTATTTTATTTTTTATAGAAGGCTTTCCAATTTTATTTTATTTTTATTGACTTTATTAATGATACAGGCCTAAGTGCCTAGAACTTCTCCTTCTTTCTAAAATTCACTTGGCAGGTAATTTATGAGCAGAAGAGTTAGGGGAAAAATATGAAAATTGAGTTGGGAAATATAAGCATTTACTCAGTTCCTCTTCAAAAACAGAAAAATGACGTTGGATTTATATCTCCTTTTCTGCAACGCACACATGTATCTTGCACAGAACATCTTCCATTCCCAACCCTAATGCTTTTTAAAATAGTATCAAAAGAATCAGTGCTGAAAAATTCCCTCACACTTTGCCAGCTTCTCGTCATCCCAACATAATAATAACAGTAATCAATACATATTGAGCATTTCCCATGTGCTTAACACATATTATCTCATTTAATCTTTATAGCAAATAACAGTTGCAGTCACTATTACTATCTTTTATTATCCCTATTTTGTAAGTAAGAGAATGGAGTTTCCAAGAAGTTAAGTCCCACATAGGATACATTATGGGATGCCAGTTAAATCTGATTTTCAGATAAACAATGGAGATATGTGTGTGTGTGTGTAATTTCCTTTTTTTCAGAAAAACAATGGACACTTTTTAAAATATCCATCATTTATCTGAAATTCAAAGTTATCTGAGCACCCATCATTTTCATTTGCTAAATTTGACCAGTTGTTGGCAGAGACACACAGGTCTTTCTCACTCCCAAGCTAAAACTCTTAACCAATACACTAAACTGCCTCTTTCCATAAAAACAAAGTTTGAAAACTCCAAATTTAGCAAAGGCTATTACTTATTTAGACAGGAAAATAGCACTGAAAGGGATACATTAAGCTAATTTATAGCAGTGGTGCGACAGGTGTTCCTTTCATCGGGCAGCCCTGGAACAAGGTGTACGGAAGCAGGAGTCAGCACAGAGCTGAAGATCAGGGTGGGAGATGCTGGGCTCCCTGCCGTGAGGGACAGAGTCCTGGCTGCGAAGTCAGCCTGTGACGTGGCTATTACAGCTGTCAACACCTCTATAGGAATATCAGGTTCAGGTTTGATTTGAACAGAATTACATGCTGGGTCCTTTTCCCCTGTACCGCTCAACCCTTTGTCCGCCTCTACCTGGAACAGTCCTGTTCAGTTGACACCCTTGAATTCAGAGGACTATGGCAAAGTGGTTACAAGTAAAGGCTCCTGAGTCTGACCGCTTGGTTTGATTTTGTAGCTCTGCCATTTCTCTGTGTCTCAATTCCCTTCTCTGAAAAGGGAGATAATGATACTTATCTCTGTAGATTGTGTGAGTTTACACAAGTTAATACATGTGATCATTATAATCAACATTCACTGGACATGTTCTATATATTAATTACTCATCATGGTGAATTACTTGAATTATTTAATCCTCACAACCACATTTTGAGGTTGGTCTGATCATTATTGCATCCATTTAGTGGGTGAGGAGACTACAGTATAGACTGAGGAACTTGGCCAAAGCTGTACCATCAGTTAGTGGCAAAGGTAGGGTTTGAATTCAGACCGTCTGGATGCCGAGCCAGAGCCCTGGATCCCTATGCTACGCCCACGGAACACACTGAGATCAGGGCCTGGCATGGAGCCAGCCCACACTGCCTGTTAGCTATTACTATAAACTAGCAAAGAACATTTGGGCATTGCTCTAATTATCTGCTTTGACCATGATACAGATTGTACCGACTGACAAATTGCTGCATGCTCTTCGCCATCCAAGGCAACTCCCAAGCTTCTGGGAGGTACCCTAGATTTCACCAACTCCCTCAACAACCCCATGCAGCCAGTCACCGGCTCCTGCAGATACCACAGCACTTCTCCTCCTTGTCCCGATCACCTCAGACTTCATCTAGCCTAAATCACTTCTCTCCAGCACTACTACAATATGTGCCTGAAGAATCCCTGCTTCTATTTGACCTTCCCTAATTTCTCCTATACCTTGCCACCACGAACATCTTCCTAAATTAGAATTCTGACTATGTTGCTCTCTTGTCTAAAATCCTCCTATGATTCTCCAATGGCTTCAGGCAAACACCTAAGTTCTTTAGCTCTGTAATGCAAATTCCATGACCTGCTTACTCATCTCTAGCTATTTCCCCAATGGACCCCATCTTTCATTTTTACACTATTCTTTCATTGCTCTGATATTTCATTTTTCTATTCCTCTCTTTATTTATGATGATACTTCTTTCTGTTGGAATGTCGGCCCTTTTGTTCTGTCTGTTAGACCCCTACTCATCCACTGGGACACTGGTCAAAGAGCACGTAGGCTAGGAAGCCTTCTCTGACATCCTCCGTTGCCCTCACAGCACCTGAGTTTCCCTGCCTCTCTTCTCACTAGTCATGAGTATCCTGAGGGCAAGGCCCAAACATTACTTCTTGTATCTTTCCTTCTGAGGAGACAAGTTTGTTACATAAAGAATGAATGTTTTACCTTTACTGACACAGCCTCAATAACTATTTGTCCACAAAACAAAGCTCATTATAACAACCTTCAATAGCAAAATATGCAACAGGACTATGAGATCATAAGATTAAACTGTTATCTTTCAGGAAATAATGCCAATAAAGGATAGATTCTTCATTCTTATCCTATCTATGCTTGTAGAATGACCAAACCATCTAAAAATACACACCTTTTATGTTGACAAACCCTAGTACCAAAAATTCAGGGCGCAAAGCCGATATATCAAAGCGCATAAATATTTATGTGTTCTGCAAAAAGGCAGACACAGCTGGTTCATTCTAAGCCTTAGAAGATACAACTATAAATGTTTTGCACAAAGAAACTATATACAAGGGAAAGAATTCAGCCAGCGTTTGTGGAAGGGTGGCCCACTAACTAGCTTCGTGGCTCTTTTTTGAGGAACATTTCAGAGCTTTGGGGGGTATGGTTCATAAAAAAGAGAACTTGACTGAGATCAGGAAATTGGAAAAGCACAGTTTCTTATGGATGCTTCTCCCTCTTCCTTTCCTGCCAACTTTTAGAGATACATTATAATTGCTTATTTCCCCTGTCTAAACAAGGCAGGTGGTTCCCTAATATTGCATACCAATTTTCATTCAGTTTATTGCCTTCCAAATAAAATCTGTCCCTAATATTAAGATGGCAGGTTAAAATTCCAAGTCGAGTGCTAGCTGTTTAAAAAATATATTAGTTTAACATTATTAGAAATTAAATTTCAGAGTTCAATGAAAGGCTTTTATTTTTGAAATCTAAACTAGGTAGCTACAGCAAGTTAATAAAAGAAAATATGCATTATAAACAGAGAAATTCAAATTTTAATTTCAGTCTCTCGTCTGGCTATAAACATAATCTCATCCTCAAACACAATTTATCTTATCATCTCTTTGTTCTGCCTGTGGACCCCACATCCTTGCAGTTTCGAAGTACAGTCCCATTCATCCCAGAGACTCCACTGTCCACTTTGTAACCACTCTCCAGCCTGGTCAGCCTCTTTCCATCTTCATCACCTACATGAGCTCAATGAGAAGAGAACTGAACCATAAATAAACTGGGAACATGGAGCTTGGAGTAAACATGGGTCATGGGTATGAGGACTTTATTACCCCTTAAACTGTTCAGACTTGCTCACTTTTGTGATGGCATTATTAGGAAAAACCTCCTGTACCTTTTGAAATTGTGAGGAGACTTAGAAATGATGGGAAAAGACAGTGCCAGACCAGTGAAGGCTTGGAGGTCATATTGTTGGGACAGTGGGGAAGGTACCTCATGCTGGGTAGAATAGGGAGCTTCCATTGCCCCCAGAGGTTGTAGGAGATAGGTAGGTAAGGAGATTGGGCCATAGCAAGGCTGAGATAAGGACTCAAATAAATGTCCTTTCAGAAGCCAAATGGATTAAGTCAGGGAATGGATGACACACTTTCGCTATTTCTCTGATCAATGGGCCAGAGGCTGATCTGGCTTGATCACTCACTCCCCTATGCCATGGGGTAGGTCTTATGGTTCCTTGGAATGCTCTTTTTTGGTTATTTTAATAAATCTAGATTGCATGTTAAGTATTACGTGAATAAATAGGCTTTGCCAACCCTCCTCACCTACTCCACATTCCTGTTCTTTTCTAAATTTGGAATTCATTGATTATTTGTTAACCCACTTATTGTCTGTATTCTCTCATGATACTCTAAGCTCCGTAAAGACAGAGATCCCTGAATAAAGCAAGCATAGTCTTGTCCATGGCATGTAGTAGAAAGCCAATAAACGTTTGAGGATGAAATACACAAATTAATCATTTCACTAAAAATGGCTAGGAAGCCATTGTTCTAATCTCACAGAACCCAGTTTCTGAGACCTAGAGCTGGCTGCTCCATAGATGTTGAATGGTGACTAGAACCTACAGGAGATGCTCTGTGAGAGACGCATTGCAGACACAAGCCCTGCCTTCAATCTGTCAGTGATCTATAAAGCCCTAGCACAGACGAATTTCACACGAGTGCATGCTCTGTGTGAGTTAAATCCATTTTGCTTCTGGACCGTGTGGGGAAAGTGGGAAGGCTTAGTCTCATTTGTGTCCGTGATCTCTAAATCCCTAATGGCTAAAAGCTGCTGCTGCAAATTATTGCTTTCCCTGGTTTCTTCTGTTTTTCAATATGAGCATGTGAAAAGGTCCAAGCATCAAACAAAGCCCAATTTCTTAATGTCTTACAGGTTAAAAAAATTGAGCCTATTTTATTACAACAAGAATGGGCAGTAGCTATTAAATCATTCCCTTCAGGTATTTTTATTTTGTTGACTCATGAGAGTTGGCTCAGGCTCCTCCAGAGCATTCTGAGGCCATATTTGGAGAACTTTGAGTTGGTGAGTTTACTTAGATGAAGAAAATATTGAGATCTTTTTTACATTCTTTGCTAAATCATTTCAGTTTTCTTAAACAATTGGTATTCCTCCTACTTTTTCTCGCATTTATTCATATAACTAAAGAAAGACTTAGCTGCATTTCTCAGTGAACTTCAACCACCATCATGCTTGTCTTTTAAAAAATTGTAACTTTTTATTTAGACTCTGATCTCCTAATGAGATTTTTTGAGAACAAGGAATTGCCATAGTCATGCTATTTAAAGATGTTAGAATTCCCACAAGAATGTTGTTACATAAATAAAAATGATATCATTTATATTAACAATAACACAGTGACAATAAAGATGAATATTCATTTTTGGAACACAAAAACCCTAACAGGCTTCAAAACTTGGGTATTCCCAAATCACATTGAGTAATACTTATGCAAACTTGTTAACATATTAAATTAGTCTGGAAATCTTGTAAGCAGAAAAGAAAATCTGCCCTTCTGAGCTTTCTGCTATTTCCTGCCTCTCATCAGGCTGGAAACATTTGAGGACTGCCTTTCTCCTGGTATTTCAGCGTTCTGGCTTCTGGTCCCAGATGGAACCAAGAAAAGCAGAGGAGTGTGAAAAATAAAAATATTTCCAGTGTTGTTAACCCAACCTTTTAAAGCCTTAAGAGATTTCCTTGGGATTAGTGAAAGAAATGATTAGAATTTAGGGGTGCCGCTTTCCTCCCCAGGCCAGGAAGTACATGTTCTTATGTTCCTAATGTCCTAAAACACTCCTTAGAGTAACCAAAAGCCAGATCATCTACAGATTGAACTGACCACTTTGGCTTCTTAAGAAAAAAATATTACTTTGTAAGCTAAGATCCTCCCAATGGACATGGAAGTTTCTAAAACTGTAGTTCTGCTGTGTCTTGAAGACTTCTCCCATTGGAAGCCCTAGGCTGAGCTCTTCCTAAAGCCCAAAAAAGCCCAGGATCTTCCATCATCTTGCAGCAGTCTCATTGCACAACATAAATATTTTTTTCAAAACTATGAAGATAGTATTTAAAGCTAACTTACAAGAAAATAGGAGATTTGAACCAGTTCTTTGCCACAAGAGATTAACGCGAAAATATTCAGATATCTCAATAAAAGCAATCAAACAAAAATAAATCTGTTTTCTCCAGAATTTTTATACCAACTGAAACACATCAACTCCATTTGTTTGTTAGTTTTTAGTCTTTTAAGTTAAGTAGGTTGAATAATTATTTTGATTCTTTGTGTTTTATCTGGGGAACCAAGCTCATCTCTTTAAGTGGCGGAGGTTATTAAAGATTTTTTTTGAGGGAGGGCAGAATAATAGCTCTAAGTCCTATGAAGTTTTACAAAATATCAGGTACTACATTAGTCATGTATATGTGTTATCTAATTTAATTTGGAATGACCTCTGATTATACAAACAAAATAGCTTACATTGTGGTAGATTGAATAACGTTCTCCAAAGATGTCTACATCCTAATCCTCATAACCTGTGGATGTGTTACCTTATATAGCAACTAAGGAACTTGAATGGGATTAAGTTGAGGAACTGAATGACCTTGGGAGGCCTGATTTAATCACAATGGTCCTTATATGTGGGATGCAGGAAGGTCAGAGTCAAAAAGAAAAGATGTAGGGACAGAAGAAGTCAGAGAAAAGAGAAGTACACTTATGGCTTTGAAGATGGAGGAAGGGACCACAAGCCAATGGGTAAAAGCTGCCTCTTAGAGTCTAGTCCAGGTTGCAGAGTCTAGAACCTGGAAAACTCCAGAAGGGGTGCTGACATTTTGGCATTATCCCAGGGAGACTGATTTTGTACTTCTGCCCTCCAGAACTATAATCTAACAAATTTGTGTTGTTTTAAGCTACAAAATTTGTGGTAATTTGATATTGTGAAAACAGGAAAGTAACACAAACACATTAAATGTTTATTGTACAACACACATTGAGCTAATCACTTTACATGTTAGGCCATTTAATTTTAACAGCCTGTCTTTGATTTTGACAAGTGAAGGAGCAGAGAGTGAGTGATTAAGATTCCCAGGGCTAATACTAACATTCACATTCCCTTCATGCACTTAGTGAAATACCGAAGTCAGAATTTAGTAAGCATTATCTTTTTCTTAAGAAAAAAAGAAAAGAAAAGAAACCTCCCCTGGCTGGTATGGCTCGGTGGATTGAGTGCTGGCCTGTGAACCAAAGGGTCACTGGTTCAATTTCCGTTCATGGCACATGCCTGGGTTGCAGGCCAGGGCCCCAGTAGGGGGCGTGTGAGAGGCAACCACAAATTGATGTGTCTCTCCCTCTCTTTCTCCTTCCCTACCCTTCTCTCTAAAAATAAATAAGTAAAATCTTAAAAAATAAAACAACCTGTGAGATCAGCATTATTCCCACTAATAGATGGGAAAATTACAGCTTAAAACGATGAAGTAACTTGCCAAAAGTCATGGAACTAAACAGTCAGAGCCAAGATTTGAATCAGATGTCCATTCTGAATTCATGCATGTAACCATTACAGGGGTTGAGAGCGAGGCAAACCTCCAAATACCATCAACTTGTTCTGTACCCTTGGGCACATTGCTTTTCATTTCAGAAAGCTTCTGGCTTTTAACTCTAGAATGGGGGTAATAATTCTATTTTATTGGAATTTTGAGTGAATGACATATAAAAGTTTTAGCATTATTTCTGACACATAGTAAGTGCTCAATAAATGTTACTTTATTACAAATAATACAACATGGGAAAATCTTTTCCCTCTGCTACCCTATCTACACACACACACACACACAAAATCTGTGCTTACTTTCTATAGAGTTCTGTTACAGGGAGAAGGCAGCTGCCCAGCCAGTAACTAGTGGGGCTACATTTCTTAGTCCCACTTATTTCTAGGTGTGGCCATGTGCAAATTGTTGCCAATTCAATGTGAATAAAAGCGATGCTTATCAGTTCAAAGACTTGAAAAGCAATCTTGCCTTATCCAATCTCATCCCCGCACTGTTACATACAGAGAAATGGGGGATGCTAAGCAATAGTGGAACCACAAGGTGTAATGGAGTAGATGCTTGAGTCATCATGTGGAGGGAAGCTGCCCATCAGCCAGAAAGAGCTGCAGAGATTATTATACGAACGAGAAATAAACTATTCTTTTGTACACTTCTAGAAATTTTGGTTTTGTTTGCTAACATAGTCTGTGTTAGACTAAGTAATAAGCACACACACACTCTGTTCTTTATCCCACCCTTTGCCTCTCTTGAGAACTGCTGTATTCAAACTTTTCAACTTTGGGTTTCATCTGGCCATCATTTAATGTTGATACAATTAATGACTCCTAGGCCTTTATTATCTTCCTTAAAATATTTCTGAAGAGCACAGTTTAGTTACTCTTCAGAACATGCCCTTCCTCTGGGGCTTGTTGCATCCTCATGGTTCGACTTATGTCATGTACATTGGTCAAGAATCCCACAGTAGTGATGCGCTGCTGTTCTCTGTATTAGGATGCACATGATGTTGGGTTGTTTTACTGAAGATGTTAAGTTTGGTCATCTGGTTAGTCTAGTGTCTACAAGGTTCTCTGCTGTAAAGTTAAATTTTTTCCAGGTAATATCAATTTAAAAATAAACATTTTAAAATAATTATTTGTTAAAAACATAAACCAAAGCATAAGTCTTTTAACATTCCAAATGTGAAATTAAATGAAATCTGGTACTATATAATTTACATTGGGACACTCACATATCAGTTGGGATATTAAGTTAAACTTTGAAATTCCTGAATATAAGGTAAATGTGCCATTGGAAATTCTAACATTGAGGATCCTCTTTCTCATTAATTTTTATAGACTCTCATCTGGAAAAAGGGAGATAAGCCCATCGCTCTTATTGTATTGGCCTTTGCCTAGGCACCCTAGAAAGCAGAGCTCACAGTATAAATCTATAGCGATGAAAGTGAGAAAGGGCCAAGGAGGCAGAAAGCACAGAAAGTCATGCAGTGTTCTACCTTACTGCTCAGCCTGTGCTTCGTGATGAGCTGCAAAGACCTACAAGGTCATGTAGCAGGTACATTTGCTCAGTGGGACACATGCATAGGCTGAATGACAAAACTGCAGAGAAATTCATGGATTGAATAAAGAACAGAGAATACCTAGTGAGCTCTCCACCTCCTGTTGGTCAGAGTTTACACATAAGGAGTTATTTCCCCTGAACTTGGAGGCTGCAACATCATCTGGCCCCTTTGGTGGCTGCTTGGGACACAGATTTCTTATACTCCAGAATTGGTGGGCTGGCTGGAATCTCTGAGCATTAGGCTGGTTGGCTTGATTGAGAGACATGGGAGAGAAAGAGAGAGAGGGAACCAGACAGCCAGGCACTACCAGGATAAGCAACTGGCTGGTCCCAGGCAGTAAAAAACCACATGGACAGAGCAGACTGACTAGATCTAGTAGAAATCAGAAGAGACATGTATCTTATCTTGTCTGTTACAGTCATCCCTTCTGAGTCTGTTTTCTTAATTTTTTTGGCAATGCATGGCTGAGTATAAAGTGATAAAAGCTTCTTCATTTTAAACTTCTGAAATAGCTGACACACGTGGACCTCACAGCTATTGTAGCATGATTCAGCAAAGATAAAGGGTATTGCATAAGCTGAGTATGTGATTTTTTTCTTTGCCTTATTTTAAAGGACGGTGTGGGGAGGTGCCAAGTGGTAGCTGTTCTATTCCAGTGACAATAGAGCATCATTGTGGAGGATTTTAATGTCCTAATTAGGTTCACAGTGATTTGCACAAAGGAGCTCCATGAAGGAAAAAAAAATAGAGTGTATAAGGAGCTTGGTATTATGTTAAATAAATTTTCACTTTTAATAAAACAAAAGTGGCTTAATAGGATACAGTAGCTCAAGGTAGAATATTCAGCTACTTTGCTTGTTATGTGAGAAATAAGCCTGGTTGTTTCAGAATATGTTTCTCCAAGACAGTTTCCATTGTAGAGAACTGAGAGTTAGACAAGATAAAAAGCCTGCACTATCAGATGGAGTCCTGAGACATTTAGAGGCAACCCAGAGACACTTTACTTCGATCTAGGTGTCCAGAATCTAGCAGGTGTGTTTTGCAAAGTTGCTAGGTCAGTACTGGCTGTTTGTGACCTTTCACGATAAGAGGAAGAAACGGATGCGTGAACGATGAAAAGACACGTGTATGCAGGTATTATATTTATTCCTTTTCCAGAGAACTGATCCAGAAACATCAAGTTCATGTCCTCTCTGAAGAAAATCAATTAATTAAACAGGCAGTAAGGAATGAATGAAACAATCCTCTTTCCCTTCAGGAGAATAGTTTGATTAAGCAGTTAAGTCAAAAAGCATATTGGGTGCCTTGGCTTGCATTTTAATAACTTCTGGAATAGAAACAAAGGTCCACTTGTTTAAGATCGCAAACAAAATAATTCTAAATATGACCTTTAAAAACCAAACACAATGAAAATTCAATCCTTAATCAAAGAGCCACAAAATACAAATAATTAGAACATTTCTTTCACTGCTGTTATTATAACTATTAATTACATTTCTTTCATGGCAAGTCTTGTTGAGCTGCAGTGGTGTTCCAAAAGAAAAAACAATGGCTTTCTCGGGGGTGGTAATGAAGAGGGGAAAGTATATTTAAAAAATTTAAAGTGTGGAATTTATTATTTTGACATATACTTTAGGATTTTCAATTATCTGAAAGAAACATAGGGTTATAAAATTCCAAACAGTATGTAATTGTTTATCTAAAAATATCATTTTAATAATCATTTTGCTTATGTTGCCAGTCGTTTGTGTTGAACCAAAGCTCAGAAACAGAAAAGTCACTCAACAGAATTGACATCATGGGGTTCCCATATTCTCCCTCAGCGACTTCCAGATCAGATTTTCTCAGTGCGTAAGTGAAAAGACGATGTTTCTAACAGTCAGCCCTGCAGACTCAGCCCGGGCACTGAAGTCCCAGCTGTGCTCACTTTGCTTCTGATGCTGTTGCTGTAATGAACAGGCTCTATAGCTGACAACTGTGTTGGTGGTGCTCGAGGTCGAATATAATCTGACTTGTCTCTTCTCTGAAGGATTTTCCAAGTCTGCTAGACTAAGAAGAATGAAGAAAAATGATGGTTTGAGTTTTTTTTTTTTTACTGTCTGTGTTTTCACATGTGTTTGTGTATTTGGGGAGGGGCTAGAGAAGTGAGGAGATAGGACTTGAAAACACAGAGCATGGAATAATTGAGTAAAAAAATTCTGCTTTTGTAGAGACACTCTGAGCTCTTCTCCACATGCACACTCCACAAGGGGATGGTAACCGAGGCTCTCTGCGCCCTGCCACAGAACAGCCCACACACTTGTCAGGCTGCAGTGAAGAGACAGTGTCTGTGGGCAGCAAATATTGAAGAGTTTAATTCTCATCTGATGTCACAAAATGCAACTAATTCAGAATCATCCATGTGCTAAAAAAACAGCTAGTTTCATATCACTTGAAATTCCAATTGTTGAGAGCATTTTACTTGCCATGTTGTAACCATATAACTCTTACCTGCCCTGGGTGTTCTGTAATTAAATCTGTTGTCTATCCAAAATCCTTTTTTCAGACATTTCATCCCCTTTGCATGTTCTTTCTCTCAACACAAAAATCTGCCTTTTACTTTTCTCTTACTCCAATACCTTACAGCATTTGAGAGATGTATACATACAAAGAACTTTGAAAATAGTGTTGTAAGGAGCTTACATGTGAGCATGATACACAGACGTAAGGGGCAGGGGTGTGTAAGTCTGTATAACGACCTGTACTGATAGAATATAAATGCCAAGAGATTGAACATTAGAGGAGAGAATGAGAAGGTAGGAAGGAAATGAGAGGCATGATTGCAGTGACAACAGCCCATGGAGCTAAGTCTGAAAGGGAATAGGACCTTCCATTAATTGTGGCTTCTCTCCCTCCCCTTCCCCTTCATTCATTCTGGTCTCAGTCACATGTCCGGAAATGCAGGTGCTCCCTAGCACTGCTAATCTCCATCCATAGGCTGTTCACTTTCTTCTCTATCACTTAGCACATTCTGTCATTAACTTGTCTATTAATCTATTATGTATATATCATTCTACTAGCTTGCAAACTCCTTGAAGTTAGGGACTACATATCTGATCTTAAATATTTTGAAAGAAGAAATAGAATGGAGTATTGAATAGACAAAAGATAGAAAAGCTTGAACTGTGGCCAAAATAAGCAGAGTGCATTTCGATGAAGGGAAAGAACATATCCTATAACCAGAAGCTGAGATTTGTGCTCTACAGTTACATGTGGCCCTGAGTCGAACACCAGTAGACACAGGGGCTAGTGAGAGCTTCCCCATGGGCTGGCTGGAGCAGTGTCTGAGCAGATTTCCTAAGAGGTTTGGAATGTTGGGGAGAAATGTCAATCAATTACATGATGGTTATCAAGACAACAAAAATATTACATTTTAAACTGGATGAGTCAGCCATGCTTAGAGAGAGAAGGCTTTCATTGGGGCTGGAAGCTGGTGCTGGTGATTTGATTTGTTGGTGGATGAAGTGTTCTGGCAAACGGAGCACTTGGCACAGGAGAGAAGAAAATCGGCAGCTCCCTGCGTTTTGCGCTCTGATAGTCCCAGGTTCTCCTTCAAACCCTCACTTCACGCCACCTTTGAGGTCGTAAGGATAAAACAAATGTGAATGTGTTTTTCCAACTCTGAAATTATAAACACGTTTTAATAATTATCATGTCTATTAACACACAAATTAATGTGTCTGTGTAGAGCTTAGTTCAGCTGATCATATTTTACTGTAATGTGGTTTATAAGGATGTGAGTTCTGAATTCAGGCTGCCAGGCTTAGAAACTTTAATTTTTCAGTGCCTCAAAAGTTTCATCTCTAGAATGGGTGTAAAAATAGAATTTATTGCATATTATTGTCTTGAATATTAAATGAGATAATTCATATCAAGTTCTTAGTGCAGTGCCCAGGACATAGCAGGAGCTCAATACATAGTGTTATTTTTACTGTCTTCAACATAAGATGGCCCTTTAGATTTCTTTAAACAAGTCCAGGTGTATTTATACATGGTCACCACTAGATGGCAGATGTACCATTTTTATTGCTCCGAGTGGTTCCCAGCAGTACTTTGCCCTTTGCCTCATCCTAGAATTCAGGGATCTTGGGGAACTTGGGAAATAGCACATTGAATAAACTAGTAATATATTTTTTTAGAAATAAGTAATTTTTAAGTAATGACTATTGATAAGGTTTGGGTCTTCATGAGAAAGAAACATAATATGATGGTGTGACAAACTTAATGGTAGGATATAACATGTAACAGTAATTATATGATATAATGATATCAATAACAATACCACATGGCCAGTCCCAGTGTAGAACTATTAATCCATGGCTAGGAGAGCTCAATTAACTCTGAGAGATTCAGGGAAGCGCTCAAAAGAAGGTAAGGTGGGAGTTAGGTCTTGAAAGTGACAAAGCGGGTGGGAAATGAAGAGGGGAAAATGGTCTTCCTGCTCCCCTCTCCCCTAAACGTACACACAAACCATGAAGCTGTGAAAAGACATGATGCATTTTGAGAACAAAGAGAAATGTCTGGGCCGGAGCGGGCGGGGCCTTGAATGTTATGGAAGGACTTGTAGAGAGTGTTCAGAGGAATGTCACAAGATCTAAACGAGTGTTGGAAAATAACTTTTACCAAAATGCTACATTTTATGAAGGCATGAGACTTCAGTAAATGCTCATTCCTTTCACTATGACTATATCTTCATTTCCTCTCACTTCCTCTCTCCTCAGTTTTGCACGTGTGTTGCTAACCGTAAATAGCTATTTGCCAAAAACTTTGTTCTGAACCCAGAAATAAATCTCCACTAGCTGATTAGGTAATAGACAAGTTGGCCTTAGGAGCCGTTTGGGGTAAATTAAGTGGGATGACCTTCCATGCTTCTTGTCCTTGTCCTCCATTTGTAAATGCCCCTTGGAGCCATACTCAGTGGTTTGGCATTCATTTTAAGAGCAATGAGAACCTATTGTAGAGTTCTCACCAGGGGAGTGAAAGGGGCTTGGGTTGAATGAGGCCAGTGATCAGAGGGGACCAGGAGCGAATGCCACAGTCTAGATGAGAGATGATGGTAGCTTTCGCTTCCTGCCAGTAGACTCGGAGAGATTTGTGATACGTTTAATAGGTGAAAAACCGAACTTGGCAACCAGTTGTCCGTGAGTCTTCCAAAAGGCCCTGTTAGTAAACATTTGATTTCAGCTTGTCTCTCTATTGCTAAATTTGTCACATCAGGAGATGTACCAGAAAAGGACAAGCCTCCAATCTGCAAGCATAGACATATTTCCATAGGCTCCTGATGTGGGTCTTCATGTCTTAATTTATCTGCCTTAGAATATTGCCCAAGTCGTAGCTCTCCTTCTGCAGTAGTTAGCAAGAGTCAGGCTCTGCTGGGGTAACAGTGGTAAAATCTCAGTGACCTAACCCCAAACAGATTCCTTCCCCCTCATGGGCCGTATTCAGCGTGAGCGAGAGGCTCAGCTCGACATGGTCACCCAGAAAACTAGCCTGGCAGAGGCTCAGCCCTCTTGTAGCTGCTCCCCTGAAAGACAGACCTTCCTCAGGTGCTACTGTAAGTAAAGAGAGAACCGAGAAGCCCGCCTGTGTCTTTTCATGCTACAGCCCAAAGTGCCATTCTATTCCCACCCGTTTCATTTGATCAGTTGCATGACCTCACCCACTACGAGAAAGCAAATGGGAATATCTGGGGCGAATTGCAGTCTCTGCCACTCACACAGTGACCATTTTTCACGAAGCGCCTTTTAAAAAATTTTCTTCCTCTGAGAGGATGCGCCTGGCTGAGGACGAGCCAGTAACCCACAGTGAGAGGTGGGTCTTGGGTTACCAGTTAGACGCGCTCATTGACTAAGAAACTTTTTCCTTTATATGAACACAATTTAAAACTGGGCTTCAACGTCACAAACAGCTCAGTCGGGGACCCTCAGGTTTGCAGAAAATGAGCACATTGCAAATGGGAATGGGAAAGCTCGCCCAAGCTGGCCTTTTCTGGGGGTAGGAGCTCAGAGGCTTCCTCTTTCTTCCTCTCCAGGACCTTCCCTGAACTGCAGCTTTTCTAATTGAGTTGTCAACCCTCAGTCAGGATGGCAGCTAGAGCCCCTTCTCAAAGCTCATCTGCTGAGTGGAAAAGGATTTAAACTGACATTAACACCAACATGAACTGTCCACGGGTTTGCGGAATTTCTTCCTCCTGGCAGTCCCGGGTCCCCTTCAGACCCTCTCTAATAGAGCCCTGCCTTGCACTCCTTGAGTCATTACCTGCGACATACCCAGACTAACTGGGGAGATGTTTTCCTCAGCCCCTTTAGCTTAGTTCTAAATGAAAAGGAACACAAATGGAGTCCAAGGTCTTTCTTCCTGTGTGATTGCTTTCTACCCCGAAAGGAAAACTGTGAAGGCTAGCAGGGCAGCGTTTGAGCTCACGGTGGTCTCAGCCCAGACGCTGTTCTTCTGGTCTCGCTGCCCCCCCTTCCCCTCAGGCAAACAATTTCCTCACACTGCTACCCTCCCAAAGCTCTTGAATCACAAAACATAGGCGATTGTTTTTGAGATCAAATCTGTGTAACTGGCAATTAAAAAGACAATTTTACATCTCTTCACTTCAAAATGCTATTGTTTGTCATATAGTGAAATACCAAAAACATTTGATAAAAAATACTGCTGTCTGTATGGCCACAGTGAAGCATCTACGGCAAGGTGCTTCTTTCTATGATCTGTTCTCTTTCCTCGTAAAATGGAGTTTCCCCAAATGCAAAGGGACAACACCGAACACCGCCTAGAGCATCAAGTTGTTCTGTAAAAAAAATAATACATGTGGATGTGCTTTCAAAATCTTTTCATCACCAAGCAAGGTATTCCCATCATTAATTTTACATGTTTTCTGTTGCAAAGAAGATAGATTTGAGGGACCTCCAAAACCAGTTTGTCCTCTCAGGAAGTAATGCCACACCCAAACCATTGAAAATATTCACGGAATGGCGGTCAGCAATGGCCACTGAGCAGCATTTTCATGGCCAGAGTCACTACTGTTGCTCTGTAAGCACTGGAATGTGCAGGACCGCGGTCACCCCCGCCTCCTTCTCGAGTCTTTCTAAATTACTTCTGCATGCTCTTTACCTTTAAAGCCCCTCGAAGTCAGTGATAACTCATCTTTTCAGTTTGGAGCGAGGTGGGGCTCCCTGTTCTGTACATTGTTACGGTGTCAGGCAGGGAGCGGTGCCAGGGTCTATTTCAATGCAGCAAAGGAACAGAGAGGGGTTTGGGGAGCCACTTGTTCGGATTAGGAGGCACTGTCTCTGGAATACAGTGTTCATCATCCTTGAAATATAAATGATTCTATTTATATCTCAAGTAATGATGGGTTGAAGTGTTATTATGAAAGGAGAGACACAGATTTTCTATAAATGTGTTTTTCTTGTGATAATATGTGAAATTACATTCCATGTTAAATTGCTTGAGGCAAGCAAGGTTTAATATGTATCTAAATAATTAAGCTAATTGTGTAAAAATATATTTGCAGAATTCACCAAATGTGTTAATACATTTCACATCATGTTTACCCATTTTACATGACTAAAGTTTGCTTTGTGAAATGTTCTCCAAAATACTGAAAGCCCTCAGTCTTCACGATTGTTATCAACATTCACTGCTTTCTGAGGAGGAATAGGAGATGCTAACAGTCACGTCTTAAAGCATGGTACGCCGGCTTTCCCTTTTCTTCATTCTACCTGTTTTTCCCTTCTCCTCTGCTGAATTTCAAATTCACATTCTTGAATGCATACTTTGGGATATTCATGACATATTTCTAAATGGCATTGTGAAAACAAAAAGACACATTCTTACAGGTCAATGTTCCCCATCTCAATTAATTTTGCAGGACCCATGGTTTGCAGTTTGCCAACAGATTCCTGTTCCAATCTGTGGGCTGAGCTAATGTCACATGATCTTTCCAGCCTTTCCCTGTGTGAATTTCACAGAGTACTGGGTGTGGAGCAAGAGTGCTGCCTCAGAAAAAAGAAGAAGAAAAAAATTTACTGCTTCTCATCACTTCTTAGGGTGAATGTATGTTATATTTTGGTGCACAGAAGAGTGATGTGGGTCAGGCCATGTTTTGGCATGTGAACATACTGTTAATGCCAAATGACTCAGTTTTTTGACTGGATGTGTGTTCCTGTTGCTCAGTTAAAAAGTGCTGGTGTGCTGTCAGCACAGTTTCTAAGATGAGTAAGTAGACGGTGGCGTCTCTGGGATGCCTCTCCCACTGCCCTCTGGGAGTTCCCCTATCCTCTCAGTTTCCGCTCGGGGTTAACTGTGTCTTGCCTGGCCCCCAGCATGCTTCTTCCCCACAAATGACTCTCTGACTTCCTCTTCTCTACCGCCGATGGGTCTTATATCTAGTTCTTTCACGTTGTATTAGAAGTACATGGCCAAGATTCCATCTTTCCCAGTAGACAGGTCACTGGTGGTCTATGCCTTTTTCATTTTGTAATCTGTATTTTCCTAGACCAGAACAGCCAGGAGAGGAGCACAGGACGGGGTCTCCAGGGGAACAGATCCAGGGGCATAACCCACTTAGAGGTCTATTCAAGAAAGTCGCTCTCCAGCGCCTGGGCGCAGGTATTTACATTCAAGGGGAAGCACAGAGGATTCTCCCCACGTGTGCTTTCCTCCGGTTTGTATATAAACTTGCTCTCAACACTTTTTATCTGCAAACTCTCTTTCAACTTACCTTTTATGGCAGTAAGTTAGCTGCCTAGGGCAATGCATTAATTTTATGGTGGCTCAGAGGCCCTTTAGAGAGCAGTGGACCTAACCCTCCACTGACCCAACACTGGGAGCGCATGAGAATGCAGAGCGTTGACCTAGTAGCCTGAATTTAGACAGCCACCCTCCCCGTTTGCACTGATCATCTGCTGCTCCTTGTGCTACACTCATTCACTGGGTTCTTGTACATTCTTTCACTGCCTGTTCGTGCCCTCATTTCTCCATCCATAAAGGGGAATAATAACATTGTCTATGTTTTAAGGATCTTTTATGAATTGAGTAAACACATGTGAAACATTTAAAACAGCCCACAATAGTAATAGTAAATACTAAATAAGTGTATAAAAAATAAATATAATAGTAGCCATAAATAGTTAAAAAGTAATAGTAGGTGTAAACAATTATCACCGCCATCATCATCAATGACATCATCATTATCACTGTCTCAGCACCCAATGCTTGCTTCCTGTACTATAGAATAAATTGCCTGGCTCACCCTCAGCATTCTCCCTAAAACTGTGCTATGTAATAGGGTAGCCACTAGTCACACGTGGCTCCTGAGAACCTGAAATGTAGCTAGTCCATACTGAGGCATGCCCTTCGAATAAAATACATGCTGGATTTTAGTATGTGAAATATCTCAATAATTTTATACTGATTACATGTTTAAATTGTAATATTTTTACTATAGTGTATTGCTTAAAATATATTAAGTCAAATCTCTTGGTTGAGGTTTTTTTTTTTTCACTCAACATTAAATATGGGGCTCACATTTGTGGCTCATATTTATAGTTCTATTGGACAGTGCTACCCAAGATTATAATTCTTCTAGATTTCCTTCAGGAATCCCACATCTGGACTGTGAGCAAGAGACACTCCTGCCTTCTATTACGGATTTGCAGGGCCTGGTTGCCCAGGGCAGTTAAGCCCAGCCAGCCCTGCCAAGGGAGAGCGATGGGAGGAAAACTGATGGGCGTGCAACTTACAAGTCCGTTACTAAGGACTTAACTGGAGCCCTCAGGGAAGAATTATTGCCTCTTAAATAGCACCTTACTCTCTGGGAGTGAATGAAGGGAGGAACTCTTTCTGTTAAAGTCATTTAAGATCCTTTGCTGAAAGGAACCATATGCTACACAATGAAATATATTCCAGACAAGATGCATATGTTTTGCACAATAAACACGTATGCAAATCTTGCAAAGATTTTCAAGGAGAAAATGTGCTGATATTATTCACATCAATATCATTTAACCACATCCTTTTTCTTCTGATTCAAAGTTAAACTATTGCTTTTCTCCTCTACCTCAACCATTGACAATGAATATTTTATACAAAGCAATATTAAGACTTTTGTTTTTGGTCAAGAGGAATTTGTTTCTGGGGGCTGAAATTTAAGGCTCAGTAAATCATACAGTCCAAACAGACTGGCAGATCTCCAGTGGGCCTGGCAGCATCTGTAAATGCCTCCTTCCTCCTGGGGACAGACTGGGTGGGAACAGCACCGCACCAGAATCCCAGACCTGAAACTGCGGTCTGTCCTTTTCAAATCAAAGATTCACAAAGCATTTTCTCTTCAGGGCTGTTCTCAGGCTCATAATATTTTGAACACAGAGCTGTGATGCGTAATTGGAGCCAGTGTTGAAAGGAAATTAGAATGCTCCTTGAATCACATCCAGGCAAGGTTTCTCCTGGCCTAAATGAGTCTCCATTGCAGGTGATAGAGTAGGAAAGGCCTTGTGGGGTCCCAATAAAGTTGTGCTGGCTGGTAAATAAACGTGAAAATTCAGAAATCAGTGCAGTCCTGGGAGACTCCATTCAGGGTGTAAGAGGTCTCGCCGAGCATGGTGCTCTTCCTTTAATTGTCCCCTGCTCCTTCTGTTGCTTCCTAGCATACATTCTTTTCAAAAGTCATATTGCTACAAATACACATTTAGGATTTGATTACAGAGTCTCGTCCATTTACATGTACAAGATAGAGCCTACTGTGACAGATTAATGCTCCTAAAGTTTGTACAGGAAGGTTAAATAAAGTGTTACTTTTACGACATCAAATATCTTTATGGTGCTTTTGCTCAATCAGAGACCGCTTGGTGATGCTGCAGATGGGCGAGATCCGTACCTCGAGCTGGCAGCGTGCCATCAGCACATTCCCATCTATCACACTCTTTACCTTCCTGCACAGACATCCTCGCTGCTGTGTGTAATACAATATTCTCCAGACAGCTTTCTCTTCTCCACATTTAGTCAAAGTGAAACAATTCAAGTCCTGACATCCCGAAACATTGCCATGTACTAGCAAGGGTGAAACTCGAAATTTCACACACAATTCTGCTCCTTTCAACACAGATATCACACACACACACACACACACACACACACACACACACACACACTATCTTGGGGATTGTAAGGCCATAGTCAAATCTGCCAGCCACAGTTTTCTTTTCCTCCTTACTTCTTTCTTTCTTTTTTTATAAAGATTTTATTTATTTTATTTTTTAGACAGAGGAAAAAGGAGAAAGAAAGAGAGGCAGAGAAACATTAATGTGTGGTTGCGTCTAACATGCTCACTACTGGGGACCTGGCCCACAACCCAGGCATGTGCTATAGGCTGGGAATCAAGCTGGTGACCCTTTGGTTCGTAGGCCAGGGCTCAGCCACTGAGCCCCACCAGCCAGGGCTGCTCTCTTTTTGCTTTTGATATCTATCCACTTAAGTTGCCTTGCCCTTCTTCACACGGTACAGCTTGGCATATTCTCTGGTGATCTATTCCATGCTGAATTTTCTGCTTGCTTCCAATTCCTTCATAAACATCTATGTTGAATCTTATCTAATTAGGTCAGATTCTTTGTGTTTTCCTTTAAAAAAATTAGGTACCTAAAAAACTGGGGCAAAAGCATGCCTTGGCTGAGCCATAATTTGGCCAGTGTTATATGTCACTAATGCTTGCTATTGGACCAATGGGAGAAAGCCACAGGAGGTGAAGAGATCCCCTGAAGGTATCACATATACGTTTTAATTAACTAATTAATTTCTTTATGTATATTTTAAAAGTATGACAAAGATCTTTCAGGTGTTTGCCTGCTTTAATAGTGCAACAGTGTGAATTTCAAACCATGTTTGATGGTTTGAAATTGAACACCAGGGTGTTTAAGAGAGGGTCAAATGGTGCTATAGAGACAGCTATGTACTTTGCATCTGAACAATGCAAGGACCTTAAGCATCTCTGGTGAAGGATGTAGCAATGCAAGGAGTGTTCTTTTCTACCGGAGATGGGTCTTCCCAGTACAAAATGAAATTGCTGCTTAAATAGCACAAAAAGAGGCAGGGAAGGGACCTTGAGCATTACACTGGAGCACGGTACGAGAGCTGTTAAAATAACACTCCCCTCCCCCACATGGTGGCCATATAAAGTAGATTTACTTTTAGCCAACACTGAGCCAGCTTTTCAACTCCCTCTCAACTTTAAAGAGTTTCTTGTGAAATCAGGGAAAGTGTTGGAGCCCAGATGAAGTCAGTGGGGGAAATTTAGTCCTCTGGGCAAATGTTCTCTGATGTCATCTACCCTCCTCACTGGTGCTCAGGAATTCACTGAAATTGCAGCAGGAGTAGAAACACAGCAAATCCTTATTCCATTTGGTTTCTTATGGATGGAGTCACTCATAAAAGTATTTTAAAATACAGAGAAAATCAGACCATACTAATAAGCTTCTTTTATGTTCTTAGGTTGTATTCTTGGAGACTGCTAATGTGAAAAATGGCTGTTGATTCCTTCTTTGTTTATTAAAATGAGAACAGATATGTTTAGCCATTAGCCAAAGCTTTGTGATCATGAGATGATGAATATAAAGATGTTTTGCAAGCTGGAAGTTATGATACATGAATGAGAAAGCACTTGTAAAGTACCACGTAGAATGGAATATTATACTGCCCTTAGAAAGAACACATATCGAAGCAGAGAGAAGTTATGTACTTAAGCAGAAAAGCCAGTTGTCAGTGTCATGTGTATAATATGACTCAAATTTGAGGAAAAAGTACTGTGTGTGTGTATATATGTGTAGTATATGTCCATAAAAATGTTTGAAAGCTGGAGACCAGCTTTGCACAGTAGTTTCCTCTGGAGTGAGGCCTTGGTAGAGGAAGGAGTCCTTATGCATTTCTATATCATTTGACTATTTCACAATTTAGAGCACATTACTTTTATTATTAAAATATTTTAATATAAATAAACTAAAGTCAGATATTCTCTGTAATCAACTTTTGCATAATCTGCAAAAGGCTATGTCATTTATTCATGTGCTTTATCCAAAGAGCCTTTATACAGTCTCTGCAGAGTGGCATGCCATTAGGTCCAAGACTAACCCACAATCACCCAGTTTACTGTTGGGCTAGTATTTCGTTCACTGTAGGAAAACAAAACACCATGGATAAGATGGACTCTTGAGACAGGTTATTTGTGATCAAATTCTGGTCTCTCCATGTTCTAGCTGTGAAACCTTGAGTGAGTTACTTAGCATCTCAGGTTTATCATCCTTAGTATGGAGATAGTAATAGTACCTACTCCTAGAGCTGTTACAAGAAATAAATAAGTTAATATATGCAGGGCACTTGAACACATAGGAAGTACTATATCAATGTCCATCAAACAAAATAAATATAGGAAAGTATTGTCTCAGGAAACATATTTTCATGAGTAAAAAGACAAGGACATACAATAAAATATAGATCAAAGGCATGTTAACCACCAAAAAGTGTGATCAATGTTTTAGATAAGTACTTCTAATATCCATTTTTACCCTCCTTATATTTGACAGGCTAAAAAATGCATAACCAGACTCTTTTGCAGCTAGGATTGTGGATTCACATTAGGTTCCACCAAATTAGGTGCATAGTTTGGTGAGTATAAGAGGCGATTATAGTAGAAACTTCCTCACTGCTAGATCGCAGCCAAGAGTGTAGCATACAGTCAAGAGATGAGTGGCAGCCTCTCAATCTTCCAGCTCCTCCTACTCTTCCCCTGACCAAAATACCTGGGGAAAATCCACTTCTGCTCGAAATACCTGGAGTAGTTTTTGTTTCCTGGACTAAACTCTGACTGATACAAAGAGGGGAAACAATTACTGACCTTAGTCCATGGAGAGATGAAGGTATTTTGATGGTATTATGAGGGGGGGTGCAGTCCCCGCAGAGGCATGGAATAAGAAAAATCCCAGATTCAAGGATGTATACAGCATGACTAGGATACATTGCCTAGAGTAGAAGACATTCTTGGAGGTAGTAAAAATTAAAATTAAAAAGAAAGGTTTGAATCTGATTTTGGAGAGCACTGAATACAAGGTGAAAGTTTTTGCACTCTCCTTTATACAATAAAGGAGTAAGAAAGTTTTTGAGAAGTTCAACAATTAAAGAGTGTGTGTGAGAGAGAGAGGGATGGAATGACAGAGAGAGTCTTTGCCAAAATGTTACCCTGTGCTTTCTCCATTGGAATTTTAAGTTCAATTTAATAAACATTTACTGAAAGTATGCATGAACATGGCACAAAAGGAATGATTGTGTGATTTGTCTCTTTACCTGCTGACAGGGAGACCAGAAAGTGTAAATCTAGTAGCATCCAAACAGGTAGGAATTAAGACAGGTAAATGTGAGCAAATCTTATGCTAATGGTATGGTCAAAGGCAACCTGATATCATCATCCCAGGAGCATCTCTGGATCTTAGGAGACATGATGCCTTCTGGACAAATAACTTTTTTACTGCTTACAAGTGGTGTTCAAGATCATGAAATAAAATTGCATGGGGGGCCTGAATGTGTAACCCCCTTCCTGACTCCTTGGGTGGGTAATTTGACCACCCTATGCTTCATTTTCAGTTTAGTACAAATAGAAATAATACTAACAATATTATAGTGTTGGGAAGATTAATTGAAATTATATGTACAGAAGACCTGAGATGGGAAAACTTACAAAAATATCATGTACATCAGTGTGTTTCCAGGTGGACAGACTTGCTATGTGCAGAGATTTTCCAAGAATTTTCTTTTCACAGGGTGTCGGGAGCATTTCAGCTAGCAGAAATAAATATGCTAATTGAAAGTAGGTGAATCATAACCTGTGTCTTTTTTTTTTGCAAAGGGTTAGGTGTGATCTGAACTATGTGTAGCTAACAAAAGAGAAACATAATTAAAACAATTAGTTGGAGGTCCATTCGATGAGTCTCAAAAAGACACCCTGTCAGTAAATTCTCAGCCTCTCCATTTGAACACCTAGTTCACACCGTGTTCTCTTCACACAGTCAGTTCTGTAATGTTGCATGTGTTTTTCCTTCTTCACCTGCATTTCTTTGCCTTTTATATTTATCCAATCTCTCTATTCTAGGTTTAACCTGTACTTATTTCGGAATTAAAATAGAACTGCCCTTAGTCTCATCCACTGCCCCTTGCACTCCATCATCATATAACATGCTTCTCTGCTTTGCACATGCTTTCTTAGGCCAATATAAAGTGCGAGCTGCAAGAGGAAGAGAGAAGCAGAAGGGAGCAGTAGAGAGTGAGGACCCCACAGCAGGAGATGGGCAGCAGAGCAGGGACAGGGGTTGAGGACTTGTCTTCAGGGTTGTCTTAGGCTGCATGTATCTCCACTCAAAGGACAGCGTTTTTTTCAAAATGGACTTCTCTCCAAGACTCTTCTGGATTCTGATGATAGCCACTGTCTTCTCTCGACCAAAGAGCCCAGAGGAGTGAGGCAGTCCACAGTTGCTCAGACTTAGGTGCCTGTACTTTTTTTGTGGCTCCCCTTCCTTTTTCCACACATCTGTAAATAGTCCTTTTGTAAGTAAATCCCCATAAATTATCCCAATCTGAGCATGCCATCTTCTTTTTCTGGTGATAATCCATGGGTACATTCCTTTTCCCCCACCAAGGTTATACTCCATGGTACTCACTTTGGATGTGACCAAGGAGTTTGATAGACAAGAAACAACTTTATGGAAGGTAGATCAAGAGGCCACAGAAAAAACCCAACATGGGAGTTTCTTCCTGAGAGCAGACTCAGGGTCTAATCAGAGAGATGCTCCCACCTTTAGGTCAGTTACCTTCAAATGTGTGCCCAGGAGGATTTAAAAATGCCCCCATCCTTTCATTCCTTGGGTGGGAGTTGCTTTCTTGCCTCTCTTTCCAGGGGTAGGACAGCCTTGATGTAAAATCTCAGTGGCACATGGTTCGCTCTGTATCTCAGCCTGGTGAAGTTTTGTTCTCCTCCTGGGACTGTTTGCTCTCTTAGCCTGGCTCTCCTCCATTATATGATCACTGTAGCAGCTCCAGAATTCTCTGCCTCTCAGCTTCATTGACATGCTGAGTCAAACACGTTTGCTGGTCATGGTAGGAAGAGGCCGAGGCATATGTGATGCTCCCACAACCAAGTGATACGGAATTGGAGTGGAGAAGATGATGATCCCAAAGGAAAGTCGGGGTATTTCTCCTTCCCCTCAAACACAAACATGCACAGTACATTTAAAACAAAAATGACTTCTTGCTCTTTTTTTCTCATATTTTTAATGTTTAGATTAAGTATTAGTCTTGTAAAAGTACTGTTTGTTACTGTTTTTAATTGCAAATTTAAGCTACACTGTGTGAAATAGATTTTTGTGAGGTGGTCTAGGAACCTTACGAGTATGTATGACACCCTAAGGGAAGATGTGTTCTGAGTTTCAAAAACTCAACTTATAAGTGTTCTTTTAAAATACAACTAATTTGTAAATGGGGGGTACTCTTTCATTTATCTTAAGCTATGTAACAAACCACCCAAATACTTTGTGGCACCAAATGATTTGAGATCTGTCTCATGGTTCTGTGAGTTGTCTGCTCGGGTGGAGGGCTCTTGCTTGGGGACCTCCCAGGTAGTTGCAGCTGGGACTTAAGTCATCTGAAAGCTGGACTAAGTGTGATGTCTACGATGAATTGCACAAGTGACTCATGGTGGACACTGGCTGTTGTCTGGATATTGATAGAGGAACTTCACATGGCCACCTCGTGTGTCTTTGGCTTCTCAGAGTGTGGCAGCTGGGTTCTGAGAGGGAAAATTCAGAATGGGCTCCAAGGGGACCAGGTGGGAGCTGCATGGTTTCATAAGACCCAGCCTCCAATGTCCTAGAATGTCATTCCAGCTACTTTCCATTGGTCAAGAAAGTCACTAAGGCCCACTCAGATTCTAGAGGATACAGGTTAGGCTTCACCTCTCAATCTGAAAAGCAGCAAAGAGTTTGCAGCCATTGTTAACGTACCATAGAGCGTATCAGCATCTGTCTAGAAGTGGTATAGAGGCAGCACTTAAAATCTGGACTACCTGTGTTCACATCTAGATTTCTGTTTCTTAACCCTTCTATGCCTTGGCCTCCTCACCTTTAAACTAGCGATAAACACTTAGGTTATAGGATAGTTCAGTAATATTGAGTAATGCATTAAAAATGCTTGGTTCAGTTCCTGGCAAGTATTACCTGTTATTATCATCATGAGCATTTGAGGATATCGTTGCAAGACTTGTATCCCTCACTTCCCTCCCGTGATGGAGCTACTCTGATTGCTATCAGTGACGTCTTAAATCAGTTACACAAATGCTTTCTTCATTGGTGGGGTTGTTAGTTCCTTGCTTTCGATTGGTTACTGGCATGTCATTCATTATCCTGTCTTTTTTTTCAAGAACTCCAGAATGGTTTATCATGCAGGCTGGTGGAACTCTTCTACCAGTGAACTTGGTATTGATATTAAAGAACCTACTTTTTTTAAGGCAAAATAATTAACATGCTCCATTATACATCATGTGCTCTAGGAAATAGTTCTTTAAACTGGAAGTAAAGTTTTAAATGAGAAAGGAGAAAGTAATATTTATGGCATGGTGAACTCCAAAAACTTTCTTTTCTAGTGAAGGTAGTCCACAGATAGTTTTTCAATAATAAATAGGTAATTAGAGTTAACTTCTTACAGAAAACTAAACTTCTGTGGTGACTTTTTCATTCATCCTTTTTTTAAGATTTTATTTATTTATTTTTAGAGAGAGGGGAAGCGAGGCAGAATTAGAGGAAGAGAAACATCACTGTGTGGTTGCCTCTCAAGTGCCTCTGACTGGGGACCTGTCCCACAACCCAGGCATGTGCCCTGACTGGGAATCAAACCGGCCACCCTTTGGTTCACAGGCTGGCACTCAACCACTGAGCCACACCAGCCAGGCCTTTCATTCATTCTTAACCAGGAAATCCTATGAAAATTATCAGGCTACTAGAAATAAGCTAAATTTTAATTTTCGCCAAAAGAACTCTAAATAGCAGTTATACAAACCAAAACAATATTGGCAGAACAGATTGTAGAAATTATTACTATGCTGGAGGACATTTTCTATTTCTAGAAGATAATGTTACTTGTATCCAAGGAGCATTGTTGTTTAGGATTTGGGCTTCCCTTTCCAAAGAAGTCTGCACATTTTTTTAATCTCAGCCTACAGAAAAGAGTAGTTAGGTGCCATGATAACTTAAAAGATTGCCTTTTTGGGTCAAGTGTAAAGGTTTTGTGGCACTACTGGGACTTGAGCAGAGTGCATGCTCAAGTCTTGACCTTCAGGGGTCACTAATACTGTTTCTCCCATAAAAGCTATTTTCTCTAGATTCTTCAGTGACAGAATGTTAGCACAAGTAGGTTCTAGGGAGCTCAGAGATGATTCCTTTTATTTTGCAATTGGGGAACTAAAGACAAAAATGGGAAATTATTTGTAGTCCATTTTTGGTAGTGTGTAAGTATTCGGACTTCCATATTTTCTCTTTAGTAGACCAAGAAGTCCTTTGAGTGGTCTCCACCTCTGTTTCAATGCAGAGGGTGCATCTTTGGTTAGATATATACTGTGACTCAATAAATCAATAAAGATGGCTGCAGAGACAGACAGTTCACCACTGGAATTTGTACCTCAGCTCTGAGGTCTAGCTGTCATTTGGGTTGGCTCTCAGATCAGTATTGCTCAGGGACTAGATTTTGAGCCCCCTTTTCTGCTTATATTGAGCTATCTCTTAGGCTTATGGAAAACCAGTTGTCTATCAGACAGGGTCTTAACCTAGATAGCATTAAATAAGGGCTACTCCTTCATTCATTCACAGAGGTATCCATCCATTTAGTGACAGATATTCATTCATCACTGACTCTATGTCATGCACCATGTGTAGCACTGGGAAAGCAACACATACTGCTCTTGTCTCCACTGTGCTTGGAAAGTTAAAAAAATGTTAACCCCAGTCAAACTTCAAATATATAAATTTCTGATCCTACCCTCTAGCTTGCCTTCTCTCTGTCTTAACATTGTTTTGTGATGAAGAGGAATTCATAATTTTAATAAAATTGTTATAAACTTTTCCTTCTATGCTTAGCAATTTTGAGAATGTCAAAGAAATGGCCACTGGTAAAATGGTTTACACAGTGGGCATAGTGGGTCTGAGTAAACTGTAGAAGGTGACAGAGAAACCTGTATCTACAGCAGCTGAAAGACTTCTCAGGACTGAGCCCTATTTGCTGAACTTTCCCCCCATTTCTTACTATATTCAGTCAAACTGGTTGTAATGCTTAGTTCAAGGATTCCTATATTTTTAGAATTGTGACAGCAAATCACACTTTAGTTTGCATATAACTACTCTTACCAATTTTGTAAAAGTGCTACATATTTTATTTTAAATAAATTATAATGGAATCAATCACATTTGAGGTTTGCTGAATCTCTTGAAACAATGCCTCCTACAGGGTGTTATGAAACAAGGGGTTTAATCACTTAGAGCCTTTTCTCACCTTTAAGCGTGCTACAGATATAAAGTACATATCTCGGCAGTAAAATTTAGATTTTTGGCTCACAAACTACAAAAAAAATGTGTCCCATCCCACCAACTGACAGTGCTTTAAGCTATTAATAACCTGATCCTTGTATATTGGTTGTCTGATATTTTTAGAGTTTGCTTTGGAGTGCATTAAATTGTTTTTTCTCTTAAAGAAGTAATTATTGAGACTAGATTCTGTTAACAACATCTTGTAAAATAAAATAATAGCTTGGAATTGTTTTGAACAACAATATTACTACTTTCGCATTGTTACCATGTGAAGTATTTTTAGTGGTTTATTTCATGAAAACAGCGTTCTCTGTAGCCCATCATTACATTAGTTGATGTTAACTGTACTTTCCTTAGAATTGCCCTTGTAGGGGGTACAGAATGCATATTTTCTTTCAACAAGGGAATACAACACACTGGAAAGTCAAATCAAGAGGAAACCACTTCGGGAAATGATTACAGTCAAAGGTATGAAATTACACCCACTTCACTAATTACTGCTAATCTAATTTTATTTTTAGCTCCTAAGACAATAAAAACTCACTTCTCCTAGATGACCTATATAGCCATTTTATAAACCCAATGAAAGTAATTTAGTAATAGTTAAAAGACAAGGAGAATCTACCTTTGGAATAAGAGCCTTTAATCTGAATTCCTAGTTACAGCACATCCCCTCTGAAGTAGTCCAGGGTGGATGTTACCTGCACGTCTTGCCAGGGATACATGGTGTCAATAGGCCTGTATGCCAGTCCCTCAGACCTAGCTGCAGAGAGCAGTTGAGGTGTGGAGGAAAGGACTCCAGGGTTCAGAATGGTGAAGTCCCCTACCCACTATGAGTCAAGGACCCCTGTCTGAGGTCTAATCTATGAGGTTACTTTTGAGTTAGGTCTCTTATGATTCAGAAATTTCAACTTAGCATTCCTGAGCCATAACATTAATGGTCTAGGTCTTCAAAAGATTCATGTCAAAAAAATTATTTCTTAGGGAATAGATAATAAAGTCAACCAGGTGAAGCTTTCTTGGACCTCTTTTCTTCTTTTTCTCGTCCTTTTCTTTAAGTAATATCTCTAGCCCAGACCTCTACTCAACTCCAGATAACTTAATTTGATAGCCTCTTGAACATCTCTACCTACAAGATAAATATAAAATATTAAACAACTTATTATTCTGATTAATAACACCCTACAAAAAGTTCAAACACTCTAGTTTAATAAATATGTATATCCTTTCTGTGTACTTTTATATTTTGTTTCCTCATATATACCTTTTTCTTTGGTCTAAAAATAAACAAATAAACAAACCAACAAACAAAGACCTCCAAACAAACAAAGGTCTCCAAATCCTGTGCTGCTGCCTTTCCCTGTGCCAAGAACACACTTCTCCATCATTGCTCTGTTGTTTTTATTGGTTTCCTTCAAAATCTAGCCAAATGTAAACTTTCTGATGTTTCACCTTTTTTATCTTCATTTCAAAAGAATTAAGTGCTTCATCCTGGGTTCTGAAAGTGATTTTAGAAGCCCTGCATTTAGTGCTAATAGGTTTAGCTATAAGGGTGTGTGTGTATGTGTATCTGTATTAGCATTTCTCTAGAACTACAATGTCCAGGGTGGTTGCCACTAGCCATATTAAACTACTCAAATTTAAATTTTAATATGTTGAGCATAGTTCCTCAGTTTCACTATCTACTAGTAAATATTGGCTAGGCTTACCGTCATTGCAAAAAGTTCTATTGGATAGTGCTGCCTACAGAGTGAACAATGTGGATAGACAGTATTTTCCATCAATATCTCAGTAGTTGCTATACAAGAGATGCTCAGTAAGTGATTGTTGATTGAATAAATAAGCTCAGTTTTATAATCCTAGTATATGGCAAATAATCAATGAATATTTACTAATAGAGGAATTTGATGAATAATTACTTAAAATATTGCTGACTTGATCCATGACTTTTTATCCTGTTCTTTATTTTGATGTCCTAGACCATCACCTCTTTTCTTGATTAATGATATTTCTTAACTAATGTTTCTGCCTTCAGTCTAAACCCTAATCAATGTACTGTCTAAATTTCTGCTATAGTGATCTTCCCAAATGATGTTACTGTACTTAATCACATTTTCCCTTGCGTTAAGAACCTTGCAATGGGACTTCTACATCCAGGTTCATTGGTGTAACTAACACCAGAGAGCCTTTCATCATATACAACTAGAAAACTGAACAAAATTTAGAACATACCATGTTGTAAAAATTTGAACATGCAACAGAAGATCATAATCCTTGGGAGTGGGAAAACGAGGTACCAGCCTTTGCTTGGTAGCACTTTTCAGATCATGGTCCAAGGAGGGAGCCTCCAGCAGAGAGTGGCAGCTTGAGTTCGGACGGCCCAAACTGGAGGTAGAAACTGAAGTGCAGAGAGGAAAAATGAAAAGGCATGCACACAAACACAGACACATGAAAGTAAGCAGAGATTAGTGACCTGTGGGACAATAATTAATAGCCTAATGAACATATAATTGTATTCTCAAAAGGAATTTTCAGAGGCTGTAAAATATTTGAAGACATTCAAATATTTGTCTTCTTATGAAGATGTAATGGATGAAAAGTTATTTTACTGAAGACTATATAGTGATAGACATAGACATCCAGCAAATACCAAGCAGGATAACCATAAGGAAAACCTCCCAAGGATGTGTCAGAATCAAAATGATGAAAATCAACAATGACAAAAAAATTATGATAAAAGTTAAGGAGAAAAGATATATTACTGCACACAGAGCAATGAAGGTAATAATTATAATTGATTTAACCTTGAAAACATTGTAAATCAGGAGACAATAGAATGACAATTTTAGGATATAAAAAATAATTGTCAACTTAAAATTATGTATTCAGTAAAAATACTTTTCAAAAGTGAAAGTGAAATAGATTTTTCACTCAAAAAAAAATCTGAGAGAATCAATTACCAGCAGATCCATACTAAAAAGAAATGTTAAAGGAAATTCTTAGGCTAAAAAATGAATGAAATCAGATCAAAGTTTAAATAAACAGCAATGTATGTAGCAAACTACAGTTGATAAATATATGGGTAAATGTAAATGACTTTTTCTCAATTTAAATTTCTCTAAAACCTATTTGACTACATAAAGGAAAAATAATAATGTGTTTTGGAATTTACAGCACTCTTAGATGTCAACTCTATGATCAAAATTACATAAAGAGAAGAAAATTAAAGTACAATATCACTATAAAAGGGTATAATACACTATGAAAGTAAACAGATAAGTTAATGATGCATATTGTAGACTCAAGAGAAACCACTGAGAATAAACCAAAGTCATATGGTGAGTGAACCAACAGAGAGGATAAAATGGAACACTAAAAGTAATTTTAAAAATGGGGGCGCAGAAATGGAAATAAGCCACAAAGAACAGGTTGGAAAATAGAAAATAAATACCCAAATGGCAAATTTAAGTCAATCAATTTGATATTATATTAAATATAAATGGTCTTTAGGATTAAAAAGAACTTGTATGGGATATTATAAAGCAATAGCAAACTATACACTGCCTTCAAGAAACACACTTTGAATATAAAAACATAGATACATTGAAAGAAAATATCACACCAAGCAAATACTACTCTTAGGAATGCTGGATAATATTACAGATTCACTTCTGGGCAAGGGCATCCTCGAGGCCCAGAGGGATCCCTGCTGTCCCTCTGGCTTGGCAGTTTAAAGTTTCCTTACATTTCACCAGTATTTATTTATTTATTTATTTAGTTAGTTAGTTAGTTAGTTAGCTAGCTAGCTAATTAGTTTTTTGTGTTTTCCACAATTTTATTTTTTCCTCTTTTCATTGTCTATTCTATTACAGTCATGCCAATTTACTTTTTCCCCTTTTACTCCCCTCCACCCAGCCCACCCCTCTTGCCCACAGTCAATTCCCCACACCGTTGTCCATGTCCATGAGTCAGTCAGTCATTCATATATGTTCTTTGACTAGTGCCTTTCCCTTCCTTCCACCATTCCCCCCTTCTTGCCTCCAACCATCAGTCTGTTCCATGTTTCCATGTCTGTGGTTCTATTTTTCTCATTATTTGGTTCACTAGATTCCAGTTATAAGGAAGGTCATATGGTATTTGTCTTTTGCCAACTGACTTATTTCCCTTAGCATAGTAGTCTCCAGTTCTACCCTGTTTAGAGATAGATTTTTGTCCCACATGACCAAAATCCAAGTAACGTGGGTATTTAGGAATTTCTACCATACAGCACATGGCATTAACAAGAAGTGAGTTGACTTCTGGTCTAAGACGGCCACTTCTACTCTGCAAAATGCAGGGAGCAACTTTCCCAGTTGACTGTTTTCTTATTTTAAGTCGCTGTAAAGAAACAGTATATGTTAATGTTTGGGTGGTCCAACTTCTGTTGGCCTTTCCTCTTTTTGGTCTTACACAAGGAAGCATGTGATGAGCTTTGACAAATGGAGTTAGGTTAGTAAATTTGTTATGAAAATATTATTATCTCAGAAAAATTTTAAAACTAAATGTAACTATGACATTAAGACCAGGGCAATTTATTATTCACTTAGAAAACAAAATTAGGACATTTTAGGACAAATTGGAAGAATTCATGCACACCTCTTTGTGTTGTGCTTTGCTTTATTGAGCATTTCAAAAGATTACACATTTTACAAATTGAAGGTTTGTGGCAACCCTGAGTCAAGTAAATCTGCTGGTACTAGCATTTTTAGCAAGGTATATACTTTATTTCAGACACAATGCTATTGTCCATTTAATGTGTGCTCATATAGTGTAAACATATTTTATATGCACTGGGAAATAAAAAATTTCGTGCAGCTCACTTCATTATAATATTTGCTTTAGTATGGTGATCTGGAACCAAACCTTCAATATCTCTGAGGTTTACCTGTTAGTGAAAGGGTAAATTCGCCTAAACAAAAATTCTGAGATAATCCAGCAAATTTCAGAGGCAATAGAGAAATCCACTCAAATTCATAAATATTTGCTCAGTTTCTTAATGAAATTTATTGATAGAGACTGTGAAACATCTTGGTGATGATGTGATCATTTTGCCACTTGTTGATTGACAAAGATTTACACTCAAATATAAGAGCAGTAACTCTCTACAGCCAGCAGTGTGCACCAGTGCTGCAGGTACTAAAGCCAGCACTCCAGAAAACAAGTGCTTATGCCCTGTGTGCTTCTAAAAGTAATATGTATTAGCAGAAAATTGTGAAGGATGTGAAAATATAAGAAAGAAAAAGAAAATGCCCATAGCCTAATATTCACCTGTACTATGAGGATAATAATAGTATTTATTTCAAAGGGTGGCTGTAAAAATTAAGATAATCCATGTTAAATCTGGTGTAGAAGAGGTGCTCAGTAAATTTAAGTTATGCTTATTATTATTGTGCCATCTCTGTTCAAATGTTCATCTCAGTTTGGCTGTCCAGCAGTGAGGTGCCACGGGAAACAAGGTTGTACAGTGGGGTAGCTGTGGGTTGACCCACAGGAGAGAGACGTAGCAATCAGAGCTAGAGAGATGTAGGTTCCTTTCCGTCACTGGTTAAGGGCTGCCCTGGGGTCTGTACATTCCCAGGCACTTTTAGCAAAGCAGGCTCTGTAGCCAATCAATGGAGAGGCAGGCTCTGGCATCGGGAGGGAAAGCACACATGGGAAATCGTACACCAAAAATGGCACAGGGATCTGAGGGATACAAATGCAGTACCCACTGAAATTCTCTTCTACTCTCTTGCTTATGCCTGCTTATTTTGTTTGCCTGGTTGCTTGTTTACATAGTTAAAGGAACATTATTAAATACACCAGAAATTAATCTCTACAAAGGAAGAGATTTCTTCTTTTTTCCATGGTTTGGGGGGCTCTGTGGTCGTCACTCTAGACTTAGAACAATGCTTGTTACATGGTCAGAACTTAACAAATATTTATTGAATGACTACAACAAGCTTTTATCATTTAATATTATATCATGAGAATCTTTTCCTGATGATAAAGTTTTTAGTTTTCAATTGTGTTTATATTCATGGGGCAAATGTACTGATTTATACAATCACTTATATTTTATGTAATTTTTAATATTATAAATAATGTTTTCACAAACTTACTTTTTATATAAAGTATTGCTACTTTATGATTATTTTCTCACAACAAAATCACAGAAATAGAAACATTGTGTTTAATAGTATCCTTGGTTTTATTTAAAAAGGTTTTTCTTTTTTCAGATATTTTGACAAGCACACCTAATAATATTGACCATGAACTAAGTCATTGGCAGCTGAAAATACTAGGCAGATCATATTTTTAACTTAGTTGATTCTCTGTAAACCAATAAAGTTGTCAAAACTTCTGGTCAAAAGAGAGTGTTGAGCTTTCAATATATGATGTATCTGGATCAAATATGACACGTTTTAATGACCATTAAATGTGGAATCCAAATGCCAGGAAGGGTTCTGTCCACAGGCATCAAAGTCACACAGACCAGCAGCTCAGTGTCCGTGAACTTGTTATATGAAGAGGTCCACCAACACCAGAAGCACAAGTGTTTCCTGCTTGATGAGCATAGAAGGGTAGTATTGCATGTTTGAAAGTGCCGGAGACTTGTGTCCCTGAAGGCAGCAGTATGTGATTGGCGGTTTCGGGTCACCCTGATTATACATTGACTCTGTTCTTTTGATGGCAGCTGCCAGATACCGCTTGCAGGGTGTGCATTCTGCCATCTTCTCCACCAGGTCAGCATGACATCTTTGTTCAAAGGGAGCCATCTATCTCTGATTGCTGCACACCACTGGGCTCTGGTGGCTTCAGCCCTTTCCCCGTCTATTGGAATCGCTGAGCCGTTTCATTTCTTTTCCCATATATGGTTCCATTCATTCAACAATGCAGATGCATTTCTGTGAGTCGCATGTCATATATTCGACCCCCAGCAAAATCAGGCATGCTGTATTAAAAAAAACAAAAACTATTTATGCTAAGAAATGTAGACTAGATTTTCTGGGCGCTACTAGACAAATAAACTGATTTTATATTTTTTCACCAGACTTCTTACTTTTCAGATTCTAACCAATTTGTATCTTGAAGTTTTTGAGAATAGAAACTATCATATATCATTTTTATGCCTACATGTATAGTGTTTTGTATATGAGAAGTTCCTTATATATACCTTTTGATTTAAGTGAAAACAGGTTAATTATAGTTTTTTATGTGTTAAAAGAAATTGGATTCCTTTGTGAATTGTGGGCAAAACAGCCAGCTAGATGGCTGATATTTTTCACTTCTCAGAGACTTCTCAGAGAATTCTGGCTTTGTGAGGAGAAGACTTTGGTCTCTCAGGTCTGATTCCATCTGCAGCCCTCTGAGGACATTATCAATTGCCCCTTTCAAATAGCTTCGAAAAGTTCCATGAGGTTGAGGCCTGGCAAAGCTTTTAGATTGCTTTATGGCATTCTTTCCTTTCTTTGCACAGGTTGTCAGTATGTACTTTCTCTAAGCTTAAATAAACCTCTTCTTTGCTTATAAGAAGTCATGTACAGTATATTGTGTTTCTCAAGGGTAATATTCATCCTTCTGGATAAATTCCCCAAATGAGAGAACTGTCAACATCTGTTTCTGGCAAGCTAAGAAAGAGAAGGGATGTCAGAGCCAGCAACTCGCTTCCTGTGGGAATAATTTTGGGTTTGTACACCTCCTTGACTGTTAATTTATAAACATGCTAATCATATTATTATTCCAATCAAAACTTCATGCCAGTTTTGAGGAGTCTTAGAAAAAAAATCCTAAATGTAAAATCAAATTCTCAAGCTTCAATTAAATGAAGTGGAGGTCAAGGATAACTTAGCAAAGGTTTCAATGTCTGTTATGCATTTAAAAATCTAAAATATGTACAAGTAACAGAAATAAAGTTTAGCATTATAGGTGCAAAATAATTTAACTTATTCCCCACTTTTCCAGATAGAATAAAAAAACTCACCCAGATGTGGGTGGCAGCTAGTGTGACTGATTAAGCAGGAACCAGAAAGCTGGGTGTGCAAGGTACAGTCTGAGTGCTGAGGGCCAGATGACTGCTGAATTGTGAGAGAGCCAGGAATTTGAAATCCAGGGCATCAGGCCACAGGCATGAAGCTTGCAGGTCTTGGAAGCCAAGAGAAAGCCAAAGGGGGAGAAGCTCAAGAACAGTCAGGGAAGGTTGGAACAGTCAGTTTTCCTAGAGATGAAGCAATAGAGAAGGTAATGGAGTTTGATGCTGTGCAAGTTTTTAATTGAAGTGGTAAAATCAGACTGATCCTCGCATGGTGGATTTGTTTTTCTAATTGCTTCCATAGATCTCACTGGGCATGGAGTATAAGAGTGAAAAGGAGGCAGCAGCAGCCAGAGAGAAAGTCAAATGCTGTTTGGTAGATGTCAGGATTAGGAGATAGATATAGTGGGAGAGAGCCAGACCTGGAGAATAAACAGTCTTTTGGAGAAGGGCTCAGCAGCTTGGAAATACAAAAAGATGGCAGAACCTGCTGTCCAGGGGCTTTGGCAATAGGTAGAAGCTAAATGTCCAGGCAGGCAGGTGGTTGGCAAAAATGATGGCCAGAGGTGAGCAATAGATGGCTCCCTAGCAGGTGGGCAGATCACAGGATGAGGGCATGTTGGCAGTAGCAGATAGGGTGCCAGCCATGAGGAACAGCGATCAGATGGAGACTTTTGTCTTTAAAACAATTGAGGACTGGTAGGCGGAAAATTGGCAGGAAATGAGAGGGACCTGATTCCTTCAGCCAGGGCACAAAGCTTGGCCTAGACCCTGGGAAACCAGAGAAAGAATTAAGATCAGAGAAACACCAGAAAGGAGGGCAAACTTGATGTAAAGCCTCAGCTCTGAAATGCTTATATCCCTTATAACTGAGGACCAAGGGAATCACAGAGACTACAACAAGATGTAAATTTTGGATGTGAGAGCCTATAGCAGTGGTGATGAAAAAAAAAATAGCAAAGGGACCCAGACATAGAGCTGAAAGATGCAGGGAGCCTGAGAGTACTCTCTAAGATCTAAACTGCAACTATAGCCATGAGGGAGTTTTTATAGTACCTTCTCCAATATAATGGTGTCCTCATTGCTTTTTGGATTCCAGCTTTGTTGCATTAGATGCAATAAAATGCCCAGGAATTTGCAGGAGCATGCTATTAATGCTCATGTTTTCACTACTGTTGTCCAGTTGGTACTTGTATAATTTATGCTGTTGGGTGATTGTTTTCAAAAGTGTCCTCAAACTCTTGCGTACTCCTTCTATGAAGAGGTGGAGTCTAATTCTTCTGCCCTCAAATATGGGTGGCCTTAGAGACATGTTCCTAAAGAGTAGGAGCAAGGAAGCCAGCCTGCATGATTTGTGAGGCTTACCTCTGCCTCTGTCTTGGAACCCCTGTCCTTGGAACCTATCCTCTATGCCATGAAGGCCAGGTCACATGGAGAGGCCATGTGTAGTTGTTTGATCAACAGTCCCCACTGTGGTCCCAGCTGACAGTCAGCATCAACAACCAGATATATGGGTGAGGAAGTCTGAGTTGACTTCAGACACAGCCACTGTCTGATTTCAGATACATGTCAGGCCTAGTCAGACCCACCTTAGCTGAGTAGGGTTAACTCCGAAGCCATGAGATGGTGATGATGATAATAGATAGCTGTTAAATAGTGTTGCTTTAAAAGATAGATAAATAGATTTAAATAGTTAAATAGTATTGTTTTACACTACTAAATTTGGGGCAATATGTTCCACAGCAATAGATAACTAAAAAGATTTTGGTACCTGAAACTGGTACCAAACTGCTACTGTGACAAAAACAAATACATGACCTTGGCTTTGGGACTGAACTGTGGGCAGATGCTAGAATGGCATTGAAGAGGCTGTTAGTGATGGGTTGAAGGTAAGTGAGGAAAAAATTATTGGAGACTGAAGGAAAGGAAACATTTGTTATATAGTGTTAGAAATTTTAACAACATTGTTACTTATAGTAACCTGGTAAAGTGGATGATTCAGCTAGAGATTTTCAGGCAGAATTTTGAAGGTGCCCTCTAATTTCTCCTTGATGCCTATTAGAAAATGAGAGGGGAGAGAACTGAACTGAAAATAAAGAGTTAAATATAATATAATTGTGCCAGGACACACTGGGTTAAAAAAAAATCAAAGGTTTTTTTTCTCATCTCTACCCCCTACAGATGGAAAACAATTTTCTTGCCTTTTTTTCAACCATAAAAAGATACTATTCAATCTTTCCTGATTAAGTATGATGATAGTTTGTTATCCTTAGATGCTCTTTATTTGATCAAGGAAGTTTCCTTCTACTGCTAGTAGGCTGGTAGATGCTGTATTTTGTCTAATATATTTTCTGTACCTATTGTATATATTGTTTGTTTTTTTAGTTTGCTAATAGGTGAATTACATTGAATTATTTCCAGATGTTAAATCAATCTTGCATTCTTGAGATAAGTGCAACTCAATCATGTTGCATTATCCCTTACTATATATCGCTGTATTCAATTATGTAAAATTATATTACAGATTTTTGTGTCTATATTAATCAGGGCCGTTGTTCCATAGCTTCCTTTTCTTGTGATTTTTTGAAACTTGTTATTTTATCGGTGTAATCTGGAAACATAATCTCTCCTGGGAAGTGATGCCTGCTCCTCTCTCTCCTGAAAGAGCTGGTATACAACTTGCATTACGCCTTTCTGAACCCTTTAGTAAAATTTACCAGTAAAGCATCTGAACCCGCAGTTCGTTTATTAGTGAGAAGATCTATAATTACAAATTTAATAGGTGAAAAACTATTCAGGTGATTTAATGCTTTTTAAAAAAACTAATTGTTTTGAATACAGGTTATATTTATTATTATTTTGTGTTAGTTTCAGGTGAACAACACAGTGGTTAGACAATCATATCCTTTACAAAGTGATCCCTCTGATATTTCAAGTTACAATATTATTGACTATATTCCATATGCTGCATTTTATATCTCCTCAATCATTTTTTTGCATTGCTTTTTCTCTATATTGTATCTTTTCCCATTACCATTTAGCCCCACATGCCCCCACACCCCCAGCAATCACACTATTGTCCATGTTCACAAGTCTTTTTTCCTTTTTGCTCCACCCTCTAACCTAACCCCCTGTCCTAGATGTCATCCTGCTCTCCCTCTATGAGTCTATCTCTATTTTCCTTGTTAGTTCAGTTTGTTCATTAGATCCCACATATGCATGAAATCATATGGTATTTGTCTTTCTCTGACTGGTTTATTTCACTTAGGATATGTTCTCCAGGTCCATCTTTGTTGTCGCAAAGAGTAAAATTTTCTTCTTTATTACAACTGAGTAGTATTCCACTGTGTAAATGCCCCATAGTTGTTTTATCCACTCATCTATTGTTGGACACTTGGGCTGCTTCCATATCTTGGCGATTGTAAATAACGCTGTAATGAACATAAAGACGCTTATGTTCTTTCGAATTAGTGTTTTGGGTTCCTTCAGTTAAATTCCCCGAAGTGGGATCACTGGGTCAAAAGGCAGATCCATTTTTATCTTTTTGAGGTATCTCCATACTGCTTTCCACAGGGGCTGTGCCAAATTGCATTCCCACCAACAGTGCCAAAGGGTCCCCCTTTCTCCACATGCTTACCAGTCTTGTTTGTTGATTTTTTGATGATACAGCCATTCTGACCAGGTATGAAGTGTGGTATCTCACTGTGGTTTTGATTTGCATTTCTCTGATGATTAGTTCCATATATCTACTGGCCATCTGTATGTCTTCCTGGAGAAGTGTCTATTCAGGTCCTTTGCCCATTTTTAATTGGGTTGTTTGTTTTTTTGGTGTTGAGTTTTGTAAGTACTTTATACATTTTGGATATTACCCCTTATTAGATTTATCAGTGAATATGTTCTCCCATTCTGTGGGTTGTCTTTTCACTTTGTTGATGAATCCCTTTGCTGTGCAAAAACTAATCAGTTTGACATAGTCCTATTTGTTTATTGTTTTTCTTTTGTTTCTCTTGCTTGGGAGATATATCCAATAAAACATTTCTATGAGCAATATCTGAGATTTTGCTGCCCATGTTTCCTTTTGCAGTTTTTATGGTTTCAGGTCTAACATTTAAGTCTGTGATCCATTTTGAATTTATTCTTATATGTGGTGTAAAACTGTGGTCTAGTTTCATTTTTCTGCATGTATCTGTCTCATTTTCCCCACACCATTCATTGAATAAACTACCTTTAATCCGTTGTATATGCTTGCTTCCTCTGTCAAATATTAATTGACTATAAAAGTGTGGATTTACTTCTGGGCTCTCTATTCTCTATTCTGTTACATTGAACTATGTGTTTTTTTTTTATGCCAGCTTTCATGTTGTTTTGATTACTATGGCCTTATATAATAGTTTGATATTAGGTAGCATGCTTCCTCCAACTTTGTTCATCTTTTTCAGGATCGCTATTTCTATGCAGGGCCTTCTGTTGTCCCATATAAATTTTTGAAATAGTTGTTCTAGTTCTGTGAAATGTCATTGGAGCCTTGGTAGGAATTGCATTGAATCTATAGATTGCTTTGGGTAGTATGGACATTTTAATGATAGTAATTCTTCCTGTCCATGATCACTGTATCTGTTTCTATTTACTTGTAGCTTCTTCTGTTCCTTTCTTCAGTGTCATAATTTTCCATGTATGGGTCTTTTACATCCTTGGTTAGGTTTTTTCCCACTTATTTTATTCTTTTTGAAGCAATTGTGAATAGGATTATTTTCTTAATTTCCCTTTCCTTTAGTTCATTATTGGCATATAAAAATGCAATTGATTTCTGGATATTAATTTTGTATACTGCTTCTTTGCTGAATTTGTTTATCAGTTCTAGTAGTTTCTTGGTGGAATATTTGGGTTTCTCTATGTACAGTATCATGTCACTGGCAAATAAACACAGTTTTACTACTTCCTTTCCAATTTGGATGCCATTTATTTCTTCTTCTTTTTTGATTGCTGTGGTGAGAACTTCTAGTACTATGTTGAATAAGAGAGGTTAAAGTGGACATCACTATCTTGTTCTCAATCTTAAGGGGAATGCTTGTAGTTTTGCCTATTGAGTATGATGCTGGCAGTGGATTTGTCATGTATGGATTTTATTGTGTTTAAGTATGTTCCCTCTATTCTCATTTTGTTGATAGTTTTTATCATAAATGGGTGCTGGATCTTATCAAATGCTTTTTCTGCATCTATTGATGTGATCATGTGGTTTTTATCCTTTATTTTGTTTATGTAATGAATCACATTTATTGATTTGCAAATGTTGTACCAACCTTTCATTCCCAGAGTAAATCCTATTTAATTGTAGTGGATGATCTTTTTGATGTATTGCTGTATTCAGTTTGCTAAGATTTTGTTGAGGATTTTAGCATCTATGTTCATCAGGAATATTGGCCTATAATTTTCTTTCTTTGTAGTGTCTTTATCTGGTTTCATAATTAGAATAATGCTGGCTGCATAAAATGTGTTTGGAAGCCTTCCTTCCTCTTGAATTTTTTGAAATAGTTTGAAAAGGAAAGTTGTCAGTTCTTCTCAGAATGTTTGGTAAAATTCACCTGGGAAGTCACCCAGTCCAGGGTTTTTGTTGGGAGTTTTTTGATTACTGTTTCAATATCACTAGGTATAATCTGTCTATTCAGATTCTCTGATTATTCCTGATTTAGTTTTGGAAAATTGTATGTTTCTAGGAATTTAATAATTTCATCCAGGTTCCAGTTTGTTGGCATACAGTTGTTCATAATATTTTCTTACAATCCTTTGTATTTCCTTAGTGTCAGTTGTTATTTCTCCTTTTCCATTTCTGACTTTATTTATTTGGGTCCTTTCTCCTTTTTTCTTGACAAGTCTGGTTAAAGGTTTGTCAATCTTGTTTATTTTTTCAAAGAATCAACTCTTGGATTCATTAATCTTCTGTGTCATTTTTTTAAGATTCTTTGTTTTGTCTATTTCTGCTCTGATCTTTATTATTTCCTTCCTTCTACACTTTGGGCTTTGTTTGTTGTACTTTTTCAAGTTTCTTTAAGTGTCAAGTTAGATTGTTTGATCTTTTTCTTGTTTTTTGAGATAGGCCTGTAATGCTATGAATTTCCCTGTTAGGATTACTTTCCCAGTGTCCCAAAGATTTTGGATTGTCATGCCCTCATTTTCATTTATTTTAAGGTATCTTTTGATTTCTTCCTTGATCTCATTTTTGACTCATTCATTGTTTAACAACATGTTATTTAGTTTCCATGTCTTTGCATGTTTTCAGTGTTCTTCTTGTGATTGATTTCTAGTTTCATAGCATTGTGGTCAGAGAAAATGCTTGGTATGATATTAACCTTCTTAAATTTATTGAGACATGTTTTGTGCACTCACATGTGCTTTATCCTGGAAAACATTCCATGTGCACTTGAAAAGTATGTATATTCTTCTGCTTTGGGGTGAAATGCTCTATAGATATCAATTAAATCTATTTGATCTAGGGTGTTGTTTAAGGCCACTGCCTCCTTGTTGATTTTCTGCCTGGAGGGTCTATTCATTGAAGTTAATGGCATGTTAAAATCCCCATCTATGACTGTTTCCGTTATTTTCTGCCATCAAGATTTGCTTTACATATTTAGGTGCTCCTATGTTGGATGTGTAAATGTTTACTAAAGTTATATCCTCTTGTTGGATTGTTCCCTTTATCATTATGTAGTGTCCTTCTTTGTCTTACTATAGACTTGGTTTTAAAGTCTGTTTTGTCAGATATGAGTACTGCTACTCCAGCTTTCTTTCCCTTTCCATTTGCATGAAATATCTTTTTCCATCCCTTACTTTTAATCCTTGTGTATCTTCAATCTCTGATGGGTCTCTTGGAGCCAGCATATCTATGGATCTTGTTTTTCTTAGCCATTCAGCTACTCTATGTTTTTTGGTTGACATTAAGTAAATTTAAGGACATTTACATTTAATGTAATTATTATTAGGTATGCACATAGTGCCATTTTATTGTTAGACTGTTTTCCTCTTTTTTTCCTTTCCTTTTCTTTTTCTACAGCAAACCCTACAATAAAGGGCTTGCTTTTCATTACCTTGAATATTTCATGCCATGCCCTTCTTACCTGAAATGTTTCTGTTGAGAAATCAGATGACAGTCTAATGGGAGCTCCTTTGTAGGTAACTACCTGCTTTTCTCTTGTGGCTGTTAGGATTCTCTCCTTCCATGACTATTTTGTAGATACCAGTTTATACTTTTTAATCTTATAGTGTCTGTATGTTCTGTAGTTATGTCCCCCCATTTCATTTCTGTGACAGGTGATTTATATCATCACCTTTTTCATTATCATGTGGCTAAAAGTTCATAAATTCTATTGGTCTTAAAAAATGATTTATTTGAGTTTCTCTATTGCTTTTCTATATCTTGATTTCTGTTCTCATATTATTTTCTTAATTCTGCCTACTTTGTGTTTAATCTGTTTGTCCTTGATTCTAGCTTATATACAATTTATTTTTAAATATAAATATTTAATATTATAAAATTACCTCTATGCTGCATACAAGAACTTTAATGCTGTATTGTGTTTTTATTTCCATTTTGTATTTCTGACAGTATTTCTAATTTCATTTTTTTAATTGTTTAAAATTGTTTTAAAATATTTAAAAATAAAAATATTTTATTTCTAAATATTTGGGTAATTTACAGATATCTTTCTGTTACTGATTTCTAGTTTAATTCTGTTAAGGATCAGTGGACACCTTACAGTTAATTTATTGGGGCATGTCTTGTCTGAAATGTCTATTTTAATGAATAGTCTATGTACTCTTGAAAAGAATGTGTATTCTTTAGTATTGGGTGGATTGTTCTACAAATATAAATTGTATTAAGTTGTTTTAAAGATTTATTCAAATTTTCTATATCTTTACTGATATTCTGTGTAATTGTTCTATCACATACTGAGCAAAGTATGTTGAATTCTCCAACTTTAATTTTGGATTTTTTAATTTTTCTTTTCATCTTACTGGTTTTACCTTTCTATATGTCAAAGCTATGTTATTAGGTGCATACATATTTAGGATTGTTTTGTTCTCTTGGTAAATAGCTTCTTCATCATAATTGAATGTTTCTTTTTATCATAGAAATAATCTTAGTCTTGAAAACTACTTTTTCTGTTATATAACTACCTTACCTTTCTTTTGATTAGTATTAAAAGGATATATTTTCTTCATTATTTTACTTTTTTATCTATATTTTGATAGTTACAGTTGACTTCTTATAATCTGAAAAGCTGTAGAATTTCACTAGTTTATATTATTAATGTTTAATTTAATTAATATTTATGGGTTTATATATATCATCTTGCTATTTGTTTTCTACTTATACCATCTGTTCTTCAACCCCCTTTCTTCTCTTTCTGACTGCTTTTTTAATTGTGTTTTTTTTTTTATCTTATTTTACCTCCACTATTGGTTTACTAGGAAATTCTTTGTTTTATTTATTTATTTTAGTCATTTATCCAGAGTTTAGAATAAATATTTTAAATATATCACAATATACTTTTAAATGTTATACAATTTCATTTATATTTTTTTCCTCCCTATTGTTTATGTAAGTTTATGTGTCCTACATTAATTTATTCATGTTATAATCCCACAACATTGTTATTAGTTTGGTTTGAACAACAAATTATCTTTTGAAGAGGTTTTCTTAATGTTGAATAGTTTTTTCTTAATTTTTCTATGTGTTACTGGTATGGTGTTCTTAATTTCTTTGTGAAATCCAATTTTCTTTTATTAGCATCTTCCTTTTTCTTGAAGAACTTTCTATATAATTATTCTAATTAAAATCTGTTGGAAATGAATTACCTCACTTTCCTTCTTCCTGAGAGTCATTATTTCCCTTTAGTTTGTGTGAGTCATTTCACTAGGTATATGATTGTAGATTAACTTCTTTTTTTATTTCAGTACTTTAAAGATACTGGTTAACTTTCTCCAAACTTGTATAGATTCTGACAGGAAATCTGCTGTCATTCTTCTCTATTTATTTGGATGTAATATGTCATTTTTATTTGGTTGCTTTAAGATGGTTTTTTAAACAACCCCTGGTTTTCAGCTATTTTATTATGCTGTGCATTAGTTTGATTTCATTTTGTTTAATTTGCTTTAATTTTATTGATTTTCTTTATCTGAGATATACTTTTTATCAAATTTGGGGAAATTTAGGACATAATTTCTTTTTATTTCTCTATTCTCCCTTTGCTCTCCTCACTTCTGTGTCCCTGATTACATATATGTTAGTCAACTTAATGTTATTTACAGATCACTGATGATTTCTTCAATTACTGAATCTTTTTCATCTCTGTGCTTTATTTTGGCAACTTTTTATACTTAGGTCTGATTTCAAAGATAAATTTTTCTGCAGTATCTAATATGCTGTTAACTCCATCTAGTTCATTATTAAATTTCAAATGTTATATTATTTTTATTTTAGCAGTTCCATTTGGTGTTCTTTTTAAGATTTCATATTTTTATCATCATTTTTATTTATTTCCTCTACTACCTTGTGCATATTAGCATATTTATATTTCATTCTCTTTTTTGATATTTTTATTGTCTTTGTTATTTATAAGCTACTATTTATTGATTTTATGCTTAATAATGGATGATCATTTTTTGTGCCTTTGTCCATCTAATAATTTTTTATTGGATGTTAGACATTGTATTTTATTTATTAAGTGCTAGATTTTATTGTTGCTCTTTACACTTTTTAAATCAATATAAAGGGCAGCAGTTATTTTATGGCATTCAGTTAGTTTACTTGGAAAAGTTTGATACTTTTGAGGATAGCTTCAGGCTTCATTAAAGTGAGAACAGCTTTAATCTTGGGCTAATTTAGATCCTTTAACTAAGATGCCATCCTTCAGAAGATTTTACACTATATCTGGAACAAATACTTTTTGTTCCAATCTGGAACAAATACTTTTCAGCCCTGTGTAAGCTCTGGAAATTGTTTGGCCTGCTGCTTTTTTGTTGTTATTTTTTTGGCTTAAGACAATTTCCCATCAACATGTAGAGATTAGCATACAGCCAATGATTTGAGGGAATCTCTCTCCTTTCATCTGTCATGATTTTTCTCAGTGTAGCTCTCTTTTTTTTCATTCTGTGCAAAAAAAAAATTCACCTATTTTTATCTTCCCAAAGTCCAATTTCCATCTCTTTTACTTGGCAAGACTGAAAGGATCTGTTTTAGTTTCTGCTTCTTGCACTGGAAACTGCTTCTAGGCAATAAACTGGGAAAATTGTAAGGCTTGCATTCTTTTTTCCACTTTTTCAGAAAGCATAGTCCTGTACTGCCTACTAGCCAGTGTCTGAAAGATACTGTTTTATATGTGTTTCCTGGTTGCCTAGTTGTTTAAAGTTAAATTTATCAGGAGCTAGATTTTGTTGTTTAAAGTGAAAAAGTAAATTTGATTTCTGTCACTCCTTCAGAAGCAGAAGTATTAATCATGTTTATTAAAATCTACACTTCTTATCGTGACTAAAAAGAACCTAATCAGATCTTTTTAATTTCATGCCTACTCTCTATCTCACTGTGTTGCTGATACACTGACCTCATCATAGTTTTGTAAGTACCGAAGCACTTTAGGGCTTCTGCCTAGACTGTTTTTTATTTAACATCGCCCATGGATTACTTCTTGTCATTCTTCAGGATTCAGCTCAGACGTTACATTCCCAAGTGTCCATTGCATCAAAATAATTACTGCTCATTATCCCAGTTTTTTATACCTTCATATCCAGTAATTAATTTTTATTGGTCTATTTGTTCATCAAAACCAAGAAGCTTTACTCTTCTCTGTTTTGAGTGTTTCCCCAGCATTACTTAGAATTGTGTCTTACATATAATAGACAGCATTTGTCCTTGTTTTATTTTGTTTTTTAGTTGAAATATAAATTACATATCATGAAATACTCAGATCTTAAGTATATAATTGTTTTTTATGAATGTATATCAATTTACAGAATATTTCCATCACCCACGAATGCTCTCTTGTGCCCCTTTGTATTAATCCCTCCCAACAAATCAACTGTTCTGTGACTTTTAACAACACAGGTTAGTTTTGTCTATCCTAGAATTTCATTTAAATGCAATAATGCAGGATGCATATTTGTGTTTGCAATCTAGCAGTGAGCACATATTCTTGAGTTTCATCCATGTTGTTGCATGAATCAGCAGATCCTTTGTTTTTATTAGTAATAGTACTCCATTGCATAGATGATGAGCTTCATGTAGCCATTCTTCTGATATAAATCTGATATAAAATCAAGACTGATATAAATCAAGATTGTTTCTAGTTTTAGACTACAATAAAGAGATAATATACTTTTTTGTACAAATCTATTTGTGGGCTAGTGTTTTTATTTCCCTTGAATCAATACCTAGAAATGAAATTGCTGGATCATAGGGGAGATGTACATTTAATTTTATAGAACTGACAGTTTTTCAAAATGTTGGTATCGTTTAACATTTCTGCTGCCAATGCCCGAGAGTTCCAGTTGCTATCTATCTTCTCCAGAATTTGATGTTTTTATTCTTTTTGATTTGATAATTTGCCATTCTAGTAGGTGTGTATGGTGTTTCATGGTGTATTTAATTGGCATTTTCTTGATGAGTAATGATATTAAGCACCTAGCCTTTCTCACAAATTCTTGTGTCGGATGTCTGTTTAATTCTAATGTTTAGTCCATTTACATTTGCTATAACTGTTAGTATATTTCTATTGAACTCTGCCATCTTGATATTTTATTTTTATTTATTCTTCCTGTTCTTTGTTCCTCTTTTTCTCTGTATATTTTTTTACACTAGGAGTGAATAAAATGTATATTTTTGCATTCCTGTGACCTTTCCTAATGAATTTTTAGTTATGCCTCTGTGGGTTTTTTTAATTGTCAGTTTAGATACTACGATATTAAAAACATTTTTGAATTGTAATAGGCATCTTTAACATACCATAGTCTACATTAAAAAACATTCTATTATTGTCACAAAATGAGACCTTTACGACAGTTTATATCCAATTACTGTACTTCCATTACTCCCATTATTTGTGATCTTGTTGTTCATGTATTTTCCATAGATCTTACATGCTCAGAGTTATTTTCCTCCCCCCACTTTTTCCTCATTATATTTAAGTTTACATAATTTTTGTAACCTAATTTCCAGTTTATGATTCTTTTCTCTCTGTGTCCAATTTGCTGATCTACCCTTAGAGAAAAGTTTTTTATCTCTAATATTGTTTTTATTCCTAGCGTTTTCATTTGTCTCTTTTTTTACATTTCTTATCTTTCTCTAAATTCTCTCACTTACTATCATGCTTTTTATATTTTTCAGCTATATTCTTTAACATATTAGATACAGAATACAAAAAAGAATAGTTCTCAACAGGAACATACAGCATGATATTTAGAGGTCTGAACATTGAAATAGGGAATGGTCAGTTTTGAGACTCAAATAACGGCAAGACATATCTCAAATGTAGAATGAATACAGAAAGAGTTAAAAATTATTAGAAACAACCAAGGTAAATAGAAGATAGATTCAGGAAACCTAACATGAGAATGATCGAACTCAAAAGAAAGAAAAAGGAACAGATAAAATTAGTAGTTAATAAAAATAACAAAATAAAAGTTTCTGAAACAGATGAAATGCATACTTGCAGAAGAGGCTCTTTGTACGCCAGGAGCGATTGGTGAGAAAGCATATTTCATTATAAATTCTTAGAATCCAAACACTAAAAAAACATCATTACAAGCTTCTGGACAAAATAAATAAATTACTAAAGAAAAGCCAATCTGTCTGGCATTGTATTGCACTTCTTACTTGGAACACTGGATGTTAGAAGGTGGTAGAATAGGATATGTCTACAAAATTATTGTGGGGGATGGGAGGGAGGAATGCAACTCAAGAATCATTCACTCAGCCCAAACTGTCTTCATTGTCAAAGTGAAATAAGACATTTGTACACATGTAAAAGAGTATATGTTTTGATTCTAAATTCCAAAATGCAATATCCCTCAAAATATAGAAATTTATTTCTCTCATGTTCTCTCATGTAACAGTACAGAGGAGAGACAGTGAATTGGGGTGCCCTATGGGTTAGTTCAAGAATCTGATTTCTTCTCAATCTGCTGTTCTGCCATTCTGGAAGACAGGGCTTCGCAGCATTTGCTTGTGTCATTGAACCCTCCAGCAGAACGGTGAAAGCTATCTCAAAGTAAATGTTGTAGACGAATAAAATAATTACAGTGTCTTACAAGCAACACTTAACAATTCTGGTGGTAGGCCTAGTAATTACCTTAATTTTGAAGTAGTGTTGAATGTAAATACCAGCTAAATGTGGTAAGTTTATTACAGTTCCCATTTTGTAGGTGAGGGAACGGAGTTATGAATGACCAAATAGCTCATCCAAGTCACATGCTTAGTATTCAGGGCAGCTAGGGTCATGACCTAGGCTGTTTGGCTATGAAGTCATTGTCCTTAGCCACTAAATAAATAAGAGAAACAGGAAAGTAAAATTAATTAATAGCAACATTAATGAATTTTAAAAAGATATCATAAGTGAAAACCTAAACAGATTATTTAAAAAGATCAATAAGAGATAAACAAGTAGTGAACCTAAATAGGGAAAAACTAGAGGGGAAAGAAAACAACTAGAAATGAGAAAGGAGACAGAGCTACAGATGTAATTGAGAATAAAAGTGTGACTACTCATGACGAATGACATATTTCCTGGCATCCCCCGAGGCCTCAGTGAAGTTATCAGTCACAGCCATCCTGTACAGTCTCTGGTCCTGGACTAGCCAGCTAGCCATTGACACTTGTCACTTGCATCAATGAGTTTGGCTTGTTCTTTCAAATTTGAACACTAGATTAAAATGTCTTTGGAGAAATCTAGTGGAGTCAAGCCAGAGTTTAAGGCAATGCCAGACAGGCTGCTGGTCAACCATTCCACTCCAGCCAGAGACCAGAGTTTGGAAACGTGGCTGGCTGCCAGGACTTTGCAGCTAGCGGTGAGTCAGGGCAAGCTGAGGGTCTAGAAGCCAAGGAGTTGGTTAACATAGGAGTGAACAAGTAGGTTCTCCAGGTCAAGTGAACCAAAGCCAGGCTGAGTCAGAGACACCATGGAGCAAGAACACCAGACTGAGTCTAATGGGCTGACAGGAAGTGTTTGCCCACTGGTTGCTGTAACCAGGGAGGGAACGAAAAGCTGGTCAACCACGCCAGATCCAGACACAGCTGCCCTGATGCAAATGAAATTGCAGAAAGGTCCCTATTTACGGCGAGGACACACAGCTCTGTCCTTTCCATGAACATATTTTCATGAATAAAATTTTGATGACCTGGTGGTTTTATCTAGACTGAATGATTATATCTTTCCATTTAAAATCTAATACAAGAGGGACTTTATAAAATAAAGAAACTAAGCACTACAGATATGAGTACCTTCAACAACCATATACACAAAAATGAGGACTTAATGTCAACTTAAATATGTCCACAGTGTTTTCTAGAACTAATTTGTTTACTTTAATATCACCACCCCCGATTCTAGAAGAAATTCTAACCATTTCCACTGGTTAAAATAAAGAAATTTCCCATTTCAGACTTGATTCAAGCCAACCAGAAGCCATTGCTCCTCTCAGACAAAGAGAAGCAGGGTAGTGAAGGCATGAAGCCCTCTGGCCAGGTGTAGATGGACTACTGTGGTAGGGAGATAAAGTTTCCAGACATTTATCTAACCTACTCCTCTAGCTCATCCTTGAGCAACTATCCAGGTTCTTTGAACAAGCAGTTAAGATCAATTGGAAATATACATGTCAACACTTTGATGTCTGCATTGGAGATATCTCTAATTTATGGACTAGGGCATGTGTTATATGCACTTCACAGGCATAAACTTATTTAATGTTCACAGTAACTTTAGGAGATAGGTACCATTATCATTCCTGTTTTATAGATGAGGAAATGGACAAAGAAAAGTAAAGTATCAATAAATTACCCAGGGCATCCATATCAATATTATCTATACTGCAAATTTTGGAGTAAATGTATTTTATCAATATGTTTTTCAGATTATTTATTAGCTGCTCTACATGTTTATATAAGATCTGTGTGGATTTTGATTTAGGACTTCATGAGAATATCCTGAAAAGTTTAACTTCATTCAGAATGCACAAAATTAACTATAAAGAATGACTGTAAAGGAGACAGGATTTTACAACATATTTACAGTTGTCCAAAGCCGTTTCTCAGTCAACATTGTCTTTTATTAAGTATAGCTGCAGTGTTAAATGAGAGAGGAAATTGGCTTGGCTGCTTATACATTTGATTAATAAATGCTGGGGACAATCTTCCATCTCTCAGACCAGAGGTAACACTGTGGACATTTTGCAGGCAGCTGAATTTATAAACTCAGAAATACAGGGCATCATTTTGCAAAGCCCAACACACATAGTGTCCTAGAACCAGACCCTGATACGTCTAAAGAAGGGATCTGAGCCTTTCACTTTAATCTCTCACTCTTTTCAATCAGACACTGAATGTACATGGACACAGCAAAAACTCTCATAATCACATATATTAACTACATTTTCTCTAATCTAAAGCACACTTGAAGCTACCCAAAGAAGGAAGAAAAAGAGGATATGAAATAACAATTAAACAGCAGCTGTTTGGTGTGGCCATTATTTAGCTATTTTCTCATGGTTGTCTGCTCATTCTTCCATATTTGTTTGTCAGTACTGAAGCTGAAAACTGCATTCCAGGATCCTCTGTGATCTCACTGTCTGCTAGGTTTTACTAACAGGAGCTACTGTTGGGAAATCAGAAGTTGTGAGGAGGAGAGAACTAATGTTCGTCGCATTTCCTGCCTCTTTTCCTCCTCCCTTCTTCTGGTGGTGCCAGGAAGTGTCTGGATCCCTTCCACCATTCCAGCTCGTGCAGGGTCGTAGCGCCAGCAGCACCAGCCCCTCTTCCACACCCTCAGGTTCCACTGACCCTTCTTTTGTGCTACTCAGCCTAGAAATGATTACTGACTTCTGGGTTACTTCATACTTCATTTTTTTGCTTTTCCAACATTATAATTCTCATGTAACTCATTTCCTGCACTAAATTGCCTTGGTTTAAATACCAGCATGATTTCTATTTTTTTCTCCTGGACCCAGACTGATTATATGTTCTCTTTGATCCACCCTTGTTCATGAAGACACAGTCCCTGCTATTCTTCAGAACAATTCCTCTGGCTGATGAGTAGGGGAAAAATGCAGAAGGCAAGTGAGGCATGGCAAGCCTTTTGTGCACTGGGCCAGAAAGTCCTACTATGCTAAAAACAATACTCTTTTATAATATGGGTATTCCTAGTTGGGAAGGCTGCCTCAAGGCTGATAACACTTTCTTCAGGATGAATATCGCTCCAGGAACATGAGTGAAGAAAGGATGTAGAAGTCAGCTGACGGGTTCTGCCCAGATGGTAGTTTGCTATCTGTGCTCCCCAGATCACAGCATAACTCTTAGAGACTATATGAAATATTAAGCTTTTTTTTTTAAATCATAGGCAACCTAGAACTTTCCATCTCAAGAAGATGAAGCATGAAATCTGAGTTAGGATATTAAACAAACAATGTGGATTTTCCACTTAGACAACAATAAAATATTACAACTGAAAGGCAACCTAGAGGTCATCAGTTCTAATCATCTTACTTCATGAAGACAAAGGCCAAATCTGAGGCTCTATGGAAAGTAACAGACATAACCAAGGATCATTGTACTACCACTGTCTTGATAAACCTCAGTAGCAATAACTTCTGATGAAAAGAAAGCATCTACACTGGAGTGAATCCAACAAGGTTCCCATTGGAGCAATAGTCTCCAATGACTGATGGAGGTGTAGCGTTAGAGTTCCTCCCAAACAGGCGTCACAAGGGGCCACGCTGCACCATGAATGAAGTCTGCATAACTGGAAGTCACATTAGAGCTCTGGACTGAAATTTCCGATCCAATCCCATCTTTATATTTGTAGCACCCTTAACACCCTGGAAATGTGCTAGAGACACCTTCAAGTTAGTCAGTGTAATAACACAGAATACAATATTCCTTGGAGAAGAACACAGGACATACACTCAGGAATGGACATGGCCCTCATTTATCATGCTGTCCTCCTAGGCCCACCGAACCTAACAGGCCATTAGACCAGCTATTGTACCATCCTACAGTCACAGAATTGCTTAGAGAGTCTGGTCAAGATTCCTGGATTTCTCATGCTGAGTCAATGCCTTCTCCATGAAAGCACAAAAGAGTGATAAAATTGTATAACTATACGAGAATTTTCTTTTACTGAATACTTTTTATAATAAGTAAATTGGGAATTATAATTTTATTGAATATATTGAAACCAGACCCAGATGTAAATAAACAACCTTTTCCCTAATTAACACAAAGCAATGTGATATATATTTGTAAATGTATTTTTAAATGGGCCCTATCTTTAACTAAAATACAGTAGTCTATACTCAATTCACTTTTAGAATTTAGCTAAAATAAATCATGATGCATTTTAAAAATAGAAACTGACACTGGTTCCAATGTGCTTAAACTGTCGATTGATTTTGTTATTTAAATTCTGCATTTCAGCAAGCATTCTAATAATTTTTAAGTAAGTTCTCTAGTAGTTTTTCAGATAATTGTTCAGAATATCCTACTTACATAGTTCACAAAAATGATTTTCATTGAACACACATTTGAAACCAGAGAATTGCCAATTTCTAAACAATATTTTTATTATTACTTTGGTTAGTTTTATTTCAAAGAAGAATACATTGGCTATACATCTTCAGAAGGGTTTCTTTTTGAGAAAGCAAGCAATTTTTTAAAAATAGTGCTTCTATTTCAAAAGAATGAATATCTTCAATTATAACAGGGTGCTACATTTTAATCATATGGCTCTTTGTCCCATAAAAAAGTGCCATTCATTCACAAAAATATGGAAAGCTATTGATTCTAATTAAGTCTTAATAGGGTTTTGATGAACATTTGAATATAAAACTTTAAAAGAATTTATGCTTATTGAAATAGCTTCAACTGAATTTCCTCAAATCCAGTTTTTAAAAACCCACGTGAGCATACTTAAATATAAAAACCTTAAAGCTAAAAGCTTATCTCAAAGTCAAATTGGTTGAATAAGCATAATTCTCAATCAAAATACAATAATGTTTTGTTAATACCAAAGCAAACAGATTTTATAATTTTTCCATTCATAGATAAAAGGCAAATGCTTTCATCCCAAGTGTCTCAGTGATAAAATATTTAATGTAACATTGCTTAATAGACATATAAAAACAATTAGGGCTTAGATGATAAACCTTAAATAAAGGTCAAACTTAAATGTGTTAGACTTTCCAAATTTCTGCTTATATTTGTTTACTCTATTTAGTCTGCTTTCTCCCTAGGAATACATGTGTACTGCACACACCAAGGGTCTTTTGACAACTACTATAGTCACAAAAATACAATAGTTTTGAAAAAAGAAAAACAGAACATATTTATTTTTTTAGCTAAAACTCACATCATTTTTTCAAAGTTCCTTTCGAATAACTCCCCGAGCCAGCCTTTGTCACTAGATGTTAATGCAGTTCACCTTATTCTCTGAATTCACTGGACTCTCCCCCGACCGCTGAACACAGTGGGCCCCAGCAGTGGTTTGCTGGTGAACTGAACAAAAGGCAATGAGTCTTTCACCCACAGTCACACTCCTTGGCAGGCAGCCGCAGTTATACGCCACTTGAATATTTGTTCTTGCAAACGTAGTTTCATCCAACCAACTCATTTCAAACACTAAAGGTAGTTTTTAAGTTTCCTTCTTTTTTATTTATGCCTCTGCAACAAAACTAGACGTGATATTATTTAAGAACAATTTTGACCTTAAAATCCAGCCATCTTAACCCTCTAACCCTGAAACTTGGGGGCAGCTCTCAACATTACTCTCAAGTTTATTTTAGATAATATATAAGGCTATACTTGACAAAGTACCTTATCTTAAAAATCATTAAAAATTTGCCCTACAGGATTATGGAAAATGAATAATACTACTGTCTTACTGTGGTGTTGGACATAGGTTATTAAACATTAGTAAATCCTAGTTTCCAACATAGTGTGCTATTTTTATCATTAGGCTAGGAGAATTCAAGATTTGTAATCCCAAATTTCATTGCATACAAATTTTCATATTAAAAAGAAATAAACACAGAAAGAGGCTATAAAGCTACAGGTGTAATAAAGTGGCATGAAGAATGTGTTAAGAAGGAAAAATACATAGAAATAATATATACCCAGCAACATGATAAAAATGAAAATTTTATCCTATAAATACCTGCAGCTAGAACCAAGTAAAATTGAGAAGGAAGTAGGCAATATTATGTCTGTAAACTTCTGCCCTGTCTTTTCTTCCTCCCACCCCACCCTGAGCACTCAGAACTCCCGAATAAGAATTTTCACGGAACCAAATTGGTGATCGATAAAAGGTAGCAAAAGTCTGAGTCTTTTTAGGGTATATGGCCTCTCTGTATTAAAAGAAACTTCATAAAAGTTGAATTACAACTATAGGTTTAATTATAATGTGACTAAGTAGTTACTCCTTATTTCTTTTCCTTGGTACCATTTTTTACCTTTTAGTTTGTTTGATTTAATATTGTCAAGTACAGTTACTTTGTAGTTAATTAAATTATCTATTTTATGTTTTGATTTTAAAAATTTAGGATCTTGTGGGAATGAAGCTAGGAGTTACCGTTTTCTCATTCCAGAGTCTGCATTTACATGAAACATTTTAGCTGGTGTAGATTTCTTTGTGGAGGACTTAGCAGAGATAAACATAAAATTCATCCCAGAAACTTGATTGGAATAAGAGAAAGAAGGGACCTGGTACATTTTCATGATCTCCTAAGCTGTTGTTGCATGTATACTTACGATTGTTTCTCCCTTTTCGGGAAATTTTAGAGCTAAACACCAGAATGTACACATTTCCCTTCTATTCCTGAACTGACTTTGCTATCTAGAAAGTGCACTAATCTATAAAATGAAACTAACATTTGGCTCCTCCCAAGAAGTCAGTTGAGGGATAATGAATTTAGCTTTAAAAAAAAGTTCTGTGAAATCGTAGTGTACACTGATTCTTTATATATTATTAATTTCAACTCAAAAGTCTCATCATTGAAACATGGTCTCACTGCAACTTCCTTCTCTTGGCTGAAGCTCAACAATTCCTAAAAACAAAGATCATTGCAGACATCTGATTTCTAAATTGTTGAACTAAAGAGAGGCATATACTAGGGCCATGTTCCTCTGGGCACTTGTTTATCTTGGGTTCAGTTGGTGTGTTACAGAAATATATTAGACCCTCGATCCCAGGAGGAATGTGAAACTGTGAGAAAGACAAAATCTGGCTGACCTTCTGCAAAAACAGCCAGCCAACCCTGCTGAGAGGCAGCAGCAGCAAAAGCAGAGGCCAGGACTATTGAGTTTTTGTTTTGGAGGATGATAATTTGTTAAAAAATGTTTTAACTATAGAAGGAGTAACTGGGCTACACCCTCCCATTTCATCTGCATTAGGGCAGATAACAAATGGCGATGCATAATCTATATGGGTAATGGTGTCAATGAAAGATCAAGATTATACATGATACTTGCTAAATTTGTTATGCCTCATTAGTGTTGTGGCTTATTACAGAGAGCTCCACGGTTCCCAGGCATTCCCTCATGGGCTGTCCTGATGGATAATGCAAATAAAGAAAGGAAAAGCACCAATGACAATGCTCACAGTGCATTTGTCAGGGGCATAGTTAGCTGGATTAGGTATGCTCCGCATTTTCTTTCACCGTCACGTATTGATCTGAATTTATAGTCACGCTCACTTAGCGCTGCAGTATTTTCCACAATGGTGTTCTCTCAAAGTGCAAATCTCACTCAAACCAAATTTTCCAGAAGAATATCTGTATTTTCCAGTATAAAAATGCCATTTGGCTAGTCAATGCTCCTTTGGATCTGTAATTGAAAGAAAAATTTATATATAGGTTAGACTTTTTAAAGTTTTCTTTAAAAGGAAAAAAGAGCGTAATGATTCTAAAGGCAATTTGCAAATGGCAAAGCATTGAAAAATTGTATACTTGAGTTCTTTTTGAGGTTAATTAAAAGAAACAAGTTCATCACCCTTCTAATCCTAGAGACAACCTTAGTTCAGGATCTGGGTATCTCTCCCTTTCTCCTCACCAGATTCCAGCCACTGATGCTCTTAAGGAAGATCGTGTTCCTAGGGCCACTTTGAATGCATCACCTGGATCTAGATTATGTCCAAGATTGATGCATTGTACTTTCTTTGAATGCCACCAAAGCAGGCCCTGTTTTTCATTTGATAATGTGGCCTATATTTATATTAAGCTATGTCAGAGAAAGAGGTGGGGTGCTAGCAGTCAACATCATCAAGAGCACCTGAGCATTTTAAGGGAAAACCGCCTACAACATTGAAAAGAGCATGGGGCACTGTAAAAGATTATAGTCTGTAATGAGGTGTTGGATCACCCATTTTCACCTTTGATTGGTTCTGCCAGTTCCTTTAGTTATTCTACCCAGTACCCGATAAACATGTCTACTTATCCAAGAAAAATTTTTGATAACTCCTTTCTTTAATACTCACATATTTATCGTGGTTATTTTTTAATGGGGCTATACCATGGATGAAATGCTCTGATTAAAGAGAATTCTATGGGGGGGTGGAAAGCTGGAAAGGTCATCAGATGAAGAAAAAAAACATTATTGAAAAAAGAAACATATGAAGATATTCATTGCCAATAATCACTCTGTTTTTGCACATGAATAGGAAAAATGAATTAGGAATAAATCAGGGAAACAAACAGTGTCTTATCAGGAATCTCCAGAGAGAAGTTTGCCACTAGAAGTGAAGACAATTCAGGCTTTTTGAATGCTAAAGATAGGAGGAATCTTAGTGGCCCTCTTGTTCGATTTACACAACACCAGAGCTTTAGTGGAAACTTGAGAGTATGTTTCATTTAAAGAAACTAAAGTATAGGAAGTTTATCTAGATATAATCTAGTTAGGGGAAAAAAGAAGGGCCTAGAAATCCAAGTGTTCCTAATATGACACAGGGCTCTTTCCATCACATGACACTGCCCCACATACCTGGGAATCTAGGGTGACCCACATGCCACAGAAAGGTCTAAGGAAGAAATGCAGCGAGACTGAAACTAACTTTCTAGGTAGCTCTGGAGTGAACCAAGGTTATGATACTTAAGGTAAAATGCAGTGAAATGTTAGCAAGAACAGAACTGAACAGTACTTTGTGTGTGTGCATGGGGGTGGGTACAGAATTATTACTATTAAGTTTAATTGTTAATAAAATATCTGTTTTCAATATTTGAAAAGAACCTATGAGTGGGAAAGTATGTTAATCTTCTGTGTTACCCGTTCCCATTGTCATCTGGCTGTTTGATCCAGAAATCCATAATCTAGGCATCACTTTTCTAAACATAGGAAAGTTATGCTGAGAAAATAAGCATCCAGAGAGAAGCTTGCAAGCATTAATCTTAATAACTATGCCCCAAATACTATATTGCTATTGATTATAATGTAGCAATAACTCCTTTTAAAAATACTAGGATTTATAAAATCAAGTACATCTTTTTAAAGATAATTCACTTGAAAGGTTTTATACTTATTCAATCATTCAACCAATGTCTCATTTCCTATAATGTGCTAGCCATGGTGCTGGGTACTAAGGCAAGATCAACAAGCACTTCAAATGTAATGCTGCGGCTTTCAAACTTTTTTGACAGTGACTCCCAGAAAAAGTACATATGACATAGCAAATTAATGTTTCTTCGTGTTTAGCCAAAAGTTTCTATCTACACTATCTACACTATCTAAAAAAACATATTTTTTCTATCTACACTGATATTTTATTTTCTGTTCTATATTCTCCCTTTCCTTTCCACTCCATTTCATCTTATCCCATCCATTTCATTTCCTAACTACTAAATTGACCTTGTGTACTAAAAATAGACAACATCCAGCATTCTGAAAAGCACCTGGGGCCAGGACTGAAAGCATGATTATCATAATAAGTACGTTAGTGATTATGTTATAGTGTGAATGGTATTTCACACCATAGACTAGAGGATGGGTAGGTAATTCAGATTGAGGGGGGCATGTTCGGATAAGATGTGAGGTGATGCTAGGAGTACTGAAGGAGAGTAGGTGTCAGGTAATTAGGTGTAGAAGACGCTTCAAAATAAATTGACAAACAAAGTAAAACCAGTGGCATATGTACATGGAATAGACTGACAGATCTTAGACAAGAGGGTTTGGGAGGACCAGAAGAGATTAGCAAAAGAACATGTATGCATATATGCATAGCCCATGGACAGCAGTGTGGTGAAGGCTGGGGGTGGAGTGCAGGGCCTAGGAAAAAGGAGGCAAAGGGGGGGAATGGGGAACATCTGCAGTAGTGTCAACAATAAAAAAAAGATACTTCCTGGGGAGAAATAAGAAAATGTAAATACAATGAAGCGTAACAGACAGAGAATTACAAAAACGTTGGTGTGTCTGAATGATACTGTGTTGGCAAAAGAAGCAAAACAGTGCAGTATCTCAGCTTGCCAACTGAGAAAATTATCGAGAAAATCCTTGATTAATTGTAAAATAATCAAACTATTTTAGGATGATCAATCTTTGCAGTGATATTGTCATTATTCAAAGCAATTGTTGAGCTTTCCCACTTGAAATTGCCTTTACAGTTTATTTAATGAGCATCAAAATAAATTAATCTTATTACTAAATAGCCACACCTGGATTTGGATAATTTTTGGGTAGTTCCAAAGATCAAATCTATTTTCAAAGCTTCAAGAGTTGTTAGTTATGAGAACAATCAAAAGAATATTCAAAACACTTTTTGGTTTAACAAGACACTTGGCTAGCAGTGTCTGATACAGCTTCTCAAACTGCACACTGAAAGAAGCAAAAAAGGATAGAAATTCGAATCACTACCAAATGAATGATTGATTATATAGGGGACATATCTTGGGCTATTAGAAAAATAGAACTGCATAGAGGAAACACCACCTCCACTTTACCTCATGGAGATAAATTTATGAAAACATAATTTTATGAAATGTAGAGAAACATAAAGCATAGTAAGACTACCATTTCACATGTCCTCAATTGCTTGCCCCCAAACTCACAGCCCCAAGACAGGCCCTAATTAAGTCCCCTGGAACTGGTTTGGGTAGTTTTTGTCACCAGTATGTGACAAATACAGAAATGTAGAGTGCTTAGAAATGTTCACAGGCATGTGACATCGTGTTGTATTTAAGCATCCGATTAGTGGGCTTGTTTCATTGCATAGGAAATAGATCAGGCTACATGTTGTTAAAATCATGTGGTATGTCACATGCACAGCAAGATGTAGACTGGTCATACGTAGTAGCCCATGTGACATACATTAGGGTCAGTTTCCAATTATAACTTGTCAGTGTAAAATTCTTTTAAAATTATTTATTATTGCCACTTGTCCTTTTAGCAATCACTTTAATTTTTAGTCAAACCTATTTTTAAATTTATAGTGTAGCATTATTTAATAAATTAGAGATGTACAATTTATATTATTTTTAACACAAACTTGCAAGTAGCAAACAACGCTTTCTGGAAATTTCTTGTAAAAACTTTTTTTTTCTTTTTTTAAAAATTATTTTATCATTGTTCAAGTACAGTTGTCCACATTTACCCCCCACCACTCCCCGCCACCCCAGCCATCCCAACCTCCTTCCACTGCTTCCACCCCACTTTGGTTTTGTCCATGTGTCCTTTATAGTTGTTCCTGAAAACCCTTCCCCTCTTCCCTGCCATTATCTCCTCCCACCTCTCCACCGGTTACTGTCTGATTGTTCTTAATTTCAATGTCTCTGGTTATATTTTGGCATATTTTTTTGGCTTGCTTGCTTGTTTTGTTGATTGGGTTCCACTTAAAGGTGAGATCATATGGTATTTTTTATTGCATTAGTAGTGATTAGCCAAATCATGATTATGAAAGCAATTTCATATATATAAAGACTGACAAGTTTAGATCAGTTTTACTTGGAAGTAAATATCTTCATATGTTGAGTTCAACCTTGCAGCCATAAATATGTTGAAGTGTACAAACCCCTGGTGTGCCATTTGCAGAGATACACTGACTGTTGAAACAGTGGAACCATTGTAAGGTAAGCAGTATTTACATTTTTCAAAAGACATAAAATAGTAAGTCCAAAACCAACAGAATTTTTCAAAGAAAACTATGGATTTTAAAAGCCAAAAAAAAAAAAACAAAACACCAGTCACTACTTCATAGTGTATTCCTGCAAAGAAGGACTTTGGATTACTAAAAGTAAACCACCATAGGTAATTGTCAAGACATTAGTTAAAGTCTGCACTAAGTATGTTTGCTTAGAACTGTTGAAAGATCTACAGCATAGAAGAGAGCTCAAGTGTCACTCCTCCATGACACAATGTCCCAGGATATTCAGGAATTAATTTCTGATGTGAAAGACCAATTTATAGAACAAATAATACTAGCAATGTACTTTTTATTGCAACTTGATAAATGTACACATATTTCCAATGTGACATTTTTAAGTATATGTATAATTTGAACATGATAATATAAAAGAATTTTCCAGCTTTATTCAGGATAAACAATAATTTGTAAATTACTACTGCCACTATGAATAACTGTATTGTCAACAATTGTGGTTTAGAGTTCACATTCTATGTAGGATGTATTTTATAGCACAGCTGAACTTACAGGAAAGCATTCTGGAGTTATTAACTAGATGAAGGAATTTATTTCAGAATGTGAATCAACATTCGGCATCCATGATTGAGACACTCTTGCTACAAAAAAATAAAAGTCACTTGTGCAAAACAGTTTGTGTTTGACATAGTAAAAATCATGAACTACATAAAAGCTAGTGTGCTTATATTTGATGTTATTCCTGTAGATATCATATTAAAGCTGATCATAGGTAACTGTTACTGCATTTTGAGGTACGATGTTCATCCAGGGGGAAAAAATCTATTAAAAATGCTTGAATTATAAAATGGATTGATAATAATTCTGTCAAATAAATTCATCTAGTTCCAACTTTTAAATGGTGTAAAACAGTCAGCCTTACTTTATTTTCTTATATTCTTATATATTTAATGCCCTTGATACAGCCGTGTAATGAAGTAATTCGACAGAAGTACAGAACCCTGGTGACAAATCATACATTGAGATCCATACAAGGAATGTCTGCATGATTGTCAAGCAAGCAAGAATCTGAAGAATAGAAGTTCACTTTTGAAACTTTTAAACCAAAATTATGTAGTGCTAAAGTCATTAAAAAGTCTTTTATAAGAGTTTGGATTTAGGATGTAGCGTGGTATCAGTAGAATTGAAATGCAGTATTGGAAAGCTAACCCTTTGGATTTTAGTTTCCCTAATAAAAACAATAGCTATGCCTTACAAAAGTACCACTGTGTTACTGAAGGGATTCCGACAGAAAGTGTCTTTATCTTTTCAAAGAACCAACTCTAGGCTTCATGGATCTTTTGTGATGTTTATTTAGTCTCCGTGTCATTTATATGCACTCCAATCTTTTATTCCCTTCCTTCTACTTACTCCGGTCTTTGTTGTTCTTTTTCTAGTTCTAGGTGTAACGTTAGATTATTTATTTGAGATTTTTCTTGCTTCTTGAGGTAGGCCTGTAATTCTATGAACTTCCCTTTCAGGACTGCTTTGCTGTGTCTCATAGGTTTTGGGTTGTTGTGTGTTCAATTTTATTTGTTTCCAGGTAATTTTTTATTCCTTGATCTCATCGTTAACCCATTCAATAACATGCTATTTAGCCTCCATGTGTTTGAATGTTTTTCATTGTTGTTGTTGTAGTTGATTTCTAGTTTCCTAGCATTGTGGTCAGAGAGGATATTTGATATGATTTCAATCTTCTGGAATTTATTAAGGCTTATCTTGTGTCCTAGCATGTGGTTTTTCTTAGAGAACACTCTATGTGCGTTTAAAAGAATGTATATTCTACTGCTTTTGGATGAAATGTAATGTAAATATCAATTAAATCTATCCAATCCAGTGTGTCATTTAAGGTTGCTTTTGTCTTGTTAATTTTTGTCTGGAAGACATATTCATCTATGTCAATGGGGTGTTAAAATCCTAAACTATGACTCTATTGCTGTCAATGCCTCTCTTAATATCCACTAAGATTTTCTTTATATATTCAGGTGCTCCTATGTTGGGTGCATATATGTTTACAAGGGTTATAGTCTCTTGTTGACTCAAGCCCTTTAATATTATGTGATGCCCTTCTTTGTCTCTTTTTATGGGCTTTGTTTTGTCTAATATAGGTATTGCTACCCCATCTGTTTTTTTCACTTCCACTTGTATGGAATATTTTTTTGATTCCTTCACTTTCAGTCTTTGTGTATCTTTTGTTCTGTGGTGGGTCTTTTGTAGACAGCATATATATGCGGGTCATGTTTTCTCATCCATTCATTGAACTACCCTAAGTCTTTTGATTGGATCATTTAATCCATTCATGTTTAAAGTTATTATTGATAGGTACTTATTTATTGACATTTTATTCTTTATACATATGTTCCTTTCTATATATATATGTCTTTTCTTCTTTCTTCTAGAAGAAGTCCTTTAACATTTTTTTGCAATACTGGCTTGGTGATAATAAACTCCTTCAGTTATTTTTTTGTTTGTTTGTTTTGTCTTGGAAAATCTTTATTTTTCCTTCAATTTTAAGTGACAGCCTTACTGGATAGTTCTTGGTTGTAAGTCCCTGCTTTTCATCACCTGAATATTTCATGTCAGTCCATTTCTGTTGGGAAATCAGCTGACAGTCTTATGGGATCTCCCTTGTAAGTAGCTAATTGTCCTTCTCTTGCTGCTTTTAAGAATTTATCTTTGTCTTTAACTCCTGCCAGTTTACTTATAGTGTGTCTTGGTTTGGGTCTTTTTGGGTTCATCTTGATAGAGAGTCTCTGTGCTTCCTGAATTTTTCCTTTATCAGCTTAGGGGAATTTTCAGCCATTATTTCTTCAAACAGGTTCTTGATCCCTTGCTCACTCTCTTCTCTTCTGGTACCCCTATGGTGCAGATGTTGCTATACTTGATGTTGTTCCAGAGCCTCCTTAAATTTGTCTCATTTTTTAAAATATTCTTTTCTTTTTATTGTTCTACTTGGGTGCTTACTGTCATCTTGATCTGTAAATCGCTGATTGATCAGGTGTTTCATTTAACCTGCTATTGATTCCTTCTGGTAAATTCTTCATTTCAGATATTGTATTTTTCATTTCTGACAGGTTATTTTTTATGGTGTCTGTGTCCTTTTAAATGCTTACCGTCTCTTTGTTTAAGTTCTCCTGAGATCATGCATTCTTCCCATAAGGTCCTTGAGCATCCCTAAAACCATTGTTTTAAACTCTGCATCTGGTATCTTTGTTGGTTCATTTTCATTTAATTTTTTCTAGGGATTTCTATTATTCTTTCATTAGGGGCATATTTCCTTTTATTTAAAAGATTTTATTTACTTTCTAGAGAGAGGGGAAGGGAGGGAGAAAGAGAGGGAGAGAAACATTGATGTGAGACACATCAGTTGGTTGCATTTGGCATGTCCCCAACCAGTCATGTGGCCTACAACCCAGGCATGGGCCCTGAGTGGGAATCAAACTGGTGACGTTTGGCTCACAGGCCAGCATTCAACCCACTGAGCCACTCCAGCCTGGGCTGTGGCATATTTCTTTGTCTCCCCAGTTTGTCTGCCTTTTTGTGTTTGACTCTGTATATTAAGTCAATCTGCTATGACTTCCACACTTGTTATGAGGCTTTCTGATGTACCTGTGTGTTCTGGGTCTCAGTTGCACAGTCTCCTAGGCCATTTGAGTTAGGTGTTTTAGAAATGTTTCTGGTGTGGGTTATGTGCCCCCTCTGTTGTATTTGAGTCTTGAGTGCTATTGGCCTGTTTGTGGTTGGAGTTAACTCTCAGACTGTCTGACTTAAGGATAAACCTCACTCTCAGTGTATGATCACTGTTAAGAGGCTGCCCCCAAGGTAGATTTGTTCCCAGCAGATTCTGGTGCCTGCCAGTGACCCCTTTGGCTATGCCATTTGTATGGCTAGTTGGGTAGAGCTGTGGTGAGGTTCGAAGCCCACCACTAATTGTGTTGGTTCCCTGTCCATTTGGATGGGGTTCTAGTGCGGGTCACTGCCAGATGTTGTGTATAACTGGTATTGGGTTACCTGTCTGGAGCTACCACAGTATTCACTGGTTGTGGCTGTGTCTACTAGGCTGTGTGTGCATGCGAAGGGCCAAGCTGTATACGAGGGTTAGCTTACTGCAGCTCTGTGCTGGGGGCAAATCAATAAAAGGTCCAAGGCTCTCTGAGGTTGGCATTCACTTGTCAGCTACTCCTCCATCCCCTGAGGTTGCCTGGACTTCCTCCAGAGCCTTCTGAAGAAAGACTGTAGAGTACGCTCAAACTAGCCTTGCCTGGCTGCCCCTTTCACACATCATAGTCTTGGTAGGGCAGGGCTGCTGGGTCAGGAGGATGGAGCTAGTGGGGTCTCTTCTTGGGGGCAGTATGGTCAGACACTCAATGCAGTTAATGTGGCCCTTACTCCAGAGCTATTGCACTCAGTCTCTGATATCCTCCAACTTGACTGCCTCAGGAAGAGTGTTCCACCAGTTCAGGTTGGGTGCAGCCAGTCAGCCCCACTGCAGGAGCAAGCTTAGCAGGGTGAGGCCACTGGAACTTGTGAAAACATATCAAGACAGTCTTCTGTTGTGGGTGGTACCCATCAACCTCACTTGAACCCCAAACCAAAGCCTCTCAGGGAGAGGCACCTTAAGTTCACATTGCTGAGTGACCTTTTCTTCTCCCTATAGATCTGAGCTCAGCAGGATGGGGCTGAGACTTGGGAAGCTAGAACAAAAGGTCTCCCTTTGGGGGTGGTGCTGGTTGAGCTTGCAGATGGGGAGGAAAGACTGGCTCCTGCTCCAAAGTCTCACAGTTCAATGTTGGAGTGTCTGCCTATTGTCTCTCCAGAGAAAGAGTGCACCATAGGTCCCTGTTGGGTATAGCCAAACAATCTTTCCTGACGGACTCAAGCTTGGCAAAGTGGTGTTGCCAGTGTTTGGAGGACCAGGTTAGAGCACTTACCAGACTGGTGCTGTAAGAAAAGGAGCACCCAACCCTGGGAAGATAGCATCTGAAGGCAGTGTGGGATGTTGACCCAGAACTGGGACCTCCAGATCTTTCTTTGAGGCCATACCACCCAGATCTTACCTTTATGACTCCCATATGCCCTGAGTCACCTTCTCTCTACCAGAGCCCTGGGTGAGTGCCCAACAGCAAGCTCCTGTGCATTGGCCTTTTAGGAGATCAGCTGGAATTCTAGCCGACTCCCTCCTCTTCCAGGAGGACAGAGTCCCTGCTGATTTCCACTGCCAGATGCTCTTCAGGCTCCACTCTCAGCCCTGGTGCTCTGGGTTGGAGGTCCTAGCATGAGGTTGAGACCCCACACTCCACAAGGGGTCTTTTGCAGCTGATATATCCTTCCGGCTTCTCCGTCACTGCACGTGGGTGCAGGGGCCAGTCCTCTCTGTGTTTCAGCCTTTCTTACTAGTATCTCTGTAGCTGTTTCTATGAATCCTTGGATATAATACTTTTGTTCAGCTATCCTTTGGTTGATCATTCATGTTGATTGCACTATAACTTAGCTGTTAATTTGGTTTGGCACCAGGAGGAAATGAATGTAATTTCCACCTACTCTATAGCCATCTTGAAACTCCTGAGACCAATCATATTTTTAAAAGAACTTGTACAAATGAAAATATGTAACATATAACATATGTAATTATAAACCTGTTTTATGGGATGGGATTAATATCAGAGCAGCAATGCAGAAGAAAATCTCAGTGAACTTTAAGATGTAGCAATAGAAACTGTTCAAAATGAAACACAGAAAGAAGCCTAGAAATATAATCAGTAACCTGAAAGACAATATCATGCAAACTCAAACAAATTAACATACATGTAAATAGATCCCAGAAAGGAAAGATATAATGAAGAGAAAAAATAATGTAAGAAATACCACAAAAAACTTATAAAATTGATGGCAATTACAAAAACAGATCCAAGAACCTTAATGAACAACAGCTAGAATAAACACTAAAACATACACACATTCACACACACACATCCATCACATGCTCATCAAATTACATAAGAACAAAAATAAATAAAAGGAATCTGATAAGAATGCAGAGAAAAAGTCACATTATATAGAAAGGAACAAACTTTATTTTAAAACAATCTAGTTCTAAAACAACTACAAAGAGGCTACTAGAACTAATAAGTGAGTTTAACAAGATTTTAGTATTAAATATTAATCTGTAAAAATCAACCCTGGCTCTAAATCCAGTAAGTTTTTGAAATAAAGACACCATTTACAATAGCATTAAAAAATCTAAATTACTCAGAATAAGTTTAACCAAGATGTACTTGGCCTATACACTAAAAACTTCAGTTGCTGAAAGAAATTAAGAAACATCTAAATAAATCCAGGAAGATACCATTTTTGTGTACTAAAAGCTTCGAGCTGTTAACATTTTAACTTCACAAAATCAATTTACTGATACAGTACAATCCCTATAAAAATCCCAGTAAATGTGTTTTATTTGTTCAAATTAAAAAGCTGTTTCTAAAATTTATATGGAAATAAAAAGTACCTAGAATAGCCAAACCAACTTTGAAAAGAAAAAATAAAGTCAGAAGACTGATAGTACCTGATTTCAGGACTTGAATAATATTTCTCCAAAAAAGTGCAAATGACCGATAAGCACAAGATTCCCAACATCATTACCCATTAAAGGAATACAAATCAGAACCATAGTAAGATACCACTTTATTCCTACTAGAATGACTATATTAAAGAAGACAGATAACAGCAAGTGTCAGGAGAAGGAATTATAAACCTCATACGTTGATGATGAAGATGCAAAATGGTGCACTTTGGAAAACAGTTTGACAGTTCTTCAAAAGAGTTTAAGAACTGACAAATCTAGAGATTGAGAATGGGTTAGAGGGTGCCAGAGGCCTGAGTGAAGTGGAGTGAGGTGTGGCTTGCTAATGGTCATTGGGTTTCTTTGGAGATAACGATATGTCCTGGAATTATGTATTGATGATTTCCACAACTCTGTGAGTGCACCAAAATCCATTGAATTGTACACTTCAGAAGGGTAAATATTATGGTGTATAAATTATATATCAATTTGAAAATTGATCAGATCTAATTATAAGTGTTAAAACTATAAAAATTTTAGAACAGAAGAGTATCCTAAAGAAATTGAGTAAAGATTTTGAAATTTAATTTTTTAAAATACTGGCTGTAATATGAAAGGATGCTCAGCATCACTAGCCATCAGAGAAATGCAAATTAAAACCACAGTGAGATACCACTTGACACCAGTCAGAATGGCCATCATAAACAAAGCAACAAACAACAAGTGCTGGTGAGGATGAAAAGGGAACCCTAGTACACTGTTGGTGGGAATGCAGACTGGTGCAGCCACTGTGGAAAACAGTATGGAATTTCCTCAAAAAACTAAAAATGGAACTGCCTTTTGACCCAGCAATACCACTGCTGGACTACACCCTAAGAATTCCGAAACACCAATCCAAAGGACCTATGCACCCCAATGTTCATAGCAGCCTTATTTACAACAGCCAGGTGCTGGAAACAGCTTAAGTGTCATCAGTAAATGAGTGGATCAAAAAACTGGTATGTTTACACAATGGAGTACTACACAGCAGAGAGAAAGAAGGAGCTCCTATCCTTTGAGATACCATGGATGGAACTGGTGAAATAAGTCAGGTGGTGAAAGACAAATACCATGATCTCACCTATAAGTGGAACCTAATCAACAAAACAAACAAGCGAGTAAAAGAGAACCAGAGGCATGGGAATAAAGATCAAACTGACAGGGGCCAGAGGGGAGTGGGGAGAGGGATAACAGGGGAAAGAAGGGGAAAGACAAGTCAAGGAACATGTATAAAGGACCCATGGACAAAGACAAGGGGGGAGAAGGATTGAATGTGGGAGGTGGGGGGTGGGTATGGCAGGGGACAGTAATGGGGGAAACATGGAAACAACTGTAATTGAACAATAAAATAAAGAAAAATAAAAATGATAAGTTGGTTTTATCTATTGTTTTTGGTTTATTCTAACTTGTAAGGATGCTGCAATATCATGAAATATGTCAACATAATACAGCATGTCATTTATATATTTTTCAATAAATATAGAAAAAGCATTGGATAAGTTTGATTACCTATTTCTGACTTGAAAATACTATGCTAGGAATAGAAAATAACATCTTTAACTTGATAAAGTTTATACAAATATATCAAAAATCTTAAGAAAATATTTTTATGGAAATATTTAGATATATTTTCTTTAATACAGAGAATAGAGTATGCTAGTGTTACTTCCAATCTTACTATAGTACCAGAGGGCTGTTGAATAGTATGAGACATGACAATGTAGAAAGGCATAGGCACTTCAGTAAAAGAGGTTAAATATCCCATTTTTATTATGTGATCATCTCCAGAAAAGAGACAGAATTAGGGCAGCAAATATTATACAAATGTTTTCTTGACACCAGCAAGATCATCCAAAATTATGATAATTGAAAAGTGTTATTTACATAGCAACAAATATAAAATATCTAGGAATTTCACCTAAGAAAGAAAGAATAAACCAATCCTTTACAGGTGAGATTTTAAAAACATCATTAAGCAAAACTAAACAATAATGTATATTCCATTTTTTTATATAGAAAGTTTTAATATTATAAACATTTTATCTAAATTAATTACAATATAATACCAATCAAAATCCCACCTGGCATTTTATAGGAATGTGACCAATATATTTCAATTCACATGAAAATATTAAGGGACCAAAAACCTTATCAACTTTAATAAAGAGATCAAAGAAGAGATGCTTGTCCCTCCAGATGTTGGGGCATAACATAAGCTACAGTAATGAACAGTGTGATACTCATATGAAAAATGGGATGGAAAAGAGTCTAGAGAAAGAACTATTTATATACAGACAATAAAGATTAAAACTGCACAAAAAATATCAGTGGAGAAAGACAAAATATTTAGCAGATGGTGTTGAGACACTGCTCACTCACTATATACGGAGATACCTAACTCACACCACAATAAAAAGAAATGAATTGCAGATGAAATAAAAACCAAAATAGGAAAGGTAAACGTATGATAACCTACCTAATGCTCTGGCTTCGAGGTCCAACAGAACACAGGAAGGGGCTGATGCATAAAAAGTAATGGGTTGAATGATTTGAAGTACAGTGGAAGTGTCTGCAGGGCAGGGTAAGAAGAAAGGCTCAGATGAGATGGAGAGAGCAGCACAGGAATGAGGGGCAGGAATGATTAAATATGATTGGGTTGCTAGAGGAGACAGAGGCATGAAGAGGAGATAGTGCTTTTAGAAGTCAGTGATAATTTTATTTTTGCTTTATTTTTAATAATATGGTATTTCTCAAACATTTGCTTGCATCAGGATAATCTGGAAGGTTTGCTAATGCCCAGAGGGGGGAGGCCTGACCTCCAGAATTTCTGACTCAGTAGATCTGGGCTGAGGCCTGAGAATGTTCATTTCTGATGAATTTTCAGGTGATGTTAAACTATTGCTACTCCAGGTACCAGCTGGGAAACAGTGCTTTATACTTCAAAGCCAGGAATCCCATAGTACCATATTTTGCCATGTATAATGTGCACTTTTTGCCCAAATTTTTGAGGGAAAAATATGGGTGTACATTATACATGAGTAATACCTGAAATACCTTGTATCTGTTCTTTGTTTTGTAATTATTTGTTACATACAATTTCTTGTACCATAATATGTTAAAAAATAAATCCTAAAATTCCTTTATAATACAAAACAAGTATCTAAATATAAAAAAATGGAATGAAAAAATTAAAATGAAAGATTTTTTTCCCTGAAAGTTTGGACCAAAAACATGGGTGTGCATTATACACGGCAAAATATGGTATATTGTGAAGGTCCAGGGCAGTGACTGTCTTTGGGAGCACTGAGTGGTTGGTCATTTATATAACTTCAGTTTTTAGGAAGATGCTTAATGTATAGAAATATTCATTAAAACCTTGCCCCAGGGATGAATGAATGAATAAATGACCCATTTTAGGGATCAGGAAATGGAGGTTTGAGGAAAGTCAGGGAACTTGTCCAAATTATGCTAATTGTTTCCAGTTTCCAAATCCAGTAACTCTCCCATGTATTATCCATGTGGACTATGAGGTGGGAAAGGATCCTTCTCAGCTTAGGTAAGAAAGACTTCAATAAATGAGCTTTAGAGCTGAGTGTTAAAGAAAGAAGAATGTGGGAGTAGTGTGGGCTAATCTTTGGAGGTGGAACTGGGAACTTGAGTGACAATCAAGTAATCCAACAAGTTTTATTTTGACACAGTCCAGCCATTCTTAAAATGTGCATCATGCATATTTTGAGAAACCCTGGAACGTATAGGTCAAACAAAGTAGAACTGGAAAGGGCTTCACTATACTGTATAGCTTTTTAAACACTGAAGAATCTGTGCCTCCTTCTGTAGGCAACTGAAAGCCATTAAATACCTTTGCCCAGTGAAATTACGTGATTGGAGCTCTTCTTTAGGGCAACAATTTAGACAATAACTCTACTCAAATTCTTGCCTAGAGGTGGAAGAAATTAGGTTCTGCATTTGCTATCTGGACATCTAGCATAAAGTCAGCAAAGCTTCCTCTCCCTAGTTTACATGTGGCAAACTGCCAACTCAGGAACACAAATTATATGTATTTAAAAACTAAAAATAAGAAAAGCTTGTAATAATTACTGCCACAGTGTAGTGATAAAATTTCATTCTATAATCAAGTAATTAGATTCTTCTGTTTCTTGGTTGTCCATATGGAAGAAAATGCAGAGTTGAATGGCTGGAAGAAAGGGACCACTTGCTTCTAAATCCCTGACGGTTGTTCTAAGACTGCTTATCGCAACATTTCAATCAGTTTCATCTGCTCTCAATAGTTAACTTCACATCTTGTTCTTCAAAAAGATCGTCTCTTTGGAGAAAAGGACTGGCATAGATTTGAGTGGTTCTCTGAAATGGCATCATAAAATACAAAGAGTTCAGCTAGGGGAAGGGATACAAACAGGATTACCTAGTACATGGGTTTAGTTCATGTGTTATGTAAAAATGGGTAAGATGGAGACAAGCCAGAGATAACCTAAGAGTTCATGACAGCTAAATAGCACAAAGGTAGAAGTTACTGTACAGGAAAACACCTCAAATTTAGCAGTCCATTCTGTGTCTTGCAAGGGCCTTAGGGATGTCTATGCTTGAGACACACTTTACATGAGAGAAGGCTTTCCTAATATGTTTCCAGAAGCTCAGATCTACCATCTGGTTGAAGCAGCTGTGAGGAAAACCTTTGTTGTGTTGTTTAGCAATTTGTTTCTGCTAGTGTCAGACGGAAACTTGATGCAGAAGGAAAGGGCTACAGTACAAACAAAATTAAATTATTTAAAATAAATAATTGGAATTAGGGTGTCAGAAGGGTCTAGGAAATTACTGACATGACAGTAAATTCCATTGTTTCACAATAAAGAAAACAATTCTAGAAATAGTGGTCTAGAGAAGTGCTACTTTTTGGAATTTTAGTTAGATAACCAAAATTAAAATAATGATTCTGTATTTAATTTTGGATCATGACTATAAGGTATGCCCAACATTATAAAAAAACAGTTTAATAGTATATTAACATTAAAAAGTTATACTGAAGTGCATCTTTAATAAGAAATATGATTTAGAAGTTAAATATACTTTTGTATAAAAATAATATGTAGTTATGGGAGAGAATCAAAATAAAAATATTTTTGAAAACTATCCATAATCCCACCATACAAAAATAACTTAGTACTTGCCTATATTGTATAAAGTATTATGTCCTATAATATGTGTAGTATCATGTATTACATCAAATTAAAAGCTCCATTAAGGCAGGGATTTATTATTATCTTGTTTAATTTTGTTTATTGCTGTATCTTCAAGTGTCTAGAGCATTGTCTACTTTATAGTATGTACAACAATTTTTGAATTAATGAATATGCACATTATAATTGCATAACTAAAATAAAAATGTATGACATATGTAATTTAACATTACAGATAGATCACCTTGTATCCTCATTTTTCATTTAATATTAAGTCATCTGCTAGTAAATAATTTACTGGTTACATTAAATTCATCTTATGAATATATGACAAAATTTGCTTAGGAAAACTTTTCATCATTCCTTAGAATTTAGACTTAGAAGTGGAATGTAAACACATAAAATGTTATCATAGTCATCAAACCAATATAAGAATCTTTCTTTTTCATAAAAAATATGACCCATTTGTATTTATCATTACTGTGAATATATTTATCTGACTTTGGTTATGTCTTCTTAAGCATTGTATTTTTAATTTTTCTTTGTTGATTAATTAATTTTGATCTTTGTTAAATAGATTATTTTTCTCTGCATTTTATTGGAAACCTCTTATTTTGAGACATAAATTTTAAGTCTATTAGTGGTTATTTTATGCTTCCCCCAAAAATTAACTGTAATTCTCCATTCAGCTGAACATAAGCTGAAATTACAACTTTTTACTTCTTTTAAAGACATATAATTAAACAAAATTTTGCTTCCATCTGAACTTAGAGTCATGGCCATTTCTCTGTGTAGTATACCAATATGAGAATAAGATTGTCATTTATTAAAATTTATATATTTATACATATTGCTTTCTGAATAATTTTGACATTGTAACACTTAAAGTCACATATAAACATTTCAAATGAATCTCTGTTTAACTTGTTTTATTATATATTGCATGTCCTTAAATTCTCATATTTTATTTTATCTTTTGTCTGGTTTGTTTAGATCAAATACAAATTATATAGAAAGCAGCGTGTCATTCATATTCTTGCATAATTGAGGATATATTTTTCTCATGTTGAAAGAGAAACTTTCTGTCATCTTAATCTACAAAAGTTTTTCCTCAGATCTCTGTATATATAGATGGCAATATTACTCTTTATTAGTGTTTATTAGTGATACAAAGCCACTTGCCATTTTAATATATTCATGATGCCTGAGGAAATTTTCATAATCCTTGTATTTCAAATATTTGTTCTGAAAATGTTTAATGGAGTGACTTTCTCCCAGTTATTTAACATAAAACGTGGGATGACTGTGCATTCTCTTACGTGAGTCTTTTTCAGTTCAGAATATTTTCTCTAGTTATGTCTTTCATTGTGACCAAGTTTCTTGCTTCTTTAGGTCATTGCTTATAGTTACACTTTTATTCTCTGTTGTCCAATTGTCTCACTTCCTCAGTACTTATTTTTAACATCTTTATCTTTTTGCTCTAAGCTCTAAGTTGATTTTTAAGTCTGTACACCGCATGACTAATTAAAGTTTTTTTCTTTGTCATTTCTGTATTTTACTGCCTCCAATTGTTGCGTATTTTTTTTCCTGGAAGTGTTTCCTGTTTATACTCACTTATAGTCCATCCTACTGACAGTTATTTCAGGTTTTGTATTTAACAGTTTAATAGCATTATAGTGACCATATATTTTTACATTTTATTCAGTGTGCCCATATGTTTTCTGAAACTTGTTTTCTGATTTCCAAAACAGATATATTTTGAGCTGTTTCTTTTTAGAATTTGTTACTCTGTTGTTTATAAATAACTTTTTTAAAAACCACGTATACATATATATATTTTGTACTTTGATCTTACTCAAATGTGGCAAGATATTTATTTCCAGACTTAGCATTTGCTAATTCACATGACTGTGTGTTACATGAAGCTGAGAGATGATCAATAATCTATTATTTTTCTTAGGTGGGATTCAAGTTGCACAACGCAGACCTAATTCTCTACATTTGGCAGGAATTAATATACTACTTAATAACCGGCGGAGCATGTGAAATGCTACACTACTAAGCTGGCACTGCTCTGGGGTGTCTTTTTATCTCTGTTTGACCTAATTCATTTTACTCATCAAGACTATATACTTCTCAAATGCAAAGCATGCATATTGTCAGTTTGCTGCTCTCCTGGCTTTGGTAATTTGCTGAATCTAGTGGATAGATGGGATGAAGAAACACAAACAGAAATAGTCTTCATGCTTCTTCCCAAAGCAGAGAGCAGGCTTGTAAGCAAACTTGAGTTCACATAGGCTATGAGTGTTAATGAGAAATACAATATAGAGTATCTTCATAATTTTTTTAAGGCAGTAGTCATTCAGAGGCAAAGCCTGGGGAAGATTTTTCCAAATCAAACTTCATCTGCCTTATACTTGGTAAGATTCCTTTAAGATTCTGACATATGTTTTTCTTTCTTTCTTTGGTATTAATGTTTGTGAGTTCTTTTTTAAAATTGAAGTCTATAGGCATTTAAGCTGGAATTTGTGAGGATCTGCATGTAGGATTAAATTTAAGGTCAATTTATATATGCCCATTTTTGATGATTTTAGAAAAATGTAGTGCCTATGAATTAAGTGCATGGATTATGCAAAATCACATGATTAAAAAAAATGCATGCCTACATTGTTGACAATTTCTAAATCTGTGAAGAAGTAGCAATTAATGGTTTGCTAATACATAATAGCAAAAATAAGAATTAAAACCTTAAATATTTCTAATTTCTTAATATAAATTTATATTTCATAACTTAGTATCAATGTAATAAAAAGCACTATTGTAATACCCAGATGGCATTCGTGACTGTGACCCCAAACTCAGAGATTCAATGCCTAGAAGGATCAAATACTATTCAAATGTTTACACTCTACCCCCCACCCACTCCCCTGCCCAGCTAATCCATGCTTGACATCCCAGCTTCAGTACTAGTTGGGTTTGACTTCTGCTTAATTTAATCATCCTAACACTTTGGCTTCTGCTACAACACCTCCACTAAAGTGCCTAAAACTCTCACCATCTATTTACATCTTTCTCTGAAGGGAATGTGGATTTGAGAGAAAAGAGAAAGAAGAATGATGAGTGAGGCTGTATTTGATGAAATGATGTTTGGGAGGTAGCATTCCTTGACCATGTCAAGTTGTTGAGTACGATTTTGAGGTTTTGAGATGTGCTATTTGCTAAAACTATTAACATGGCTTTTATTTCTCTGAGCCTGAGTGTACACATGAAAAAAAAAATTAAAACAAATCTCTAAAAAGACAGGGAGTTTGTACTTTTTCCTTCTGTTTCCCTGACATTGAGGAGAGTGTTTGGCATATAATAGTTGCTCAGTAAATATTTGTTGGTTGAAGAGTAGGTAAATGAATGGTAAATGAAGTCAGCTATCATCAAGAGGCAGGATCAAGGTTTCTGGACTTTAGAAAAGATTGTCTTGTTTAATGGATTGAGCAGTGGTTTTCAACCTTTTTCATCTCTTGATGCACATAAACTAATCACTAAAATTCTGTGGCACACCAAAACATATATTTTTTGCCCATCTCACCAAAAAAGATAGGTATAATTTTGATTCATTCACACAAAATGACTATTGTTGTGTTAGCTGTTGTCATTTTACTTGACAATCTAAGGGAAAAGAGGTCAGTGCCCCTGACTAAATAGTCAAGTATTTCATGTTTAAAAATTTTTGTAGCACACCAGTTGAAAATGGCTGGAATAGAGTGTTGGAAGAGATTTCAGAACTGAATTCTCCCTCCTCACATGGGGTTAAATTGTTGTATAACATTTAGATTAACAGCTTTAGCCCAGCTATTGTTTTTCCCAACCTAAGTTTTCTCTTTTGTAATCTGAGTATTGAATGAGTTTTAATGAATATAACCAGCATAAATTCCTCCACAAACTCAAATAGCAAATATAGTCACAGGAAATTAATTTTTCCAAATAATTACTCTAATATCCCATGTATACACATTAGCTATAAAATATTTGCTTCTTTATTCCTGTAAACTTCTGTTAACCTCAGGGCTTATGCAGTGCAGAGCCGGAGAAGGTTAGAATCTCTCCAGCCTGCTGCTGCTCTGGCTTTGCACTGCCACATGGTGTCACGCCTGACAGGTGGTATCAGGCCACCCAGAGAAGCTGCTCTGCTCTGTTCCACACAGCTGACCTTTCTGCTGTGACAGTAGAGAGGGAGGAAAATTCCTATCACTAGGGCCAGCTTGGTCAGCTCTTAGATTGCAAGAATTAGTGCTCAACTCTTTGAATCCTAAATGCACCTGTCTCCCAGGTGCCCAGGAGCATGAGGACATGGTTTGCACTACTGTCTGCCATCTTTCTGAACCAGAGCCGCTACTCTCTTTCCTTTGTAGGGTTTACACCTGCAGTGTGGGCTGGCTTTCTTTTAAACCTTCGGAACATGGATGGTTTCATCACGATATCTATTGACACTAAGACACACTTGCATTTGACATATATCAGTGTAAGTACTGCCCTCCAAAGTTTCCTCCATGGAGGGTCTCTTTATGCACTCTTTACTGCCAAGGGGACTGTCAGACAGTCAAGAAGGCTACCTAGAAGTCCCGTGATGTCAAGGCCTGATAGTCTCTTTCATCAGGAAAGTGGGGATAGTAACTGAAATCAACTCTGATTAGCTCTCTGGAAGCATATTAGTATCGAGGGGGTAATTGCATTTTCTGTTCTGGCAAATATAACAAACCCTTTCCCCAGGCAATGGGGCACTTTGCCAATCTTCTAAGTAAAAAATCTCTTGGTGGTTCCAGAGATTCCAAAACTCACTAACTGGAAAAAGACCAGTCTCTTTCCAGAGGTGATTTACCATTTTAGGAATTAGAATAGCGATACACAATCTTCATTGATCTCTGGACAATGTGAATGGAGAAAAACAAAGCATTGTCCCCAACATTGCTGCATTTAATTTTGAGTCTCATTGTCAAAGCCAATATGAAAGAAAACTGTGAAACAGATAGAGACCTACCATTAACACCATGCCCTCTATCTCCTACCTCATCAGTCCCTGTCTCCATCTGTCATCCCGTTCCTGGCATTCCTGTGCTCAAGTTCTCAAGGCCTCACATGTACATGTGACCCCCTCTCTCTCAGTGAGTTATCAAGTAAGTGCTACAAAGGCTTTATAAGTACAGTACTGTTCACTAGGATATAGTAAAGAAAAATTCTATACAAGGAGAATTTGCATTGCTGAGTCTTTCATTGGATGATAGGTCTAATATGTTTGGTGGGAGTGTTGCCTAATATTTCAGGTTGACCTGGTCACAGAAGTCCTACTAAAGAAGCTTTTGGAAAATGTCAGGACTCCAGCTTAACCTTCCAGCATCGTGATTAGGGATTTTCTGAACATCTGGTCATAGCCTGCCTGGCTTCATTGATAATCTTTTCTGATCCCATTCTTCCACCAGGATATGAAATGTTAGGCTGCAAACTCACCCATAAAGTCTTTTGTGTATGTGTGGGATGGGTTGGGTATGGGGAGTTTGGCACTTTAGTGTGACACTTCCCTCTCTCTGACAGAGGAGACCTGCTCTGTCTCATCACATGCGTTTCCACAGCACATTCACCTGAGGTACTGAATGAAATGAAGAATTGGGCACCTTTTCAGAAAGATTATTTCAGTAAGTGAAATATTATTAGCTACATTTTTGTATTTTCTTTACCAATGCACATGCTTTTCACTGCCTCTCCTAATAGGCATTATATAATTAAAAATATAAGCATGTCCAATTGAAACTTACTTATATGGTCATTGCTATATCAACTAGCTAGAACATCACAATAGAAATTCCAGGTCTGGTAAGCTTCTCCAGACAGTCAGACTATGGTAGCATCTCCAGAACATGAGGTCTGCCCAGAAAGTATCCAGCTGTGTACTGTGAAAAATAAGAGACACTTATTGAAGAAGATACAAGATACAAGAAACATTGTGCATAGGACAGTGACACCTCAGTCCTCTTCCAGATAGGCACCTTGGGACCTCACACAGTTTTCCTAATCACCTTCAGCTAACCCATTGTATTTTCTTGAATCTAATCAATGGTCTGAAATCTCTTCCCTTTCAGGTGATTTTAGTTTTGGGAGAAGCCAGAAGTTGTAGGGCACCAAGTCTGGGCTGTAGTGAGGCTGAGTCACCTTGGTGATTTGATGTTTCACCAAAAAACTCTGCATAAGACATGAAGTATGAGCAGGTGTATTTTTGTGATGAAGCTACCAATCAGCAGTTGCCAATAGCTACAGCCTTCTGACTCATCCAAATAGTTTCCACAGAGGAATGTTCAAGCTTAATACAAAATTTGATGCATATTTGTTGGTCTACTCTCTCAGTCATTTTGAATACCACAACCACACAGTACATGTGCTTACTTAATGGTATCTATCCCCCCACTGACTAGTACAGTCAAATCATCATTGTTGATGCATGTGCATTCCAGTCCACTCTCCTTGACCTCCACGTTACATCCATGTCATGTACACCATTCTCATTATATTAATAATGGCTGGACTTTTTGAAGACAGACCTCATATAATCATAAAAATCTATTAAATGCAAACACTTTGATTAACTCTTCTAATGTAATATGTGTGTCTGTAGGAGGATGTTCTTAAATATAGTCTTACATTTTAAGAGACATTCTGACTGTTAATTGATATGACAAAATCTGCAGAGGATGAAAGTCATGATTCTAATTTTAAGTATGATCAGGCACATATAATTTCAAGTTCTACATGCTTGCATTGGTAGTTTTAAAATCATTTAGTGTATAGTCAGGTTAGATGTAAGAGTGGTAAAGAGGCATTAAACCAAACTGCAACCAAGTTGTACAATCCGTTCTTATTTCCACTTAAACTTGTGGGATTTGAGGATAAGCTATATTTAAAATCTGTATCTCTAGCACATACTCTAAGCCCTGACTTTTTTATTAGTAATGTAGAACTGTTTTCTTTTTTAGGAGGGGTGAAATAATTGCATAGACTTTCTTCAATTATATTGTACCATATGTTGTAAGATAAGTTACATGAGCATATGTATTTCATTATGAATATGAGCATATCAAGAAGGGAACACAGGATATTTGGACACTTCCACTGTATGCCATCTCTTCTCCAACCCCATCAAAACCCCTGAAGTCTCAGGAAATTTGGATGCTAATCACCTGTGAATCTTCTCACATAAAATTTCCAGTAGTTCCTGAAGTTAATACACCAAAAATGCCAATAGAACAGACTTTGCTATATTACAGAACATCTGGTTCTGATCTTGGCAAGAGAAAATGAAAAGTAATGGAAACCAACATTTTGCCAGGATATGTTTTTTTTCAAGGTTCCTTTTTAGAAATGGGCAGAAATTCAATGGGCATCAATTCCAGGAATTGCTCGTTCCCTCCCCATTTTCGTTTCTATAGCTCTTTCAATTATGCACACACCCAGATTTATATGCAGCCATATCTTCCTTTATTTGTAGAGCAAATCTTCAGTAGAAATTTCGGATCTCTAAGGTGGTACACTTGCAATACAGTCAGCATGATAAATCTTTCAAGTAACAGGGTTACAGCTCCTAATTAGAATGTGTTTTGCATTTACTATGTAAAAAACAAGTTGTGGGCGTTCACGATATGTCAGTGACACTGGCCCCCTTTATTATATTCATATTTCTAAAGGCTTAGAAATCCACAAGAGATCTCGTGTTTCACAGAAACAATACAGTGCTAAAGACAAAATGTGCTGTTATGTTTGCACATAAAAAAGGGAATTTTTAAAAGTTCTACATTTAAAAACAGAAAAATAATAGTGTGTGCATATATATACATACATATATATACAGGCACATATATGTAGGTATCCACATGTAACAAATATAATTTAATTTCATACAGAAATAAAAACCTCACCTTCTTTTGGATCCTTTAATGAAAAAGAATAAATTTGTCCTGGGATTTAATATTATGGCACTATTTATCAATAAACCACATTCTAAGAAAAGCATGAAGAAATATAACAAGACATAATAAAGTGTTTGACTAGGGTTGCATTACATTTCATTTTATTTAAAATTAAAGCTAAAGAATGGTCAGATGTTTGACTCTCCTAGGAAAAAAGACTATTTTCATTTTCCCATCTCTGTATACCCCCTTCTGCCCTGTAATCAAAGTATATTTCTTGTGAGAAGTGGAATTTTAGATATTTTGGATAGAAAAAAGTAACTGTAGAAACAAAGAGATGATATAAAAGAAGTCATATACAATATGAACAAAATAGGCATTGGGAGAAGCCAGAAATTCAGAAAATTAGGGCTCTTTTAAAGCAACCCCTGGCATTACAAATATTTTGTTGTTAAACTGATATCATATTCCCATTACATTTATATAATTCATTGTTTCATGACTCATGTTACTAAATACGACGTCCAGCACAAATAATGCCCCTTTTTTGTTACAAAATCATAAGCATGTAATTCTGTAACATAACAATACCACACTCAAGCACATCATGTGACAGGTTGGATGAAATGTTCAAATTGCTGTCCATCTCATGTGAGGCACCCACGTACCCTCCCAAACACATTCAAGCAAGCCTGACTTCTGCCGGACCCTGTATGTCCGATAAACAGATCCAGTCCTAATAAATTCAAAATAAAAACCAAAAACTTTTCTCTCCAGTATTCTTATTCAACTTCTGGTTTTAAAAAAACTATCTGCTAGAGGTAGAGCAAAATATTGAGAAAATAAAAGATTTGAGATCTTTTCAGGCTCTTTTAGAGTGTGGCTATAATTCTATGAAATCTGCCGGCTGCTGCGTCTTCCAGGTTCCTGCTAGTAAAACGGACCTGTAACATATGCCTCTGCCTTCTTCTCACCGAAGCTTGTGTTTGCTCGTGGACAAACACAATTCTACTTTTCTGGTATCACAAAATTCCCTAGGAATGAAGAAAAATTTGCACTAAATCCTTCAAAACATTAAGTCCTGTGTAACCAAAATTAAACCTACACAAAATATTTTTCAAAGTTTTCAGCACTCTCTGTTACCCTTCCATATGTTCTGTGTTTGTTTTTCATGCCGAACAAATAAAAAGGGGAAATTCATTTTCAGAGAAGTGTGTTACAGTTGCTTTAGTGAAGTGCTGCCTCTCCATCAAAGCCATTCCCAGTATTGCTGCAGACTGGATGTGAAATTTAATTAATATGTCTATCCAATATCAGGGCATGAAAAATGTACGGACCCCAAAGGTTTAGGCAGGCCATGATCTGTCAGGTAAATACATTTTGATATGTGTCCAAACCCCAAATAAAACTTCGAAACCATTTGGGGAGGTCTCGAGTAAATGTTCTTGATATTTAAAATATGCTCTGCTTACCATATGTTTGTGGAATTATGAATATTGGCCAGTTTCTCTTTGCGAACAGTTGCAGTGCTAGGACTGACTTTTATAAATTCCTCACTACAGAAGAGTGTCTCAAGGATCATGTGAATTCTGTGTGTATGAACTATATGAATTTTTAAGTTTTAAAGGATTAGTGTCAAGGCAGTGGGGTTGGTTTAAATCAAGGACTTTGCAACCAAATTAGTTGCAAAGAGGGAAGGGATAATCTTTAGAAATGGCAGGCGTTCGGCAGCAACGGGGTCTCTTTCCTTTGTCAGCATCTTTGGCCAGGTCTTGTGTACTGTTGGGCCACCCACAAGTGGGTGAAGGCAAAGTTCTGTGAGGCACACGCAGTGGGCAGAGCACTGTGAACAGAGGTCACAGTGGAAGGTGAAGGCCCACAGCTCTACATCTTAAGGAGAGCTGAGAGCAGTAAGCCCTGGAGAATAGAATAAGAGCTGCAGAACCAAATGGGCTGGTTTTATGTTTCGATTGTCTTTCTAATTGGTGGCTCTGGGTAAGCTGCTTAAACTCTCAGACCTTTAGGTTTATCGTCTGTAAAGTGGGGGTAATGAAATCTATCTACACAGTCTTGTATTAAGGATGAATGCACTAATAAGTAACTGTGTCCAGCACATATTAGTCTTTCAATAAAAACTCTTCTCCCTCAGCCTGTTCTCTTTGCAGGATTTTATCCATGCTCAAGGGTTAAACTAAGATATATGCTGATAGCTCTCAAATCTATAATACAACCCAGACCTCTCTTCTGTGTTTCAGACTCATAAACCCAGCCTCTCCACCCGCATTTTCCCTCACATGGGCTAACACACTAGTTCTCTAAGCACCCTTCCTGCCTACTTCCCTCAGATTCATCCCCCACACTTTTGACAAAATTATCTATGTAAAATGCAAACATAACAGATCTTTCCCTTGTGAAAAACGTTCAATCATGCTCTGTCACCCATAGCAGAGATCTTCAATCTACGGCCTAAGGGCCACACACACAAAGATAGTGTGCCACAAAACTGTATGTGATCTGTAAAGCCAAACATATTTACTACCTGGACCTTTACAAAAAAAATTGTCAAACAGAACACATTCCAAGTCCTGACTTGCACACACCTCTCCGGAATCATCCTTGTCCCTCCCTATCTTCAGCCACAGGGGACCACTTACACATTGTTCAGTCACAGAGAATCTACAATTGTGTGCCTCCATGCTGTGGTCTCGGTCACAAATGCCTTTTCTCTTGTCCTCACCTGGTTTGAATTTTCATATTAGCTCTCTCCTCCAGGAAGCCTTCTTTGAACACCTACCTCACACATACTAACCAAGCAGAGTTCATTGTCACTTCCTCAGTACTCCCATAATTTCTTTTGAATATTCTTAATATTACAACCATTATTTTTCTTACACAAGTCATAAGTTGCATCTTTTCTGCATGCTTAATAATGTTTGATTGGATGCCAGACATTGAGAATTTAAAACCTTGTTATATATGGATATTTTGTATTGTTATAAATATTGGTGAGCTTTGTTCTGAGATACACTTAAGTTACTTGGAAAAAGTTCAACTGTTTTGGGTCTTGGTTATAAGCTTTATTAAGCTGACTGAAACACTAGGGCTAATTTGGGGCCATTACTGAGTAGTCAGCCTGATGCCCTGTGAATTATGAGATTTTCCACTCTGGCTGGTGGAAAAACAAATTATTCTCAGCTGTCTGTGAGTTCCAAGTATCATTCCTTCTAATCCTTTCAGGTCATTTTTCCATTGGCCTCAGACAGTTCCATCAGCGACATGAACTGATCGGTTCTTAGACGAAGGTTGGAGGGGACTGTCCTGGGTCTCCAGGGCTGTCTGTGTGCAGTGCTCTTCTTTGCTATATTCTACCTCAATAACTCTAGCTGTTTGGTCTCCCGGAACTCTCAGATCTAACTCCGCAATTCAAAGAATACTCTGAGCTGGGTCTGGGTTCCTTCTCCTTGCATCAAGGCCTGGAAACTCTGCCTAGGCAGCGAGCTAGGGCAGTCTTACGGCTCACCTGACTATTTCTCATCTCCCAGAAATCACCGTCTTTTGTTGCCTGATGTCCAATGTGTTAAGAATCATTGATTTATAGATTTTGTCATTTTTTTTAGTTGTTTCATCAGGAGGCTAAATTCCTTTACTTCATCTTGATCAAAAGTGGAAGTACCACACTATGTTATAATTATTGATTCATGACTGTATTTCCCCTTACTAAATGGTGAGGTCCATAATTATAGGACCTTGGACTTTTAACACCTCATACAGTGCTGTTTTACACATAGTAGTTTCTCAAAGTTTTTTTTTTTTTTTAAACAAATGACTGTGGCAAAAGAAAAATGAGGAAGAAAGAGACAAAATTCAGTGGATCCTACATCTTCTGTGGGGATCCCCAGAACATCATTATTGCCAGAGCACTGTTCAAACACAGGGCTGAACTCTGTCCAGTACAAAGCTTAAATTAAAGCTCCCTACAAAGATGCTTCAAACAATGGTAGTCAATATGTGATGCAGGAACTGTTCATCGCTATTAATCAGAGACCACGAAAAATGTGGTGTAACAATATGAAAATCAAATGATGTAGTTTGATTTAGTCTGTTAATAGTAAGTACTGAAGCTCCCTGAATTACAGAGGTTCTTTCGTTGATAACGATTTGACCTTCTCTGGTTACACTGCCATGTTGTGGGAAGACAATTATATGGTGTTTAAAGAAATGTTTCAGTTATTGCTTTCATTAAACATATCATGTACGTTGTTAGACTAAACATTATACCTGACAATCTGACAAACCTGCACTCGTTAGTGGAAGAAAATGACATTGGATTGACAATTATTAACATCAAATTTCTCTTTTACAAAAAGCTGTCACTAGTAGAGATAGCTTGAATACTATTACAGGTGGAATTGTATCCCCTCAAAATTCATACATTGGAGTCCTAACCCCTACTGCACAGGCAGCAAACACAGGGCCAGCGGGCCAAATCTGGCCCTCCACCTTGTTTTATCCTGCCCGGCACCTTGTTTCTACCCGGTGGCAGTGCCGAACTCTCACTTAACTGTTAGGGAGTACTTACGTTTCTACAGTCCTAAAGTTACATTCGGCCCTTTGAAGGCAACCGAGAGGCCAATGTGGACCCCAGTGAAAATGAGTTTGACACCCCTGATCTAGTGCCTGAGAATGTTACCTTATTTGGAAATAGGTTATTGCAGATGTAATTAGTTAAGATAAAGTCATACGGGAGTAGGGTGGGCCCCTAATCAAATGTGACTGATGTCCTTATTTTTAAAGAGGGAAATTTGGATACAGACATACATGGACATGGGAGAATGTCATGTGAAGGTGCAGACAGAGTTTGGGATGATGCCTTTACAAAGGACAAGGAATGTTGAACATTGCCAGCAAATGATCAGAAGATAGGTAAGAGATGTAGAGCAGCTTCTCCATATAGCCCTCAGAAGGACCTGGTTCTGCTGACACTTTGATGTTGGCCTTCCAGCCTCTAGAACTGTGAGACAAGACATTTCTGTTTTAAGCCACTGGGTTTGTGGTACTTTATTACATCAGAACTAGCAAACTAATGCAAATACTAAGTTCTTTAAGATACAGATTTTTTTAAATTGTTTTTCACGTACAAGTCTGTCCTTTACCCCCATCCCAGCCCATCTCCCAGCCCTCCCTACCTCCCTCCCATCTCTACCCCCCCTCCACACATTTTGTCCATGTGTCCTTTGTACTAGTTCCTGCAAACCCTTCCCCCCTTCCCCTGAAATTTCCTCCCATCTCCCCTCTGGTCACTGTCAGCCTGTTCTCAATTTCAGTGTCTTTGGTTATATTTTGCTTATTTGTTTGCTTTGTTGATTAGATTTCTGTTATAGGTGAGATCATATGGTATTTGTTTTTCACTGCCTGGCTTATTTTGCTTAGCATAATGCTTTCCAGCTCCATTCATGCTGTTGCAAAGGGTAGGAGTTCCTTCTTTCTTTCTGCCACATAGAATTCCATTGTGTAAATGTACCATAGTTTTTTGATCCCCTCATTTACTGATGGGCACCTAGATTGCTTACAGCACTTGGCTATTGTAAATTGTGCTGCTATGAATGTTGGGGTGCATAGGTTCTTTTGGATTGGTGTTTCAGGGTTCTTAGGATATAATCCTAGCAGTGGAATTGCTGGGTCAAAAAGCAGATCCATTTTTGGTTTTCTGAGAAAATTCCATACTGTTTTCCATAGTGGTTGTGCCAGTCTGCAATCCCACCAACAGTGCACTAGGGTCCCTTTTTCTCCACAACCTCTCCAACACTTGTTGTTTGTTGATTTGTCTATGATGGCCATTCTGACTGGTGTGAAGTGGTAAGATATAGTTTATCTAGTCCTTGCAACACATAAAGGTACAAAGTTGGAAATTAACATCTTTTGGACATCATCCCTGGTAATATTATCTCATTTAAATATCATATTTCTGTAATGTGAGTCTTCTCATCCTTATTGTATACATATATAAACTGAGACTCTGGTTAAATAACCAGTCCAATCTGTAGAATCAGAATTCTAATCCCTATTTTGTCTGATCCCAAGTCCATGTGCTTTCTTTCACACCCCAGTGTCCTGCAAACATCAGACATTGAAGAAGCAGGAAATGCAGTTGTAATGGTCAGCTGATGAGTAACCTGGATCCCACCTTCATCCTTAAATCCCATTTGCCATGTAAGGGTAATATTCACAGTTCTAGGCATTAGGACTTAGGCATCTTTGGGTAAGGAGGTATTCTGCTCACTTCAGGGTCCAAGGCATGTTATATGGGGCTTCTAACAAATCTAAATAGAAGAATCACTGCAGAATTCTTTAGGGTTTTGGAATGAAGGCATTTCATTTTTCTCAACTGTTCTCCTGTTGGGAAATAGCTAATGGTTTGACTTGCGACCAACTCTGATGGAACATCAACTGAAAATGTGTTAGAAGACAATTCTCTTTGGTCTCTTGTGCTTCTGCGCATCTTGTTCTTGGGTCTATCTACCAGACTCTTCTTAAGGATGATTCCATAGAAAACAGCCTGGGAAGATAGCAATTATGTGTCCTTTCAGTACAAAGGTTGGGCATATTTTCTAAAAGCCCCTTTAAAAGATTGGGGTTTCCTAAGTGTAGGACTCCTCCGGTGTGACACAGGCAGGCCCACTGTGTGAGCAGCATCTACTGGGACCCATGGAACTTTGGAGAAAAAGGGAACAGAGGCGAACACAAAACTTTGTCCATCTACTCTGCCCAGTCCTTCATCTCTAACCCAGGAATTGTATATCTACTACCAGTATCTGTGAAACTGTAGCAGTCTAACTTGTTCGTGTATCAGAGAATAAAATCTCAGACCCTTTCAGTTTATAACAGTTTTGGTGACAAGGATGGGGTGCTGACAGAAACATGGTTTTCTGGAAGAGGAAAGGACAAGGGTCCTTTATGGGCTGGGTTAGGGGGTCTGAGAAGCAAATGTCCACCAGAGTTCAGTAGCAAATGCTGTCCCCCAAGTGGTGAATGAAATGGCAGAGTAAGGGTCTCCTACTGTCTAGCCTTTCAGTGAGGCTGAGAGCCAGCATGTAGGAGAGAAATAAGCTACCTCATGGTGCATTTATTGTTGTTCACTCCCCTTCAGGCAGGAGGAGGAAGAGCCAAGGAGTCTTAGTGGAACACAGGCATTACAAGTTCTTCTAGTTGAGCAATGATGCACTTACTGAAAACCCAAAGTGCCTTGCTTACTAGCACCGAAACTGAATGTCTTGCTGTCATGAGGTCCATCTCTGTCTGTCTGTCTCTCTCTGTCTTTATTTCTGTTCTCTCTATCTGTCTCTACCTCTGTCTCTCCAACTCTGTTCCTTCATTCTCTCACTATCACTAGACCCCAAACTTACCTACTTCCTTAGTATACTGGGGAATACCAAAGAAGAAAGCATTCTGTCTTCTATGGCCATGGCTCTGTTACAAACAAGAGTCCAGTCTTCATTCTACACAGACCCGAAGAAGTGATGCTTGGATCCTGCTGATGGGTTTTAGGCAGGGATCACAGTGGAGGAGACAAGCTACCAAGATCTATTGTGTGGGGCTTGGCCAATTCTAAGTATTATTTTTGTTTCTTCTACAAATTGATGTGTTGTCTGCTTGTACATTCTGGATGTATAAATGCCCAAGGGGATTATCCCAATCTAGAAAGAGCTGCTGGTAAAGAAATGCTAGTGGGGCTTTGGAATTAAATATGAGCATTATTCTCCCCTCTGATATCTGAAGTTTTCACTATAGAGACCACATCCTCCTTTCTTTTGGCAATTCAGAATTCTCAGTCTCAATAGCCCTGAGAAAGGTACTATCACACTTCTGTCAACAAGAGTTGTTGACTAACCCTGAGAAACTCAGGCTTGCCAAGCAAACCTTGGCACTAGAAGGATGGATTCACAATGCTCAGTGTATATGGCTAACAGCTCCTCATCATCAACAAGGGGGTGCAACACCTCATTGGGTCCTTTGGTTATTGGAAATGGTGCAAGTCTCTGGAACTGACACTTTTGTCAGTTGGAGCCTCTAACAAAGGGAGGCAGCCTCCACCTGGAGGCAGCATTGGGGCTTTAAACTTGTGGCCTCTCTGATGTGTCTACCAGGCTCACACCTTGGGGAAAAAAGGTGCTAGATTTCTACTGAACTCGAATCAAAACTTAATGTGTGGGTCATGGAGGTCTTGTGACTCTCTCACTTGACATCCGTTTTTAGGTGGCTTAATTTGGACTCAGTGACCAACAAAATGGGAAAGGCTGAAAAAGCATGTTTCTCAAATGGGAATGATAAATTCAGGAGTGCACCCTGCCTGGCCCTATTGGCCTGACAGTTTTACACACACAAAAAGTGGCAGGTATTCTTTTGGAGGAAACTTAATTCCTACCTCTTCCACATGAAATGAAATCACTGGCTAATAGGAAACTTGATTTTCAAAAATTGTCTTAAATGCCTGGGCCTGGCTCACCAATGTTAACACTTTTCTTCTAGCTACTAATCAGCTGACTTGAGACACACCATAGGACAGGGGTGTCAAACTTGTTTTCACCAGGGGCCACATCAGCCTCGTGATTGCCTTCAAAAGGACGAATGTAATTTGAGGACTGCATACATGTAACTGCTCCTTAACAGTTAAGCGGGAGCTTTACACTGCTGCCGGGTGGAAGCATGATGCCAGGCTGGATAATACAAGGTAGAGGGCCAGATTGGGCCCGCTGGCCCTGTGTTTGCCACCTGTGCCATAGATGCTCTTAAACTTACTACGTGTCATGGATTTGTCTTTTCAGATCATTGATAATGTATATTTATATATCTCTCTCACACACAGACACACACACACACTCACACCCTATCTTTCTTAGCTCTCCTTCCCTTAGACCATAAACCTTAGTAATGCAATTTGGTCATTGATTGCTGCCCTCCCTGGAAAGGAACATTCTTTCTCACTTGCTTCTGTGGGGATTTTCAGGAGTTGTTGAAAGTCAAACGGATTTAATTTAAAATTCAGAATTCCATTTTGAACATTATTGGGGATGATGCAACTTTATTTTCCCTAACAGTAATCCCTGTCTAGCCTGGTTGATACATCTTCTAGGTGGCAGACTGGCCAGAAGGGGGGCAATGGGAATCAAACTTAATTCTGCTTAAGTTTTATAGAAGTGCCCTTAAGTGTCTTGTGCCTGACCCCTCTCACCGAAGAGATTGGATACAAGTAAAGAATGACTGGGGAAAAAATGAAGTTATAGCTCCTGAAGTGGAACACACTGATTTGTGACAGGAGAAAGAAAACAACAATCTGAAACCTCGAGAGGGGCCACCTTTTAGCCTGGAAAGCATGGGACAGGGAGGGACCTGGATGATCATGGTGTCTTTCTCCAGAAAGACAACATCCTGGTTCAGCTCTCCAAAACTGTTGCAAATGACTTAAAATGAATTGACTGCTGGGTCTGCCATCACTTGCACGGTGGCTTTGACCATGATTTCATTGCCACTCCCTTTAACCTGATCTTGGAGTCTGTCAGACACAGCACACCTATCAACATCTCTGGTGTTGCCTGCCCCCGTTCTCAGTCATTTACCAGGGTAGATTAATGCCACCTAGCTGGTGTCATGGGCGAATGGGACAAATTAGACTGGCTCCTCTCAGGCAGTCCCTCCAACAAGTACTGGACTCAGTTATTCAAAATGAACTACTGATTATAAGACCCTTAGACAGACAAGAAGCCACATAGAAAGTACTGTTAACCTATGCTACCCATGGGTATAAGTGTCACTGAATGTCCCAACACTTGTACACACTTTTTTTTTCCAGGAGGAGGAGCACATCTACGCTCAGGATTATACTTCTTTTGTGGAAGACAGACATTCATTTGCTTTCCTCTGTAAAATACAAACCTACTGTGTATACAGCACCCATTTGGGACTCCCTCCACATCTTCCCCACGGGATGGATGCAAACATCAAAATGACACAAGTGGGCTGCTTACTGTGCCATGAGTAATAAAGTCCTGACCCAGGAGCCTTGTGTCTTCTGCCAGCACCTATATAAAACTGGCAGACCAACTTCTTAGCCACAAGCAGGATAAAAACTTAGCTCCTTCATAGTTATTGGCAAGCTACCATCATGAGCTGGGTATAAGCACCCCTTCTGACTATGAAGTTGAACAAACAGAAATCTAATGGAAATAATGCTGATGGATAAGTAATAAGCTAACCTAGAAGGTAAAAGTTAGTTGTATGAGCCAATTACCCCCTTAGCTTTTCTAGTGCTTTATTGCTTTCTCTCTCTTTTTTTTTTTCAAATTGGTATGACTTTCTGGAGAGTCTCCTGTGATTAGCTGGCTGGGAATGAAGAAACATGTATCCTACTTTATTAGCTTTTCTTGATATGTTAACACAAGCTGAAGTGGACTGAAGTGGTATACAGCCCCATTTCAGCATGACTCTTAAATCATCCCAGTGGGGAGGATGTCTTTACGTGGAAAGAGAGAAAGAATAAACTGAGGTCAGGTTCTAAAGTGATTTCCACCTCAGACTTCAGTCCATATGTAGAAATTCTAAAAGTAGGACAAGAGCACAAGAATAGCTATATCTTATGGGATTGCTCAGGTAACAATGGTCTGCGTGTTTTATAGAAACCCATAGCCCTGAATTCTCAATAACTTTCAAACTCTGACCTTACTTTCTCCGGCTTGATTTTATCTAGGTACCTTACCAAACCTGCCCTCCTGTTATGACATAGTGCATTAAAAACTAACTTCTCCAAATAAGTTATCCCAGTATATTCAGTTCATTCAACACGTATTTTCTTAAGCTCTTACAATTTGTTTAGCATTGCCTTATGATTAAGGGAATGGACAGATGTGCAGGCCGACTCCTGTCCTTATATCGCTGACGATTGCGGAATGTTTCCCCATTCATTCAGTAAAGACTTCACTCAAACCTCTAAAATCCTTGAGTCTGAAGGGAATGCTGAAAGATCCATAGTTGGAAGATGTTAATCTTTTAGGGTAGCAAAAAGACAATATTAGCATAAAGATATTCCAGCACCAATAGACTGCCACCCCCTCTGAACCACCTAAATGCAGTTAAATATAAATTTTAAGCCATAAAGTCATATTTTGTTTAATTTGGGGTTCTTTATGTTTCTTACTGACAGCGTTATAAGCTGCTCAATTTCTTCTCTGAAAAGTTTGAATGCTGGTGTCTCTAAAAGATTTAAATTTTTAACTTTGTATTTCCATTTCATTTAATAAGCACTTTTCATAAACCATCATTTCAACTCTGCTCAAGAAAAGTTTTGTTATAATATTTCACCTAATTTTGGAAGACTTTTTTTTAAAAACTAGTTTCCAACAGGCAAGGAAATTATCATCTACTACAACATTAACTAGAATGAAGTTAAAAATAGTACGACTTATTTTATAAACTGGCATTTTCTTTACAATTCTTCCCAATGTTTTTCTTTCTTTTTTTTTAACAATTTATGTTATAAAATTTTTTTAAAACTTCACAATAATGATATAACTGCTGCACAGCTAGGTTATAATAATTGCACAGCAAGGATTTCCAAGCATCTCACTCTTTCTGCAATATCTTTTTTTTACTCCCTGAGAGAAGGTTATTGTATAATAATTACACACCTTGTTATACCTTATTACTTTAGTATTGTACACTCTTCTCTGTTACCTTGTTAGCAAAGAGGATGGGATGCAACAGAGGACTAATAACAAGTATTGACAAGAATAAGCCCATAATAATTTCTGGCTCCAAGCAGAAGTGTTGATTATGATTAATATAATTAGATTAAACTAATGAGAAAGAAAAATACAAGTAATATGTTCAAGTCCCTCCATATTTCTTTCTTCTTTCTATCCATAATGAAGCACTTTTCATAGGAAAGAATCGAGAATGGTTGTGTTAAGGAGAGCTAGAGAGGAGAGAGAGACGTAGAGATATGACTCAGGGGAAGGGCTTCATTTCTTACTCCATATCTAACTTCCTGACTGTCAAAATCTGGTTATCACCCATGCATAAAATTATAAAAACAATACATATACCATCTATTGTTGTCTTCTCCCAATTTCAGATCTTTTCTCTCGTATGTTTCAGTGAGTTAACTGCCGATGGTTAAAACATGCCACCTCTATTTCCACTCTCATAACTTAGCCTTTATTCCTTATGATCAGATGAGCCCTAGTAAAACAGCTTCAGGTGATCAGCAGGTAAGATAAAACCTGGTCATACATAAACTCACTTATTCAAATACTGCTTATTAAATGCCATTATGGTCCAGCCACTGGTTCAAGACAACACATTTATTGGTGAGAAAGATAAATATGAAATCATGTAATCATGAAGCTTCTAGTGTGGGAGGAGATAAATACTGAACAAGAAATTAATGTGAAAAATGTCATGAAGCATAAATCCAGATGGGAGCATGTAATAGGGACCTAAAATATTCTGGAGCGGGACCAATTGATTTAGACAAAGTGAATCAAGTCTTCCTGGTAGAACACTTTAATTACTGTAGCCTAATAGAAGTTAGCGAAAATGTTTGGGGTTGGGAAAGGAGAGTAGATAGAGATTAGAAACAACAATTCCACAAATAAAACATGTGCAAAGAGGTGGAGAAAAGCCTGCTGCAAACCATGGACTTAAAAAAGGTTCATATATAACGGGAGCATTGAGAACAAGCGGGGCATTCTTCAAAGGAGTTTCTTAAATCTCTGTCCTAAGCCCTCTTTTCCTCTCATTTATGCTGTTTCTAAAGCTTCAAGGGACCATGGCTTTTATTATGACCTACAAGAAAACGGTTCCCAATTCTATTTCAGTAGATCAGATATCTCTGAACTCTACATCGTTATACACTAGTTTATTGAAGGTCTTCAACTGACTGTTGAAAAAGCACCTCAAAGTCCATATGTATAAAATCATACTCATCACCCCACCCCCGAAAAGCATTCTTTTCTAGTGTCCTCTGTCTTTCCATTCTCTTGTCTCATAAGCCAGAAAATTAGGAGTCATTTTGGACAATTAAGTCTATTTTCCTGCCCTACCACATCCAATCTTCCAATCTATAATCAAATATGTTAAATTTACTTCTTTCTTATCTCTTGAGTGGGTCTATTTATCTCCACCTCCACCATCACCAGCTTACTTTGAGTAATCATCAGCTCACTTCTAGGAGAGACCTCACTTCTTGGCTCCCTTGCATCCATTTTTCAGTCACACCATATATTTTTCTCCAAACTGCAACATTGAAATTATTCCCCTCATTATAAATTATTTACTTCCACTTAAATGGAGAAAGCTGGGAGGAAAATAATTTTCACCCTTACAAAAAAAACAGCAAAAATACTGGACAATCTTCAAATTCACATATTTTCTTGAACTACTTATAGACCAGAGATCATAGGACAAACAACTAACCTGAGATCTAAGGAAGAGGGGTGCACGCGAAGAGAGACATGATTCTAACTTTACCCTACCTGAGGTAGATGCCACAGAGTAGTGGTAAGAATAGTTCAGCTAATTTTTTTTAAGGAATTGTTAAATTTCTTAAAAGTTTTTCATTTTTGAAGTGTGAGCTAACAAGAGAATAGAACTCCTAGGGAACTCAGATATGTGAGTACAAAAGAGTCCAAAGAAAGCATCACTTTTAGTGCTGTGGCAAGAGGGAAAGAAACAGCAGGCACCATGAGAAAGACACGAACATCACCACCACCTCTCCCCTGTCTTCGTCCTTGAACAAAGGTCTTAAAGTGCTGTGAGAAGGGCATCCAACAGCAGCCTTCTTAGCGCACTGTTAAAATCTCCTTCCAACAATCAGTTGGCTAGGTAGTATTTTTATGCTTGGTGGAAATATGAGAGACCAGACATGTGATCATAATGGACTTCTAGTTAAAATAAATTTCTGACTTGTAGAAGAAGCATGCTCTAAAAATACAAGCTGACTATTTAAACATTTAAAAAACAACTCATTGCCTTTGCGAGAGGGCAACAGGAAAAAGCCCTCTACCCTTGGGGTAGTGGCAGAATGTGTGCTGTGCCAAGAAGTAAAGCTGGGGAAGGGCCGGGGCACTGAGAAGGCCACACAACCTAAGGCAAAGGGCGGAGTGCTTCCTAAGACTGAGGCTTCATCAGAAAAAGAGACAGATAACTCCATACTTCCCCCTACCACCAAGCTAAAAGGTGTTTGGGGTAACAAATAACAAATACTGACCAGAAAAAAAACAGCTGGAGAAGAGCATGAAAAGAGTCCCTCTCTTATAGAACAAAGGAGACACCTCTAAGATTGGAATATATATTGAGAAAAATTCTTTGGCAAAACAGCTCTCACCCTAAACACAAAGTAATGTTGGAGAAATTCGAAATCAGTTGTACACTTGTAATAACCATAGCAATAACAAGCCTCAAGTGTTGCTCAACTCTGAAAATGCAGACTTTAAATCTCACACTTATGTCCTAGAACAAACAAAGTTATGACTAATTTTTGCCATAAAATCTCAGTCTCTGTTGCTCTGAATATATTTAAATTTCAACAGCAATAACAAAAAGAGGCATGCAAAAATCAAGAAAAATCAATACAATAGCAACAGATAACACAGTCTCTTTGATTTGAACCTGATTCAAACATGATACTGATGTTGGAGCTATCAACACACAAAAAATCAGGTGCTTTAATGGAAGAGGTGGGAAAAAGCTAAATGAGATAAATTAGTTCAGCTGGGAGATAGGAAAGATGTTCAAAAATTAATCAAAATGCTATAAATGAAAACTACAATAACAGAGGTGAAGATTTCTTTCAGGGAGTGCATAAGTAGGTTCAACACAGCCAAAGGAAAAATAGGAGAAAAAGCAGAAACACAAACACACTGCAAAATACATGGAGCAAAAACTAACAGAATGAAAGGGAGAAGTGGAGAATCCAACAAGGACTGTTGGGGACTTTAACACCTCACTTGTAATAATGAATAGAATAACTAAGCATAAGATCAACGAGGAAACTTAGGACTGAAACAACTACGAACCCCGTAGATCTACCAGATAACAATGGAGCACTCCACCTAGTATCAACAGGACACATATTCTTCTTAATTGCACATGGCATATTCTCCATGATACCATTATTGCGGGCTATAAAACAAGCATTAATAAATTTAAAAGCATTGGAATACAGGATTCTCTCTCACCAGAATACAGTAAAATTAGAAATCAATAAAAGAAGAAAATTTTTGGAATTCACGAATATGTGGAAGTTATCACAATCTTAAATGATGACAGGTCAAAAGAATAATCAAAGAGAACTAGAAAATAGTTTGGTATGAATAGAAATGAGAAAACAATATGCCAAAATCTATAAAGTGCAGCTTAAACAGTGCTTTGGGGAAAATTAAAGCTGCAAATGCCCGTAATAAAAAAGAAGAAAGGTGTTAGATCAATACCGTAGTATTCTGTCTTTAAAGACTAGAAAAAGAAACACAAACTAAATCTAAACTGAGGGCAAGAAAAGAAATAATAAAGGGTAAAATGAAAATAAATGATTTAATTGGGTAGAAAAGTAATGGTGAATCTCAAAACCAAAAGTTAGTTTTTTGAAAGGACCAACAAAATTGAAACTTTATCTATAGTGACTAAAGGAAAGAGAGAGAAAATTCAAATTAGCAAACTCAAAGGCAGCGAAGAGGACATCATTGCAATCCCTGTGGAAATAAAAAGGGTTATAAGAAACTAATATAAGTAACAATATACCAACAAATTAGTGAAGCAAATCGAGAAGAACTAGAAAGCCTGAATACACCAATTGACAAGTATACAGATTAGTTAGTAATTTTTAAAAAACTTCACTCAAAGAGAAGTCCCCAAACCAGATGCTTTCACTGGTGAATTCTACCAAACATGTAAAGAAACTCTTCAAAGAAATCAAGATGGGAACACTTCACAACTCACTAAATAAGTATTAACCTTTTATTAAAACCAGACAGATTTGCCCAAGAAACAGTAGACCAATATTTCTTATGACTATAGATGCAAAAGTCCTCAAAAAAAATTTCTAGCTAACTGGATTCAGTAACAGATATCATGAATTACAGGTATGCCTGGCTTTTTGAAAGCTTGCATGTATCACTTCAGTTTATGAAAGACCTATATTAGTACCTGTTTTTGCTGACTAAAAGAAACCCAAAGAGGATTTTACTTTTACAAAAAAAGGCAAAAAACAAAAATATTGCTCAGCACTTGTTTTGCATCGAGCCGTTACAAAGGCAGCACCTACCCGGAGCAGTGAGAGCGACGCCGCCAAACTCCTTTCCCGAGAGCTGTGCTAAGCATGTCAGCGTCGAGGTGCCATAGCTTTGAACGGTGCCTGTGAACCCCTCTACTTTATCTAGATGCATTCTGTGTGTCTGTCAGCAAGATGTGTCCTAAGGTATCAGAAAAGCCTAAGAGAGCTTGTAAAGGTATTGACACTTAGGATAAAACTAGATATAACAGTGCATTTGGTACGACTTGGCAGGATAGGTTTGGGTCTGGGAATGCTCAAAACTTTTTCCACATATATTAATGATGTATGCTTTTGACTCTATGCTACTTCAACTTACAAAAGCTTTCATAAGAATGTACTACTTTTGAATAACTCTAACTGGGATTTATTCCAGAATGCAAGATTTGTACAGTGCACAGAAATCAATCAGTGTAATACACCACAATAACATAAAGTATAATAATACCTAATCATGTCAGTAGACTCAGAAAAAAATCTGCCAAAGCCTAACACTCTTTCACAGTTAATACTCTCAACACACTAAGAATAAGAGTCTTCCTCAACCTAAAAAAGGCATATACAAAGATGCCCATAGCTGACATCCTACTTACTGCTGAAAAACTGAAAGCTTTTCTCCTAATATCAGGAAGAGAAGACAAGAATGTCAGCTCTTGACACTTCTATTCAATATTGTGCTGTAGGTTCTAGCCAGGATGATTAGATAAGAAAGATAAATAAATGGCACCAGATTGAAAGAAAAAGGTAAAACAATCTCTCTTTGCAGATGACATGATATAGAAAATCCTAAGGAAATCACCAAAAACCTATTAGAATTCATAAACAAGTTCAATAAATCTGCACGATCAACACACAAAATTAAATTACATTACTATACTATATATAGCAAGTAACATTCAAAACGTGAAATGAAAAAAACAATTTCTCTTATAATCACATCAACAAGAATAAAATATTTTAAGTATAGATTCAAAAAATAATTGTAAGACTTGTACACTTTAAACAACAAAGTGTATTGAAAAGAAATTAAAGAAAATCTAAGTGAATAGAAATTCCAAAATCTATCTATAGATTCAATCTCTATCAGATTCTCAAATAACTTTTTTTTTGCATAGATTGGCAGTATGACTCTAAGATTTATATGGAAATTCCAGGAACCCAGAATTTCCAAAGCACTCTTGAAGGAAAAAAAGCACTAAGTTGGAGGACTTATGCTTCCTGGTTTCCAAACTTATCACAAAGTTATAGCAATTAAAACAGTATGACACTGGCATAAGGACAGACACATAAAGCAATGAAAGAGAGATCTCAGAAATAAACCCTTTTATATATACTCAATTGCTTTTTAACAAAGGTACCAAAATCATTCAATGGGCAAAGGAGAATCTTTTCAATAAGTGGTGCAGGAGAAATTGGTCATCCACATGACAAAGAATGGGTTTCAACTTCTCATACTATATACTGTGGGCTTAAATGTAAGAACTAAAACTATAAAACTCAAGAAAATAAGAGAGTAATCTTGTCACTTTGACTTAGGTAATGTTCTCTTAGATGTGACACTGAAATCACAAGTGACAAAAAATATATATTGGACTACATCAAAATGAAAGCCTTTTTCACTGCAAACTGTGCTATCAAAAAGTGAAAAAAACAATCCCCAAATGGAAGAAAATATTTACAAATTATATATATGATGAGAGTTGTATGCAAAATATGTGAAGAACACTTACAACTCAACAATAAAAAAGACAAATAGCAGTTTGAAAGTTTGTAAACTGTGTTTCTAGTTTTTATAAACTTGATGCTTTAACATCTGCCCTAAATGCATGTGCTGGACATCCCATATTCTAGACAACTTGATTATATATCTGAATCACCTGCCTCTCTTAGGGCTCTTCTTCCATGGGGTGCAATTTTCAAATACATACCAATCAATCCAGAGTCCACACCTTCAGCTATCTCCTTTATTAGACTCTCACACACTAGGCCCCTATCCACCTGCCCTAATCAACCTAGTAGCAATAACAGAGACAGTCCCAATGTCCCAGAGCCTGCTGAAGTTATTCAAACTAACCAATCCTAAACTTGCTTGCCCTACTTTATCTGTTTCTTCCTGTGGAAATTGCATGTGCTTGCCCACAGTTCCCCCCCATCTCATCTCTGCCTCATGACTGACCTTGGTGCTTCCCCATTGGACCTCTTCCAGAATGGCATGTTCCCTCCGCTTCAAAACTGTAACAAACTGCTGCCTGGCTAGTGTGGCTCAGTGGACTGAGCACCCGTCTGGGAACCAAAGGGTCACTAGTTCGATTCCCAGTCAGGGCACATGCCTGAGTTGCAGGTCAGGTCCTCAGTAGAGGGTATGCAGGGGGCAACCACACACTGATGTTTCTCTCCCTCTCTTTCTCTCTCCCTCCTCCTCTGTATAAAAATAAATAAACAAAATCTTTAAAAAGAAAAGACAATTGTAACAAACTGTCTCTTCAATGACAATTATCTCTTGATCTGTGGGCCTTATTATACCTCAAAATTTTATTAATACAATATATTTTAAAATAAAAAAATAGGCCAAGAACTTAGATTGATGTGTCTCTGAGAAGATATACAATTGGCTAAAAGAACACATAAAAGGACACTGAACATAATTATTCATTAAGAAAATGCAAATGAAAATCAAAATGAGATAACTACTTCACATCTACTGCAATGGGTATATAATCAAAAAGACAAGCAATAACAAGTGTTCACAGGGATGTGAGGAAATCAGACCCTGCATAAAATGCTGGTGGGAATGTAAAATGATGCAGCCACTAGGGAAAACCATTTGGTAGTGCCTCAAAATATTCATCATCGTCTTACCATGTGACCTGGTAAATCCATTTCTATTTATATACCCAAGAGAAAGAAAAACACATGCCTACCCCAAGATTTGGACATGAATGTTCATAGTGGCGTTATTCATATTAGCCAAAAGGCAGGAACGACCCAAATGTCTATCATCTGATAAGTGGATAAGCTGATGTGCTACATCCGTATAACAGAGTATTATTCAGCCATAAAAATAAGGAAAATGCTACAGCAAGAATGAACCTTAAAAACATTGTCCTACAATTCCATTAAAGAAAATGTGAAGAACAAGCAGGCCATATAGACACAGGAAGTAGACTAATGGTTTCCTAGGGCTGTGAGGTAGGCTGGGAAGTTACTGCTGATGGGTATGGAGTTTATTTGGGGGAAAGAAAATGTAAAACTAGATTGTGTTGATGGCAATCTAAGTTTTAGTGAGCCCACTAAAAAATGAGTTGTACTCTTTAAGTGAATGAATTGTATAATATGTGAATTATACCTCTCCAAAGCTGTTAAAACTATTAGAAATCCCTTTAACACCCAAGTGAAGATGCCAAGTGTCTAGCTGTAAATATTAATTTGATAGGCATTTGCACATAACAGAGTAAAAGCGAGCTATCAGAGGGAGGCAGCAAAAAGGTGAAGCCAAGGGCTCAGTTGACTCGCTTTCCTTTGCTAATTCATCAAAGTGAGTTTTTTCAAACCTTGACTGTCTTCCTTACTGCTTCTAATAAGTATAATTTTATTATGTGTATTATAATTGCAGGTGCTATTACATGTTCATTGTTAATAGCTCACTTTCCTGTAGGCTTTGCCATTTCAGTTGGCTTTAAAAGTGTCTTAATGGTATTATAAAGGTGGGCAAGATGATTGGCCTATTTTCGGACAATGTGCCTATTTGGGGAACAGAGGAAAGAAAAGCAGAAAAGAAGAGAAGAGAGGGAGTAATAGAAATAGTAATAGCTTAATAATTCCACTAACATTTTTTTATTAGGGCTTTCTATGCTTTGGCCACCACCCAGTGAGTGAGATATCTGGCAATCGATGCTGGGGCACGGAGAAAATGCAATCCACCAAATCATTGGTAACTTCAGTGACCACATTTGAAACGTAATCATTCCTCTTACTCATTTATGGCAGTTTATAAAAGCGTAACTGTATCTAACAGGAGAGACATTAAGTAATTTGATTTTTATAATAATGGGGAAGCCAGTATTTTTCATTCATTTATGGTATATTGTTTCCTCAAGGACAGTTTTCAAGAGCAATAGAAGCATCTGAAATGTCAGCTTAGTCCACAGTAGCAGGTCCTCACAGGGGTGCTTTCCTCTAAGTAGAAATGCGGAAGACCTTTTGAATAGAATTTCAACTGTGCTTTAATTAACTTGCCTGAAGAGTACAAGTATAATTCAAAAAAAAAAAAGTCTAGCAAAGTTGTTTAGGTACGTGTTTGAGCAGCTAATAATCAAAAAGGGGAAAACAGCAAGACTGGTCACAGGTGAATTTTGCTTAAGGCAACTGAAAAGTTAACCACTTAACTGCATCGATGTGCAACACCTCACAATTTCAAAGAAGTCATCATGCCTAGTTATTTGGGAATTATTCCTCACATATCAGCTTTATTTTTTTCTTTTCTGTTCTCACCTAGCTCCCTAAATAGTAGGCAGAGATTATGTGAGAGCACTCAAGTCTATACAAGTATTTAAAATTTGAGATCCAGAAATATATTAGATTGCAATGGCAAATCAGAATTTTTAGAAGAGGTGGACAGATAAGGTGTAATTTTAAAAACACATCATATGTTTATATTGTGAGAGAGAGAGAAAAAAATACTGTTCTTGTAAGAAAAACTATAAGGAATAAAGCTTAGCAATACTTTACTGACCAGGAAGCATGGTTAGGAGATATTAGGAGTCTTTCATGAAGGGAATGTTCTTAACTCAGAAATACTAGGAGACATGTATATAAAATTCTAGGTTTTATGTAAAGGGAAAAATGTCTTAGGAAATTTGGAAACACTGATTTAAATAAATTACCTCTTGATTTATAGATATTACAACTTTGAATTTTTCCAGGTCTTTTTCCCTTCAAGTAGATGTACACATAACACATACATGTATATATAGATAAACATTTTAATTTTATTGAAGCAAAAATTTAAAAAATTAATTTAAAATAACTGACCTCTCCATTTTCCATAAAACATTTTCTACAATATATGTTATGACATAATCATGTAAGACAATATTAGGCCAATATTTTCTTTTCCTTCCAGTCAGGGAACATGTCTGGTTATTAGGAGATATTTCTAGATTAGAGAATGAATCAAAAAGAATCTAAGTACCTGTCCTATTCAACTGCTTACACCTGGTCAGACCAATACTCGAAGTAATTCAGAATAATGAGACTCTGATTAATGAAAAATCTCTAGAGAAAACATGTCTGTAACCGCAACCACAACAGCCTCTGCTGTCTACTTAAGTGGAATCACTGTTGATATACTGTATTTGCACCCCATTTCTTTTTATTCTCTTCTCATGGAAGGTAGAAATTTATTTACTGGCCACCATCTTTCAAATAACATCTGTACTACACATCACATTTTGTAAACATTTTTAGAATTAAAGATGCACAAAAGAAGTCCTATTAAAACCTCATTGGTTTGGGGAAAATACATATTGGTTCAATCTAAGTTCTCCACTTATTAAATGTGTGAATGTTACTCAACTCAACCTCTTGGTAATAAATGACTGTAGTCAGATCCATGTCAGGGTCATTGCAAGGATTAAATGAGACAAAGCAAATGAAGTGTCCGGTACATCATAACTACACATAAATGATACCTTTTATTAATAGTATGCATACAAATTGATAAGGATTTCATAGACTCTCTCTGCTCCCTCTTTTGTCATATGTGAGAAAATAAAGCCCACTATTTAGGTAATTTTTTGTCTAATGCCAGTCAGCTCATGGATGCCCGCCAGCACCAGAACCTAGCCTCCTGATTCCCCCTTCACCAGCCTCCAAGGGCTTTCCATTTTACACAGGAAAAATTCCAAATCCCTTAGCAAGTCATAAATGCCCTAAGTGAGCCCTGTCTATCTGCCCAGGCTCATTTCCTGTTGTGAGGCCCTCTGTGCTCACATCTTAGTTTGCATAATCACCCTCATGAATTAGGGAATATCAGAATCTCTCAGAATTCCGAGACCTCCCTGCTTCCCTCTTCCACACCACGCTGTGGTCTTTACAGCCTTCCATCACAATAACCCTGTACCTGGGCTGCACTGGCTTGTTTCTGTCTGTATCGCTCCACTAGCAAACAAGTTCTTGCAGAAAAGCAGCTGAGTTGGTAGCACTCCTGTTTCTGCTCCTGTTTCCATCCTTGAGATGTTGTCGACAGAGAAATTCAGGACACTTTGGAGGTGATCATTTTGCTGTGAACATTCAACAACAGCTGGGAGGGTTCCAGTAAGGTCTTCCAAACAAATGTATCTCTAAGCATCATGGGAGGCAGGGGGCCTATGGCAGGTATTCAGATAAACTTTTAAGTGGAGTCAAATGATAAATATTTGCTCTCTTAGGAATAAAATGATTCTACGTGAATATTATGCTCAACTGGGGATTTCCTATGCTATGTGTTTACTTTTCATCTTATATTTATCCTAATTGTTAATACTTTTACTTTTATCTTTAATAAACACACTGTTTTTAAACCTTCCTTGCATCTATAATTACAAAAGTAGACTTTTTAGTATGTACAGTATTTCTAAATTTGTAACCTGTTGTGTATATCTCAGACCTACTTGATAGCTGATCTACAAAGCTTTGTTTGCCCTTAGGAAAGTCTCTGTTTTGTTCTTCAAATATCTCTTTCTCTCTCTCTCTCTCTCTCTCTCTCATAAACACCCACACACAATTCTTGGTTGGTATCTTCCTCCTTACTCTGTTACAGAGCTTCTGAGCTGCTACAGAGTGAGTGACAGGAAAAAGGAAAAAAAAAAAACAAACTAAAAAGATCAAAAGCAAGTATGACATGGAGATAGAAAAAAATGAAAAAGAGAAACTTTAAGCAAAAACTGAAATGAGTGAGTGGCAGGACTGAATTATGAGATGTTGGCATAGGTCCAAAAAACTGTCCAAAAACAAAAACCAAAATAATATAAATGTTTGGTTGTGAATCAAAGAGGAAAGAAAATCAAGAACATGCCAATTGTACATCAATAAGGTCCTCTCGCTCCTAAAGGCAGAAGGACAAATGCCCATAACCTCTATTCGGAGTTCATGTAATTGACTTTGTATGTGTGGGTATATGTATGCACACAACCAGCAGATAATTACTTTCCGATAATTACTGCTATTTGCAAAATACTGAATTTAGGTAACTAAAAGATTCTTAAAGATGTATCATGCTCAGAGACTTTTTTTCATGAAGCAATTTTTAGGCTCTCAGGAGCTAAATTAAGTAAGCTAATAATTTGGTGCTCTTTCAAAATAATCTTTAAACAATTTTCTTTCAAATTGACTTAGTGAAGAAGGAGAGACACCAATTTTCTAAGCATTATATTCACATATAAATTTGCTTACTCATTTGCTTCCAGTAACTGAAGTAAAAAAAAGCAGTATGTTTTCCAATTCTTGAGGTTTACATTCCACCTCCAATTTTCTTTTCTGAACCAGGTGTGTTTGGGAAGCAGCACAGTAAAGTGCTGTTTCCCATTTTTTATTTCCCAATTTTACATTTATTTCCACAATGATTAAAATTTAGACGATGAAGAACATCACTTGTTCCCAGTAACTAGCATTGTATGCAATCATTATTCTGTTTCAGAACTTTAGCTGTTGGTGACTGCCAAGTTCAGGTGACTGTCTACAAGCTAGCTTCAGAATTGGCTGGCAAAGAGTGTTTTTTTAAATAAATTTCCATTCAGGGCATCACCACTTTGGTGGGAGCAGGACCAATATTCATTTTGCCAATAATATAAGGAATTGCTTGTGGAAACCTGAGTTTTTTGGCACAGTATATTTGATTTATTCCACTGAAGTTTTAGCGCCCCTTACAGATTAACACCCCTGGTGAGAACCAGCTGGCCCTTAATCCAGTTTGTCCCTCACTCAGAGGGCATTTGCTATTCACCATTGTGCTGGACTTTTTAGCACATGAAACGAGAAATAGAACGTGTAAAGACTGGAAAGTGAAAAACAAAACTGTTTGTATTTTCAGATGCTATGCTTACTTATCTATAGACAAAAAATCCAAATGAATCTATACAAACAAATGCAAAGGTTAACAAGATCACAGGCTTAGTGGTGTCCCTTTACGCCCTCACCCAACAAAGATAAAAACTACTAAGATCTTTCCATTCAGAAAGCGTTGATGTAACCAGGAGTTAGTTTATCAAAATATATAAAAGGTCTTTATGAAAAATTTAGAAATTTTTTTGAAAATATCAAAGATCTACCTAAAGTGGATTATACATAAGGATGTGAATACTGCATATTTTAATAGTGTTCATTATTTCCAAATTAATCTGTAAATAGAAGACAACTCCAAGCAAACCCCCAACTTTTTTAAATGGAAATTTACTAATTCTAAAATTTATGAGATGGTAAAGCGTCAAGAGCCAGTGATATAAAAGAAAAAGAGGAAGAAGTTAGCACTCACTCTAAGAGTGATAAAACATATTATGAAATTATGGTAATTAAAACTGTGTTGTATTGCAATAGAAATATGCTAAATTAAAGAGCTGTGGAAGAACCCCAAGTGGAAAAGAAAGCAGGGAACATGATCAGAAGGACAGTATATATCAATGAGGGAAAGGATGAAATAATAAATTGTGCAGTTATTTGTCACTATACAAATTGTAAATTATATTTCTCTCTTAGACAGTCCTCAAAAAATACATTCCAGATTGATGAATCCCTAAATGTGAAGAGTAAAACATTTAGAGGAAAATGGACAGACTTATCTTATGACCTCCATATGGAAAATAACTTTTGAAAGACACAAAAAGCCCAAATAGTAAAGAAGAGCATTGACAAGTTTGATGGCATTACAATAGAAGTTTCTTTATGACAAAAATGTGTACAGACTGAAAGAAGATACATGCAATGCACACAACCAGCAATAATTAGTGTTCAGAATCAATCAATCAATAAATGTATAAATCATTAAAAAAAGACGACCAGCCAAAAAGAAAAAATAATCGGCAATGGATATGAACATGCATTCAATTCACAGGAGAAAATAATTCATGGGCCCAACAAATATTTGGAAGGTTCTTAACTTCAGTGCTCATCAGGCACAGTGGGGAGAGTGGATTTGTTCATTCTGTATCCATTCGTCCCTTCCCACTTGGAAAGTGGAGAAAGCTAAATGTACATTTCTAGACCTTCTCTGTAAGTATTCCAGATGGAAATTAGGTCTGTCTCTAACTGTACACAGGAGAGATTCAAAAGGAAGAGGGAAGAAGGGGTCATTTTCCTTGTCCCTTCCAGCTGTTTTTTGCAGGAAAGTGGTAGAAAGAAATGTGATCCTGCCCCAGGACAGGCTGCCGATTCCATTCTCTCACTGCCTGGGCTGTGAGTGTTTGCAGCACTTCAGTGATAGAGGAGACCCTTTAGGCGTGACTTTCTGGTCATTGATTGGCAGCTATGGAGTGTAGGATTTCAACTGCTGATTTCCAGAAGTAGGTCGGAATTGGTAGTCATCTAAAAGGGCAGTTCCGCTTTGCTCTGGCATTACTCTAGAGGGTTCCCAATCTCTCTATCAAATGTCTTTCTTCTCAATCGACCCAGAGAGTCTTTTGTTTTTCCTGCATTGAACATTGATTGATACAACAGGTAAATGTTAATTAAAATTATGCCCATTTCACAGCCTGCTTATAGACAAAAATTTTAATTTTTTAAATTCGTAATAACCAAACATTGCTGAGGAGAGCTGAAAGTAGTGCGAATGAGAAAGCTATCCATTGTAATTTTCAAGATAAAAAAATAGAGAACCAGCATTACAGTTTAGTGACCAAGGGTGTAGGTTCCAGATCTGGGTACCTAATTGTTTGAATCATGCCTCTCCTACTCACCTTGGCAAGTCCCTTTATTTACCGTATTTTTCAGACCATAAGACACACCTAGGTTTTAGAGGAGGAAAGTAGGAAAAAAATTGAAGCAAAAAATGTGGTAAAATATTTAGTAACATAAATAACATAATATTTCACCAATGTAAGTGTAAACAGAACTCAACAGCAGCATTAACAACCTTTATTCCTCCCAAATTGGGGGGTTTGTCTTATAGTCTGAAAATACAGTAAATGTCAGGGTCCTCAGCTGTAAGATGTAAAAAATGGAAGCTACCTGTAGTATGGGAATGAAATACAATAACAAATACTATTTATCGAGTCTGAAACTCCATAATGGTAGACATTATCAGATTATATTTCTATGAAATGAAATGGAAAAGAATAAAAAGTAAATGGGAAAAATAAGAAACTGTAGAAAATAAAAACCCTCAGGATATGTTAGAATTTAGAAGGAAATGAGAAATTCATGCCTCCTAGACTTTTAAACTATGGCCAAAGAATGAGGTTACCCAACTTTTTAATATATAAGTCAATTATGTCATAATTTCTCACCAATCTAATTCTTATAATCATCACCCCCAAACTGCACCCCTCAGGCTTTCTGCCGCTGCATTTCATGGGACCGCTGGGCCCCACTCCCCATCCCCTGGGCCGGCTCCGCTCTGGCCCTAGAGCAGAAGCACAGGTCTTCCCAGT
>CM052539.1:28891015-28902290 GCA_028533065.1 Trachops cirrhosus
CCGTCACCGTCAGGATCGGCCGTCATCTCCACTCGGCAAGGTTCAGGCCCCCGTTTCTGCTGGCCCCAGAAAATGAATGTTCATCTCAGTTTTTGCTGCAGGAAGGTTGTGGGAAATTTTAAATGATTTCAGAAAAAATTCTGTATCTCAATATGTTTTTTTTAAATTCCAAATCTGTTCATCAAAATGTTTTACACTGCTAGGTGTTCTGATGTTGAACTATCTTTACATTCCAAGATAAATCACATTTGGTGAATGCATTGTTCTCGGAATGGACGGCTGTATTAATTTTACATATATAATTTTACATTTATTTCTATAATGAAATTATCCACCAGCTGATCTCTTCTGTGAAGTCTTTGCCTGGTATCATATAAAAAATTACTAACCTCAAAAAGTTAGTTGCCTAGTTCACCACCATTGTTCATAATGAGGAGCAAACTGTAAAAGTTACAGAGCAGCTCTGTTCTGTGCCCGTTGTGTAGGTCTATAAAATCGCCCTTGTTTGGTGTCTTTTTTAGGAAAATATCTTTACCACCGTCTTGTTTTCTTTTACTTTAATTTGATCCATTGAAAACATTTTTTATTAATTTATATCTCCTTAATATTTAAATTTTATCTGAACTTCCAAATTTTCATTATCTAAGTTTGTTTATACTAGTATCATAGATTTTAATACATCTCTTCCCTCTGAATGTCATTCTCCCATTCATAATGTCATTTATAATTTTTCTCTTGATTAATTTTCCAGGAGTTTGTCTGCTTTGTTAGCCCATTAAAGAAATGGTTGTTTTTATTTGTTGGTTACCACCATTGGTTTTAGTATTCTACTCCATTATTTCTATTTTATATTTATCACCTTCCACTTTATTTGAATTTATTCTGTTTTCCTTCTGACAGCATCTTGAGCTGAACAGTTAAATTACTTTTCTTTCTAATTTGTTAAAGCCTAGATAAATGATATTTTCCTGGTCATTTGGTTGTAGATGTTTATCATTTTTATTTAGGTTTTCTTTTTAATCCAAAAGTTATTTATAAATGTGTTTTTTAGTTTTCAAATGGGGAGGCTTAGTGATTAGTTGGTCAATTTTCTGAAAAAGATGAAGTTTTACATTACTGTATACTCAAATGTCTCCTTTCATTATATGGCTTGTAATCATAATTTGGTCATATAATATTCCATAATGCCAATATTCCATAATTTATATAACCATCTTCCTAGCATTAGACTTCAGCTTGCTTTTAATTTTTTGTTCATAAAGTTAGTGCTTCAATAATTTTAGATACAATGTTTTTTTTTCTACAGGGAAAATGAAGTTGGTTAATAAAAGAAAATCTGAGAATGAAAGTCATCAGTAGGGAAGAGATTTAGGACAGTATCCTGATGCAGGATTAAATGGGGGAACAAATGCTGTCAGCACCATTAAAGGAATAATGTTCTTTCTCAAATAAGAGGAAATGAAGGGAATTAAGTATTATCAAATTTAGTAAGTCATAATGATGACTTAAGTTGTGAAGATAAATCAAGTAATGTTTTAAATACAGCAGAGCAAGTTGTACAAATTCACAGTGTTCTTGCTTATGAAAATAGCTCCTTGGTCTCTTGGATTTTTAACACAGCTGAGTGGCCAGTTGATGCTGTTTTCAAGGCTTCAGCGTGCAGGACCACTTTCCCGGAGCACTTCACACCTCATCAAAGGATCAGGGCAATGAGGGCGGCCCTCACCACCTTTGGAGACCTTTCCACCCTTGCCATTCCCCAAGGCTGAGTGTGAATCCTCCTCTCCTCAGCGCATTTTCACTTCTTCCAACTCCTTCTCCTTGAGAGCCTTTAAAACATTAATTAATTTGGGGTTTCTGATTGTTTTCTGTTTTTGTTTTTAACATTCAGACCTGTACAACAAAACAATGTAGGTCTTTTATTTTCTGGAAGGGAAGATGCTCTATTATTCTTCAGCAGCACAGCAGCCAAAAACAAAACAAAACAGAAATGCATGTCAGATTCTGTTTACCCTTAATAACTCCTTGCAACACACCCATCAAGAAACCTCTCCAATGTCACCTTTCTGAGTGTCTTAGTGAAAATGAAAAGACAGCCTATGTCCTTGTTAAAGTCAAACTAGAGATATTTTGTTAATGTTCTTTGCCTGAAAGGAATCTCTTACTTACCTCCCTCTGTTTTGTGTAACTTTGCCCAGCTCCGACCTGGAGCTTTGCCCAATGTCTACAGTCATATATGGCAGAGACCGTGGATTTTAAATAATGTTTCCCTTCATAGGGGAACTGAGAACACAACACCATTGCAGCAAGTCGAATGTGCTGTTTGTGCAGAGAATGTTAGCATTATCCTGGGGGAAATTTGAAACTTGGTCTCCTGAGCCACTCAACTTCAAGTTTTAGCAGATCAAACATGAAAAGGGATTTGGAACTATTAAGGGAGTGCAGCGCGCCGCCGTGCTCGAGGCCTCCCTGTCTTTGGTCATTCTCTTTGCCTTCGTCATCATGTGTCTTTTCGGAGATCTGTAAAGAGGATGTAAAACTAATTTTAAAGAGAAGTATCTAAATGAAAAAGGAGTCATCTGGATAAGAAAAAAGATGATTAAAAGAAAGTTGACACCAGAAAAAACAATAGAAATGTATCTTAATGGAATAAAGTAGAAAATAGAAAAGGTTAACATTTTAAGAAGTTGAAGAACAAAACAAACTCAAATAGCAAAACTGTAGACATTAAATCTTATTTCGGAGCAAAGTGAAACGATAAAATCTTGACAAAATGTTAAAAAGGGTACACATTAACAACTTAAAATAGATAATAATAGTAAAAGAGAAAAAATGAAATAACAAACTAAAAGATTGAAAATAAAAAATAAAATGAGTAGTGAAGTATTCTAAAAAGCAAAATTTGTTTTAACACCCAGAACCCCTCTAGGTACTTCTGGCCTGTCATGCACCGCCTGGGTCATGCATCACGTTTCCCCTTGTTGGAGATGTTTGGTGGGGAAAGACCAAACATTTGGTGTGGCTGGTGAGGAGATATTTGGTGAGGTGCTCTCACCTCATCATCCCACATGTCTTCCATTCTGAACAGGGCCATTTGCATTGAGGGGTTTGTCACATGGACTCTCCAGTTGACAGACATATCTGATAAAACAAGACTTTTGTTCAGAGTGAGGATTCCAGCCTGCCACCACCACTGTGTCATCTCCCTGACTCCCCCGACCATCAGGTGCTGTATGAAGGTAAAGAGGAGGGAGAAGAAAAGGTATGTTTTTACTAAGGTGCCCCCGGGAGACAAACCATGTGTCATTGCCAAGAAAAATTTGCCACTGTGAATGCCAGTGCTGACTCCCACGTCCCCATCTTCTCTTCCACATTGAGTTTTGAGGAGTGTACATTTGCAAAGGAGTTCTGAGGAAAGGAGTCCTGCTGAGCTAGCTGGTCTCCATCAATGCATTCACTTCTGAAGACAGGCAAGGAAACACAGCATCATATATATGATTCAAACTGAGCCTCAGAACAAATTCCGCCAAGCTCCCTCTCCTCCCTAAGTGCTGAGCCCAGGTGTCTCCTACATGGAAATCCTGGAGCCACCATGTGCTCCAGGAAAGCAGTGACACCAGCCACAGTGGCAGTGGCCCGGCCATGTCAGTGGACCTCCGCACAGTGTCCACGGCAGAGCTGGATGGCTTCGGTACTCTGAAGTGGCCTCCTCTCCCTTGATAACCAGGGCCAGCAGCAACAGGCATGACAAATGGATATTTACATGTTGGTACTAAGTGGGGAAGGTGAAGAGTAGCCGAGTGAGTATGTTCATGAGTACATGTGAGACATCTTCCTTGGACCCCAAGAAACAAATGGGGGAGGGTACAGAACAAGGCCGTGGAGGGCTCGGGTATTTGGAGCATGGTAAGAAAGAGCTAGGGAAATATTCTTATCTATCTCATTTTTATTCAAAGTCAACTGTGACTAGAGAAAATATGGAAAGGCATAAAGAATATGACTTAAAATGGCAGTACCCTGAAGTCTACAATTGAGATGAAATCTGACATAAATTGCATATCCTATATTAAGTCGTCAGCCCTCAATTCTCTAACCGTCCTTAAGATTTTTATTCCTTATGGAATTGCTCTCTGCCATAATGCAATATAATTTTTTGCTACTAGTTTGCAAAGAAAAAGGAATGCCATACTTAGAAATTACATGAAGAGGGTCCAAAAGATCATAACAAAGACGATCAGGTTTGTTAACATGAGCAATTAGAAAACGTTAAAGGAATCAGAGTGATGTGTCCTTGAGAAAGGGAAAAAAGGATGCCTTCATAAAAAGTTCAGGTATTTCCTTTTCAGTCCCGGGTGAGAGAGTTTGGTAAGATAAAAGGGTGCAGAGAGGGGAAGTGAAGGAATGTTAATGCAGTTGGGGGTGTGCCTTGAGGGATGATCCTTTTGAGCAAACAGTGGAAAAAAATAAAGCATCAACAGAACAAAAAAGTGTTGGTGCTGCAATTCATCTTAAAAAAATAATTAAAACCCTACACTACATTCAAACTCAAAATTTAGAAAGCATTAGGTAACATTTGAAATGTGGGGAGAGGGTTGTACTATTACGAGGGACCTGTTAGTGAGGGAATGACTTACTTGTGTCCTGTGAGAGGTGCTAGGGACAAAGATCTAGAACAACAGAAGGCAATCTCTGGGTCAAAGCAGGGAAGAAATATATTACTAAACTTATTTCAGAGAAAGCCATTTGATATATGTAGAAAAATATATGAATATAATATCTGGAAAATGACAAGAATTTCTGAACTGACATAAAGTTCAGAAGCCTCGGGCTTAGCAAGCTTGTCTAACTTTTTTTTAATATAAAAACGAAAGAAACAGTCATGGAGTGTTTTTCCTTAGGCGGTTATATATTTCACATGGCTGTTAGGCAACTGTCGGTGTCAGTAATGAACTATGATAATGGAAACCTGAAATTAAAAAAAAAGGTCCTGTTTATATTGATAAAAAAACTCTACTATCCAACTGGAAGAAGGGCAATAATGAGAAAATACACAAGTAGTGAACCAAATATACACTTCTCACCCTTGAATTTTCTCAAGAAAATTCTGATAAAAAGAAATGAATCTGAATTTGTGGTATAAGAGGAGATAATATCGGATTTGGGTCAAAAGGAGATGACATTTTCACTCCCCTGGTTCTTTCCAACAGTGCTTGTGAATTCACTAATAAAGACTTACAGCAACACCTCATTTCCCAAGTCCTCGTGCACGCGCGTTAGGCAGGCAGGAGCATCCAAGGACAGGCTTAGAAGAGACGGCGTGTGAAACCAGCCCTTGCTTCCTAGACAGGTGAATGTCTGTATTAGTGAAGTTTGTTTAGCCTGGTTTTTTTTCCAGGTCTGAATAGGTTTTTGCTTTTATTTTTTAAAAATAATATGCAAAAATAGTTCAGTTTGGTTTTTTAATTATTTACTTTTTTAATTTTTCCCATTACCATTTAGTCCCCTCACACCCCTCCCCCACAATCACCACTCTGTTGTCCATGTCCATGAGTCCTTTGTCCGTCCTAGTTTTAGAAATTGCCATTGTTACAACTCTGGATTTCCTCAGTGGTGCACTCCTACCGTGAGAGTTCTCTCTTTAGTCTAAATGAAGTGTTTACATATATAAATCAACCATGTTTTCTCACTTCGATACAGAATGCTCATTATAGAATCTCTTTAATTTTCTCTTTTACAGGCGAAACAGTGGCAATTCCTACAAACTTTTTCAGGGTCCCTTTAACTAAGTTCTTGTCTAAACCACCTCAACATTCAGAAGATCTCATGACTTAGAAACGTAGGCATTTACAAAACTGACATTGCTGTATGAAAGGGCTCAGGAAAACATTAAGGCAAAGAGCTTCCCCACAAGGATGCTTTTGAGTTTTTTTTTATTCAAGAGTGTTGCATTGCTGGTTAAATGGAACCATCTTAAAATAGCCTGGATAATATTCATGATGGTTGGTTAATAGATCAGAGGATTTCCTTTTAAAAAATATTCACATTAGCTCAAATACATAACACTCAAAATAGAAATGAGTTCATGAGATACTTTCTTACACACAGAAACAAAGCATTAATGGGAGCCACAGTTAACTCTAATAATAAAAATGGAAAAAGAAACAAAACAAATAAATGTTCTCCTTTTTTCCTCTTGTGCCTTTTATTTTCTTTCCTCCTCAGTCCAGTTATTTCTCTCCTCAGAGCCCATAGCTTATCACTGAATCGTCAGAGAAAGTTAAGTGGGCAAACTCAGTTCGGAACACCCATGCAGGTGCCACTTCTCTCCCTTACCTGTGCCGCTCTGAGGCAGCGTGGCCAATCAGCAGCAGACAGTTGCCTAGTTCTGAGGTGGGGAATAACTACAGCTGTAGATGTATTCATTTCATGTGACAGTATAGTAAAATTCTGAAGCGAACCAGGTTGAGCTTTAATATTGTATCAGGTGGAATCTGGCTATAGTTTCTTTTCTCCCCCTGGGTTTTGAGCCATCCCTCCATTTGGCCAATGTCAATTTGTCCACTGCCCCCTTACACAATGCTTGACATTGTGAGTCTGTGATCCCCACATCTGGTGCACTGGCCTTCCCCTAGTCTGCCAACATCACTCATCTGATTCCTTTACATGAACATCTCTTCAAGCGCACCTCTATGATATGACTTTTTTTCTCATTAAATAAAAATGGAGATCCTTCTCAATGAATGGCACAGAGTAACTCTTTATATCCAAATCTATTGTACATCATAACTCTTAATTTTCTTTCTTTCTGTTTGCTTTGTAATTTAATTTCAGTGTATAATCTTACAGTGGCTTATTATCAGTTTTTGCAGTCTATTGTCATCTGTTTCCAATTGTAAACTTTAAAGAGCAGTAGGGAGTGTGCCTGTGAACTGCTCTGTATGGTGTCCAGAGCAGCATTACACAGAGGTCAGTGTCGCCTGGATGTTCATTAATGACAGTGTCCAGGAGGTTCTGCCTTCCCAGTTCGCGCTCTCATTGAACTGCCTACTAGTGAAAGAGTGTTTAAGAAAATGTTTTTGTTAGATTCTAATCGGAATGCCACAGTACTGTTTCACCCTTTGTGCCATGCCCTACAGTGGCTCTGGCATTCGAGTGAGGGGCAAAGGAGAGAGATACCCATGTTTCACATAGGCAGTGTTATAGAGGATTTAGGACTTAGTGTTTTAGTGGTGTGCAGTTGTGATTCTATTTGAATCATACCAGATACTCTACTGGAAAGAGATTCTTTCTCCCTTTCCTTTCCTTTCCTTTCCTTTCCTTTCCTTTCCTTTCCTTTCCTTTCCTTTCTTCTTTCCTTCTTCTTTCTTTCTTCTTTTCTAGACCTATTCAGCACTGAACAATTATAACAGAGAAGATTTTATATCACCAAAGACACAATTACATGGTGAATGTAAGAAATAAGAGTTTGGTGCAGGTTTCTGTAGAAAAATGTATTTTCCATTGTTAATTCAAATACCTTTCCTCACCCTACCTTGAAAGAAAAGCTCTTTCAAAGAGGTATTTGGCTTTTTATCATCTATCTGTTTAGCCATCTCTCCTTGGTATGTGCATACAGTGAGTTAACAGAAACAACCCTTTTTGTTTCTCTTGAAGATATCTAAGTAAAGTTTCAAGTAGCCAATTAGCTTTTTGACCTAAGCTTTGTTGGCTGCAGAAAGCTTGAATCTCAGGAACATTTGGTTCTCAAGGCATTTGGATCTCATAAGAAAGACTCAGTGCCAGCACCAATCAGAATGGCTGCCAGTTGTTATTCTTCTTCACAACTGGCGGCCATTTCCAGCACTGTTACGGAGCCGTGATCAATCTCTGCACCTGTCTATCAGTGGATGTTCATAGAGAGAACGGTGTGGGCTGCATCTGCAGATACCACATGTAACCAGAAGGGAGAAAGGAGGAGGGAGAGTGTAACCCCCCAAATATGTACAACGAGAAAGGCTACAGGGAGAGAAAAATAACGTGCAAAAGCGTGCTCCAGCTAGCTCTATGTCATTATAGAAATTCAGAAGAAAAGAGGAAAACAGTGACCTATAAGAGAATGCTTATTGTTGGAATATGTAGTTCCACCCTATGCATGAGCTTAGTTTTTAATTTAACCCTTGAATGGGTTATCTCCATGTTTCACAGCTATGTCTTGTCTTTGCAACAATACTTCAAGAGAGAGAATCTGAGAATCTTATATTTATATACCCTATACCCTCTGTGGTTAGAATCCTTCTGTGCCTACGATTATGTGTTAGTGTGTAAGAAGGTAGAATGTTGATATGTACAGTCTTGGGTTTTTTCTGTTTTGTTTGTTTCGGTTTGAGTTTTTTGGGGATTTGGGGTTTTTTTTTTTTTTACAAATCTGTTATCAACTTCTTTCTTATAAACAAGGAGACTGAGCAATCGTTTTGAAAATTAATAGAAGAAATTGCCATATGTTTTTATGCAGGAGTCTATAAAGTGGTGATTATGTGTACCTGTATTTTATGTTTGTAAATATTATAATTTTTTCTTGAAAACTGGAATAGGAAATTCTGAATTCTATCAGACTTAATTTAAAAGTATTGCATGATTTTTTACCTTTACAGATGCATATATTTATTTATGTCTTTTATACATTTACTGCAAGCTGCAACATATGATTCCTGAAGCAGTTTGATTCTGTGTTGAAAGCTGAGTTCTCATTGCATGAAATTCCTGTCTAATTGCCCTGCAAAGATCTTAGCTCCTCAGTGTTTCTCTCTGAGTAAGCTTAGACTGCCTTATGTAGTCAATCAGTAAACAATTTAATATCCCTGCTCTTATTTCATAATGCTGTTTTATAAGTATTCTCTTCAACTTCTGCATTCAATAAAATTCTCTTGAATAAATGGATTCATGTTAGTTTTAAAATGAAATAAGAAAAAGCACTTTCTAAAATCTTAAATCTAACAAGATGTTTGATAGAGTTGAAAGATCAAACAGTCTGAATGAAAGGGTGAAACAAAATATTTCAAATTTAACAAAACATTAAAAATATTCCACATCTGTCCAGGGATCTTAACCCTCTCCCAGTGTCAGTTAAATCAGATGAAGCAATAGACATTTTTTGGGAAAAATGTATATATGTGGAAAAAAATGTATATTGGTAGGAAAAATTATCTCTATGTCTGCTTTTCCATCTATTTTTCTTGAGACCATGACCATATGGATTTCTAAAGGGAAAAGAAGAGTACAGAAAAAATATTTTAGGACTATTGGAAATAGAATATTCAGAGCAAATATAGATAAATTATTTTACTTAACTCACAATATCTGTAGACTCTCCTGTAAAAACCCAGCCTCAGTTAAATATTATTCTCAAGTTGGCATACACCTCAGTTCTTCATTTGATAAAACTAGGTCCAAAAGGATGGTAAGTTTGTATCTTCCAAAGTTAAGCTATGAATTTCTTTTGCAGTGACGACATTTGCATTTATCAAGTCTACCAGACCCTAGTGTGAAAGGAGGCAGAGATTTTCTTGATAAAATCTCATCACTTGAAGAAATTCTGATGTTTTTTTCATGAAAAAGAAACCAAGCCTTCTGAAGACCTGGATTTAAGTAAAGGATGAGTTGTCTTTTTTCTAGAATATTCCTTAGGTTATATGGGGGAAAAGGGTGGAAAAGTAAAAGATAATCTTAATTGGATATCATTTTTAAAGATAGATATTCATATTTCTGTTTTTTAATTCAATCTTTTTTTATCTGAGTAGCAACGGAGCATGCTTTTTCCCATAAAATTAAGAATCCCACAATTCATTTGCTGTTTATTAAATGCTCCAAGCTGTAGTCCTGAAACAATTACAGCTCCACCATCACTTCTCTCAATAAGCCAGAACGTAGAGGAAGCCTCTAGGCAATTTGGTGGAATAGTAATGTAGTTCTTTGGCATCCTCCAGGACTTTCCGTGTATATACTTACCTCTCAGTGATCACTGTCTTCATGGGCAGCCCAGGGACCAAGATAATGCTCTTTTCTCCAGGAGAGTTTCCCCAAAATGTGTTCCTTTCATATCTCACTGCCTTAGAACCCTACTGGAAAACAAAAGAAAACAGATACAAGTAAATGAATTAGATTTAAAATGTGAATGGTTCTAGATGGTTTTATCTGATGCTCTCCCAGATAACCTATGAATTACAATAACAGAGTAAGTACCATGGAGATTTTAGGCAGGATGGCAAGACAAGTGAAGAGGTATTTGGGGGCAAGAATTTCAGTGCCTATGAAATCAGAACAATAAAGGCAACCACATTTCCAAGGAGTTTCAGTTTTTGCATGGCTGCTGGGCCTTGGGAAAGGGCAAGACTCACCAACCCTCATCACTTCATGCTCATTGCTTCTGTTGCTATTCCAAGTTCGTATGTAACAACAACAGCCCAGTTGACTGTGACCAGCTGTACCACCACTTTTAGAGTTTAGAGGTAGATCTTCCAACATACTAAGATCAAAATCTTACTAACGAGTTCTTGCCCTCTGCCTACCTTTCATTCTAATCTTGTAAGTATGAGCTTCTGCCTTCCTGCTTTATCCTGTGAACACCCTAGCTTCACTTTCATCACCTGAACTGGCTTGCTGGCAATTGTCCTCAGAGGCTTCCTAAAAGGGGGAGGATGAAAGAGAAGATTTATTTTTAGGCTTTTGTATGTCTTTAATGAGGAAAAGAGACTTTTGTACAACACCACAGGTCCACATCCTGGCAGCAAGGAAGCATATCTCCATATGGCACCAAATCCCTGATGGAAGTAGAATTCTAGAAAATAAGATAAAAAATACAAGAGATGGTCACTTTTGCTGTAATGTTACCCATATTATTTTTTTGCTGGAGTTTAGAAGTGATGTGTGAAGATAAAGCCACAAAGTACAATTTCATGAAAACACCGTAACTACTTTTAAGCCAAGTCAACTTCTGCAATCATTCAACATATATATGCATTTTAGCACCAGTGAAATGGAAGATTATCTGGTTGCTTTTTATTATAAAATGAAGTTTTTTTAAAAATAAGAATTAAATTCCCAATGTGCAAAGTGCAAAGGGGAGAGACCCAAGTAAAATAAGATATTCACTCACTAGAAAGCCCAGGCACTCCCTGGGACCTGTGAGGCCCAGGCCCCGCAGGTAGGAGAAGTGAGCGCCCCTCGGGACCCAGAGACTGCGCACCCGTGAACCCGGAAAAGCCCAGGCACTCCCCGGGACCCGTGAGGCCCAGGCCCC
>CM052539.1:28902790-28963297 GCA_028533065.1 Trachops cirrhosus
AAATATAGAGGACACATGGACAAAACTAGGGGTGTTGGAAAGGGGAGGGAGGAGGGGAGGAATGGGTGGGTAGGCTGGAATGGGAATAAAGGATAGAAACTGTACTGAATAAACTAAAATAAAAATTAAAAAAAAAAGATATTCACTCACTAAATTTCAATAGAATACCTATCTTATACAATAAATATTACATTTGAGTGCTTATAATGAATTTTAGATGCACTAACTCATTTATTCCACCAAATAGTCCTACAAAGAACCAACATGAGACCAGAAGTTAAGTAACTTGCCAGTACTCATAACTACTCAGGGTGTACAGATATATAAGTCATGTTTCTTCTCCTCAAGAATGTTCACTTGGCAATAATCCCATTTTAAAAGTATGATCACAGAAGATGACTTATGTAAATTCTCTATTCTGTCCTCCAAACCTGGTATAGTACTTGGAATTCAATGTATATCAAAAAACATCTGGGGGAAGAATAAAGTAATTAATATGATAACATCTTGAGAAGAGTATCTAGTGCCTAGGAAAGGCATTTGAATTTGTGAGGGAGGGGTCTCTGGGTGAGGGTCAATGAATATGACTAGGAATCTTAAGTTCAACATATCTATTACTTTCAAACTGTTTCTTAAAGTCCACTTTTAAAACTATCTATTTAAAGTAAGTGGAACTAATTTAAAATGTTTTTGATGACATTGCTTTAGTAAAACACCATTAGGATACTTATTCTCAAATTCTTTCTTTATTACTTGAGAGAAAAGTAAAGAAATCAAAAATTTTCTAAAAAATGATAACAAAGATTAATATCTAAATATCAAATGATTGGGGAAAGTTTAAGAATAGAGAACAATGAAAAAGAACCGAAAATGTTGTATCAAGTTTTATATCCTGTTTTTATATCCTCCAGCTTTAAAAATGTGAAGACTCTTTCCTCTAACAGAATAAAATTAATGTATTAGCTTAGTATTTAAGTTTCTCTACAATCTAATACCATCATTCAACACCAAACTCAAAAGCTACCTCTCTATAGAGTATCCCTAGATTCCACCAGAGATTAGTTTCCTCCTTGACATAGCTACTTTATTTAATATAGTTTTTATAACATTTAAAATAATACCCTACCTTGTATTAGAGCATTCTTTGTTGCCTTCATTTTTTATATCTATTACAGCAACTGAAACATATAAAATGGCCAAGAAATTTTTGGTTATTTAAAATATTTTATTTATTTATTTTTAGAGAGAAGGGAAGGGAGGGAGAAAGAGAGGGAGAGAAACATTGATGTACAAGAGAAACATGGATTGGTTGCCTTTCACAGGCCCCCAACCGGGATCTGGCCTGAAACCCAGACCAGGAATCGAACCAGGGATAACACCCAACCCATTGATCCACACCAGTCAGGGAAAAATGTTTGTTTCATAACAACAACTTGGAGATGAGTAGATGTAAAACACTTTTTAAAAATATGAGCCCATAAAACCCTTAACTATTGACTATTGTCTGTTAATGTCATATAGAGTTTGTATTACTCCAGTGAAGAAAATACATCATTCCACCATTCTTTTGGGGAAGGCTTTTTAGGAATTTATAAACAAAACTGATTTTAGTTTAACACCTTTTTGTTTTCACTTTTTTAAATTTAATCTTCATTGTATTTTTTTCCATTACCATTTAGTCCCTTTACACCCTCCGCCCCCCAGCCATCACCACACTGTTGTCCATGTCCATGACTCCTTTTGCCTTTTCGCTCAGTCCCTCTACTCCCTAACCTCCCCCACTCCGCTAGCTGTCATTTGCTCTCCCTCTATGAGTCTGTCTCTGTTTTGCTTATTAGTTCAGTTTGTTTATTAGATTCCACATATGAATGAAATCATACAGTATTTGTCTTTCTCTGACTAGCTTTTTTCACTTAGCATAATATTCTCCAGGTCCATCCATACTGTTGCAAAGAGTAAGATTTTCTTCACTTTTATGGCCAAGCAGAATTCCATTGTGTAAATGTCCCATAATTGTTTTATTCACTTATCAACTGATGTATACTTGGGCTGCTTCCATATCTCGGTGATTGTAAATAATGTTGCAATAAACATAGGGGTGCTTATGTTCTTTCAAATTAGTGTTTTGGGTTCCTTTGGATGTATTCCCAGAAGTGGGAGGGCTGGGTCAAAAAGCACATCAATTTTTAATCTTTTGAGGTACTGCTTCCCACAGTGTCTGCTCCAAACTGCATTCCACCAATAGTGCAAAGGCATTCCCCTTTCTCCACATCCTTACCAGCACTTGTTATTTGTTGATTTTTTGGTGATAGTCACTCTGACAGGTGTGAGATGGTATTTTGTTGTGGTTTTAATTTGGATTTCTCTCATGATTGGTGACATTGAGCATCTTTTCATAGGTCTGTTGGCCATATGTATGTCCTCTGTGTAGAAATATCTGTTCAGGTCCTTTGCCCATTGTTTAATTGAGTTGTTTGTTTTTTTTGGTGTTGAGTTTTAGAATTACTTTATTTATTTTGGATATTAACCCCTTATGAGATATATTGGTGAAAATGTTCTCCCTTTCTGTGTGTTGTCTTTTTATTTTGTTGATCTTTTCTTTTGTTGTGCAAAAACTTTTTAGTTTGATGTAGTCCCATTTGTTTATTTTTTTTCTTTTTTTCCCTTGGCTGGGGAGATATATCTGATAAAATATTGCTTCAAGCAATGTCCGAGATTTTGCTACCTATTTTTCTTCTAGGATTTTCATGGTTTGGAATCTAACATTTAAGTCTTTGATCCATTTTGAAATAATTCTTGTGTGTGGTGTAAGAAGGTGATCTAGTTTCTTTTTTCTACATGTATCTGTCCAATTTTCCAAACACCATTTATTGAATATACTGTCTTTAGCTTTTGAATATTACTTGACTGTAAAGTTATGGGTTTATATCTGGGCTCTCTTCTGTTCCATTGAGCTATGTGTCTGTTTTTACTCCAGTACCAGGCTGTTTTGATTGTTATGGTCTTGTAGTATAGTTTGATATTAGGTAGCATGATTCCTCTGACTTTGTTCTTCTTTCTCAGGATTGCTGTTGCTATGCAGTGCCTTTTGTGGTTCCATATACATTTTTGAAATATTTGTTCTAGTTCTGTGAAAAGAAATTGTCATATGGCATCTAAAAGCTTCATGGAATAGTAATAATAGTGGACCAGAATAACCTACAAATTGAGCCATAAGTTTCTGATTACATAAACATGTGGTCAGAGTGTAGCACAGAGACACACCTAAGTGAGGGGAAGGGATAGAATTGCAGAAAAGACACTTATATGGGATGACCTACAGAAAAGAAATTACAAGAAAGAAGCTGTAGTATGTCATTTTTTCCCATTATATCTTGGGAGTTCATGTTTCGAACAAGACTGGTTTCTATAATAATCAATGAAATAGGTACTAACGATTGAGCCCTGCTGTGTGGCAAGTCCTCTTAGGTTTCAAATTCACTGAAAGGTTTAACTGCAAGGCACATGTCATTTAGGTTCCATGAAAGATAACATGGGAATAGGATTTACTGAAACCAACTCTGTGATCAGAATCACTTCTTTTATTAAGGATTACTAAACTAACTACAGCTGCATTTGGCAAGCCCCAATATGTAATAAAGTTTCATTGATACCTAAGAGAACAAAGAGAGAAAGTGTGAGAATGAACTCTTGGATAATTTTTAAATGACTCCTAATATCAAAACATTCTCTTAATTATTACTATAAACCTCTTTTCCAATCAAAACACTACAAGAGTTATTAAAATATTTAAATTGCCTGATTTTGGCGTTGACTTTTCCCCATTCCATTGGCAGCTTTTCCACCTAATGCCTCTATTTTTACTTACACAAAACGAGTATAATACCTGCCAAACTATATTACAGCATTGTAGTGAGAATAAACAAATACACATACAAGAGTAATACATTTAAGAAACACATGAAAAATTATTGTCACTTATATTGCAATATATTATTCAAAGATACTAATGTTCTGAAAAAGGAGCAATATAACCAAGGAGAAATGTAATTTAGAGATTATTTAATTATTTCTCACTTTGTCTAGAAATAACATTATAGAGAAAGTGAAATATAACAATGTCGATAGCTCTTATGGGTTAGAAAAATGAGCTTTATCCTGACTCTAAATTATGAAACAGGGTATTTAAATAGTTGTTCAATTATTTGGAGAGGGGAGAAAAAAGACTACCCTTTGGCGTCCCATCACATATGGGTGGTGATATGGTAAGGATTTTCATCATATATGTGAATTAATATTCAGTGTAGATGACTTCCAGAAAAATTGTACCTTATGTATCTTTGAAGAAAACAATAGAGACATAAAATGTTGAAATTTTTACTTTGCCAGAGGAAACTGACCTTGTGTTTACACTTCACCAGAACAGGCTGCTCTATTTTTAAAAAAATCAGGTGAAGTAGGTACTTAGAATTGTTAAAGGAAGAACAAAAAAGGAGTTTCTTTTCATTAGACTGATTAACTGCTTTGTTTCATTTTGCTTTGTTTTTTAATCCCTTCCGTTAGTCCTGGCGGCAGCAGTGGCCTGGACTTGCCTTCGAAGGGGAGAACCAGCGCGGTTGAGGGGTACGGCTGAGGCTGTCCTCTCAGCACAGTCTGTGATTTCACCCTGCAGGGAGCAGGGCCCAGCTGGGTCTGTGAGATACTGAAAAGGCAAGAACATTGCACCATAACGAAACATGGAGAGAAAGACAAAGGCTTGCCGTACAATAAATTCATGTTGAAAAATTAAGGGCACCATTTAAGAAAAGAAGGAAGTACCAGAAATTATAAAGGGAAGTCATGATACTCCTCCATTGCATTTGTTATGTTAATTACATTTAGTACAGTAAAAAACGGGGGGATTGAATAATCTATCATGAACTGAAAAATCATTGACATGATCTCTTTTTCCATTGGGAACATTTGGTTTATTTTGATTTTTAACTATTGTTTCTACTTTACATGTTAATAAATGTGTGAGGATTAGATACTACTATGAATGTTTGAGGTCATCCAATATAATACAAATATTATTATAAGATACATTATATATATGAGTTAAAGCAAAAAAATCCTTTGGTGGGGAGGGGACTTAACCTCAAGGTTTTGACTTTAGAATAATAGTTACCTTTTATCTAAATTTACCCTCTTGGCTACAGGAAGGGTAATTCAGAAAAATTGAGATGAGTTTTGAAGATGACGCCTTCATTGATCTTGATGATTTAGGGAGGCTGGTTCATCCTTCCTTTCATGCAGGATTATCTTTAATGATTTCCAGGGAACCCAAGTGCATCCATGCAATGGCTCCCTAAATCTTTTGCTTTACAAAATAACCAGCCAGAGTTCCAGGAATGGGCTATGAAAGAGGCAGAGACATTAGGATTCTCCAATGCACTAATTGATTTAGCAGCAGTTTAAAACAATGTTGAGCATTGTCAGAGATGTTCCTTTGAGGTATTAAATCAAGTTTCCCAAGATGGATTGCATGCTAACCACATACTATCTAAAAATCTCAAGGGCTATTTATTGTTCTGCAATTTATGATCGCCTTGTTAGAGGATTGCACATCAGCTTCCCTGGAGCCTAGGAAGAAACAGAGACAAACGGCATACAAACTATATTGAACAATTCATTATATTATATTGTAGAAACCTAAGCACAGTGTGGAGATAACCCTTTTATGTATGCTGCCTTATTGAACAGTAATCACTCTGTAATGCTTTAGATATTTAAATCATATTTATAATAACACATATTAATGTAACATCCCTCATAAAGTTCTCAAGGCGTTTTATGGGGTATATAAACCATGGAAAAATACAAAATTTTAAAATGCAGATATACCTACCCTGGGGTCTTTGAAACAACCTAATGAGGAATATATACAAAATCCCAGGCTGACAGTTTAACTATTTAAGTAGCATATAGAATAATTCAAACACATTTTAAGATATTGCTGCTTACAAACTCATTCTTTATCTAAATATTTGGCCAGGTTGCATAAGTGCTTATTTTTCGTTTTACTGTAATCGGTAGGAAGAAAGATTTAAAATGTTTAGAACATTTTCAATCAAAGCTTTCAAATTTACATGCCTGACAATCAATCATTGATTTGGTTCTATGTATTGTGTAAAATTACATGCTTAGAGCAGTAACGTTAAATTTATTTTTTCATTTATCTATTTTTATTATGGTTCAGTTACAATTGTCCTACCTTTTCCGCCATTGCTCTCCAGTTCCCCGTCCGCCCACCCCCACAGTCAGTCCCCACCCTCCATTGTCCGTGCCATGAGCCCTCTATTTGTGTTCCATGGCTTGTGGGGTTAATCTTAAAACAAATGAAGTTATTGATCTTGGTATGGCTCACCTAGATTTGGTACAGTGCTGTGCACCTATGTGTCCAGGAGATAATTCAATAATCAGCTACTGACTGATTGATCAGTTTATCCTCAAAAAAAGGAAATTATGAGTCTTGGTGTTCCACAAGAGTATTCTGTATTTTTCACAATATGGGGGTCTGCCTAGTCTAAATTGGTCTAGTTGTTTCCCTTGAACTTTTTTAGTTATTTTTTACCATTTAGTGGTTAAATATAGAGCTATAAAAAAGTCTGCAATCAACCTAACTATGTAAATGGCAGTATTTAATGCTCTGGGTTCTGTTTGTTTGTTAAACTTATAATGTGCAATGCAAATAATATGAGTTAAAGAATATTCTCATTTATAGTTATACTGCTTTCATATGAATAAGACATACAATGTTTCATTTCTCTAAAATGAAGCAAGTTCATAAGTCAGATGGAGGAGAGAAAATGAGAACAGAACTTTCTGACTCTGGGCCAGGCATACCGTTTACAGCAGTACCACCAACCACAGCCGTTCACTTTCCCTTATTGCTCTTGGTTGGATTCTATTGTTCACATACTTTATTCCGTGGTTAGGAAGACATCAAGTGTTCCAGGAAGGGAATAGAATAAATGCAGGATAACCAACTCCCAAGTTGTTCAGTAGTTGTTCCAGGGTCAGAAACCCTTCTTGTCAACATCATCTGCAACACATTAATACAACTTAGAATGTTTCACAAGAAGGAAACATTTTAGTGCGAATAAATGGTTTCCTTTTTGCTGGGAAAGAATGGCACCCGGCAGGAATCAGTTATTAGCATTGACATTCAATTGTTTAAATATAATAAAAATTTTCTCAGTGGTATCCTGCTGGCTGTCTGGTTTTGTGTTCTTAATTTTTAACAAAGCCGTTAAATCCAGAGGTCTGCTCACTAGTACTGCCATAAGTTGCAGTACATACAAAGTTCTTTTTATGAAAATAGGGTTTTCTGAAAATACAACTAAGCTTAGGTCTAACTGTAAAAGAAAGAGTCTTTTCTTAAAATAAATGAGCTGCTCTGCTGTTTTAAGCAGAACTGTCTAGACAACTTATCTCCAGTTTTCTCAAGTGCTGAACTCAAGTGTTTGGAGTCAAATATAAAGAAATAAGAAAGATTAAAAAATATTTTTCAGAAGTCCTGTGACTTAAATAATATCAATTCATTCCTGATCATCATTTTTATACAATCCCTGGGAATGATGACCTATTGTATTTGCTGTAATTCACACAACTATTTATTGTGCAGGGTTCTATGCTAGGTGTTGAGAATTCAGCAATGAACACTGAATCCCTGACTGCATGGGATATATATATATATATATATATACACACACACACACACACACAACATGGGTTTGAATTGCATGGGTCCACTTATATAAAATTTTTCTCAATAAATACAAACAGTACTGTAAATGTATTTCCTCTCCCTTATGATACTCTTAATATCATTTTTTTTCATAGTTTATTGTAAGAATACAGTATATAATACACATAACACACAAAATATGTGTTAACCAAATGTTTCTAGTACTGGTAAGACTTCCAGTCATCAATAGGCTCTTAGTAGTTAAGTCTTTGAGGAGTGTTCAGTTACATGTGGATTTTTAACTGCCAGGTGTTGGCACCTCTAACCCCCACAATGTTCAAGAGTTAACTGTATGTATGATCTCCAAAGTATTTTCATGCCTGTATTTTTATGGCTTTTATCAGTAAATCTGACAGAAGACTGACATGGGTTTCTGATACAGGTTTCTGTCTGGTGCTGTTTGTGGACTGCATTCCAGAAAAGTGATGCATGATAGGGTGTTCACAGAATGATGGTTGATCAGTGAATTAATTCCAAATCAGTCTCTACACTGTGACTTTTATTGAAGGGCTCTTGCCTGTGCCTTTGGATCAGCCCAGCGTTAACCTCCTTCCTTTATCACATGACAGCTTTTAAAATGTTTTAACTAAATTGTAATGTTCCTATCAAATCTTGTCTCTATGAAACCAAATCCATTATGTCTTAAGAAAACATACATCACTTAATGTGACTCTGAGATTTCCAAACATACTAGTCACTCACTTCTATCTGACACACACAGTTCAGGTATCTCTATATTCGTCTAATCTGGTGAGATAATATTGATAAAATTTCTGAGCAGAGTGTTTTCTATATTACTTCCTATTTTGTCTATTGGTCTGGTTTTCCATAAGTGTCTTGATCAAATAATTGGATCACTATTCACAAAAGGTTATACAGCAGTGGTTAAAATGCTGACTCTGCAATTAGACTTACTGTCTTCCAACCTGAGCTTTGCTGATCCTAGCTCTGTAATCTTGAAGCAATTGATTAACTTACAATTTTCTGAATGTAAAATGGGGAAATTTTTTGAGCTCATTTGGTTATTGTGAGAGAATGGCAATAAATGAGGTAAGGTAATAAGCACCCACATAGAAACTATAATACAGTAAGCACTGTAAGAAAGTTTAAGTACTTTTATTAATACTGACAATACTTCCAGAAATGGCATACAATGTGATACCTAATTCAGCTAATCAAGTTCATTTTTTGTCCTGAGTATAAGAACAGTTAGAATATCTGTTTTTTTCAGATGTGATGTCTAAAATGGTGCGGGTCTTATAAGTGCTTTGTGAAATCAAATTATGATTTACTTTGACACTTGGAAACTCTGACTCTGTTGAACTTTGAACATGAGAGCTCATTCCAAAGGTTATAGCATAATCATTTTAAAATGTCATTGTCCCAAATGTATACAGACCTGATTCATGTGTCTTAAATATATCTAGCTCCTTTTATAAGACTGAGAGCATTTTAGAAATATAATTTCATTTTCTGAAAATATTCTTGAGTATAAAATGAAGAATATGACAGTTATTCATATTTAGTAGATGGGGAAACTAAGGAATTGAAGGTTTAATTGAGTTGTGAAAGACCATTTTGCCACTTAAAAGTAGAATGAATGCTATAAAAAATGTTTCTTATTTCCTGTGGAGTTTGAGTACTGTTACTCCTAAGACTATTTTGAATAAGATATCATATCTCTCATAGTCTTGAAATATTAACTTATAGAGGAAATGAACAAAACATAAGATAAAGAAATAAATTAATTGGCATTGGTTAAAACTTAAAGGAAATAGGGCACAGGCTGCCAAAAATACCAAAAAAAAAGGACATAAAAAGTAGTTAAACAAGGAGTACTAAAACATCACCAGTAAGAGCAAACACAAAGTGAAAACTGAGTGTGAAATTTGAAGTGGATAAGACATTAAATTCATTTTTAAAAAATCTCTTTATTATAAAACGAGAAATCAGGATGTGATGTCATGAAACCTTGAAAAAATATATTTCAACCAAAAACCTGTTTGCCAAGTACTTTTGCACTTTAAGATGGATTAGCATGTCCAGATGTAGGGGATCCATGGATATTAGTACAAATGGCAAGTAAGATTTTTAAGCTTCTTATACACTTATGTGAGAAGTCTCATGTAGTCACAGAATAGTTTAGGAATTGTCTTCTTGGTTGATATTTTCCTTATCAATCCATCATAATAAGTATTTAGGTAGAGGGTTGCCTGAATAAAAAATCTTGAACTTTAGGTTCTAAATATTTAGAAAGCCATAATATAGCATTTTTTATTCATAACGCAGCTTATGTTAGTAGATTTAGTCTTTGTTCATTTTAACATCCAACACCGCTACTACTTGAACTAATCTAATCTGTCAGTACAATCAAACAAACCAGTTATATTTTTATGTGGACACATATAATAGATGCACAATAAAACAACTGTTGCTTAATTTTGAATTTCTTAGAGGACATATTATTTTGAGCCTAGGTTGATGTAGTAAATCTGGAATAGAAGAACCATAAAAGTTGTTTTGCAGCTTTGTTTTGCCAATTTGAGTGAACCACTTTATTTCATTTAGTCTTCATTTTCTCCTCTGTAAAATACTATATCAGTCAGGATAAGCTAAGCTATGCTGCAATAACCAGTATGATTCTTTATGGTAATCACTCAAGGACTCAGGCTTATGGAGGTAATATTTACATGTTTCATGATTGCTGTAAAAGAAGAAAAGTCACTTTGACATTTAAGTGTTTTTGTCTGAAAGTGATGTATGAGGTCTGTCCAGAAAAAGTCTGACCATTGTTAATATAATGAGAATGGTTTGCACAACATCGATGTCACCTGGCAGCCAAGGAGAGTGGACTAGAATGCACACATGTGAACAATGATGACTTCACTGTACTAGTCAGTGGAGGCGGTAGACACCATTGATTGAGCATGTATACTGTGTGGCCATTGTGTTCAAAATCACTGGATGAGTAGAGCAATGAATCACCAGATTTTGTGTTAAGCTTGAACATTCCTCCACAGAAACTATTTGGATGATACACAAGGCTGCAACTATGAGCAACTGGTGATTGGCAGCTTCATCATGACAATGTGCCTGCTCATACATCACGTCTGGTGCAATATTTTGGTGAAACATCAAATCACCCAGGTGACTCAGCACCCCTACACCTGGCTTTTCCCAAAACTAAAATCATCTTTGAAAGGGAAAAGATTTCAGACTATTGATGAGATTGGGGAAAATATGATGGGCCAGCTGATGGAGATTGGGAGGTGTGTGAGTTCCCAAGGTGCCTGCTTTGAAGGGTACAGATGCATCATGGTCCTATGTATAATGTTTCTTGTATCTTGTACCTTCTTCAATAAATGTCTCTATTTTTCATAGTGCATGGCTGTATACTTTCTGGACAGAACTTGCATGTCACTTCTGCTTAGATTTCATGAGTTAGTGCTAGTCACACGGCTATATCTAACTTCAAAGGAGTGGGAAAGTACAATCTCACCATATGCCTGAAAGGAGAAAAACTAGGTTAATTATAAATAGTCCTATTACTCTCTGGAATAAATGGAATTACTTATTTGAAAATGCTTGGAATATAATATGCTTAATCAATGACGATATTTTTGCTTATATGTATTTTGAAAGTAAAAGAAACAATATTATAAGAATGGTATCATATGAGAAGAATTCACTGATATATATAATCATGTGAAAGTTCAGATTTTATTATAATTTTACAACATTCCTGTGCACAAAGGCTATGGGGATGCTTGAGGCTATCCAAAAGCACCAAATAGGTTCAAGTTTAAAAATTAAGGTACCTTTTTTAACTTACAAGTTTAAAACTATTTAATTTAAAGACATGAATGTTAAATTGAAAAGATTGAATTTCTTTTCAAATTTACTTGTATATGTGGACCAATTCTTAAATATCTTCTCAAGAGGTTTTTTTTTTTTATCTGTGAAGTAAATTTGGAAATGAAGATAATTCAAGCAAATGTTACTTTTTTTCATTTTCTTGCAGACTGAATTACCTGGATAAATTTGAGCAAAAATTAGGCAGAGATACAGTGTTTTAAAGGAAAATGACTTGCTTTCCCTAGGTTGGAATACATCTGATTTCTCCTATTTCTGTCCTTTCAGTTTCCAGGGCAAAGAAGGCTCCAAACACGTAGAGAGAAAAACAACAGGCACCTCACCCGAGGAGAGCAACCTCCACAGTAGGTGAAAGAAGCCAGAGAAGCCGAGGAGGAGTTGGTTTACACCCAGTCACTCCTCTCCTGGCTCCATCCCAGGCTGAGGACTTCTTAATAAAAACGTGTCCTCAGCTGAGTTTGGAGAAAGCTCGCCAAAGCAAATTCTGTGCATATAAGTCCCGAACATGCTGTTAGCAAGGCAAGCACTAATTTAGTGGGAAGCAAACCTGTCGCTTCCATGATGTGTGGCTTGAGCGATTCCCTAAATCTGTCCAAATCTCCATTTCTTCGTCTGTAAAATGGTTAAAATATCACTGGCCTCCACACCTTTCAGGGTTCGGGGGAGGGTCAAAGGAGACGATGTAGAAGTAAGTAATCTGCAGTGGTGGAAATCAAATAAATGTGTGGTACAGTTTCTCCACCAATCTGCTTTCAACCTTCGTTTCTTTCCACACACATGAGATGACACTGCTTTCTGTGGCGCAATCCAAGTATGCGGCCCAGCACTGAGGGTGACAGAGGTATGAATTCCACCCTTTCCTTGCCACTCAAGAAAGCACAGCTTTTAATTCAGGTGCAGTAGGAGTGATACTGTCAGAGAAAATAAAAACTGAGTCCCTGTAAATTTATTTTAAAAAGCAAATGATTTCAAAGGGGGAGACTTGTGTTTAGGAAAATTGTTCTGGCATATCTCACGATGGAATATAACCTGTCCAGGGGTCCAGACTGGTAGAAAACCACGGTTGCATTCACTAGAGAAAGATGGCATGCTTATGGGCCAGAGGGTCCCCATACTTTGTTGTGGCATAAGAAGGTGGTATTCGCAGCACCCCTTACGCAAGGGGTGAACAGCAGCAGAGGCCACAGTGGCAGTAGCGAAGGCAGCGTCCCCACGGGCAGCAAACACTTGACTCCTGAGGTAGTCAGTGACTGCCCAAGCATAACAATCTGACAGGTCTCATTACTGGTCGAATAAATGATAGTGTGTTAGAGAAAACAAGATGGATAACAGGCTGGTGTGTGTCAGATTGTAGGGACCACTGGAGCTCTCACAAAGGGCATCAGTCATAAGAAGGGGACAAATTACAGAGACATTCACCCATGACTTTCCACATCATTTCCCCAACACTTCTTCACCGCCCATCAATTCCAAAGAAAACGACTATTTTAGATCCTAACTTGAATTGAGTGTTTCCCCTCGCATCTTGTTGTACTACTTTCTGTCTAGTCATAATATGCACCTAAAACAACATGTGAGGACAACTTTCACTTAGGATATACCCTGTGGCTTGAGCACATGGTTCATTACAGAGCTGCTAGCAGTCAGGCCTTGGCAGTTTTACTTAATGGAATAACAGATAGAGAGCAAGAATAATAGCTCCCTTGTCTCTCAGTCTATTAATAGTGGGACCATTAATATTGCAAAATGACTGGCAATAAGAATATTTTAAGGAGGGAGAAACCTTTGCAATAAATGAACTTTTATAGCTAAAATGGTTGTTAGAGCATAAGTCTAATTCTTAAGAAAATAGAACACTAGTTTACTGGATACACATATTTGTTATTAGTTATTATTGTTTGTTTATTATGTTATTCTTCCTTTCTAAAAAAGATGGTTAGTCATTTCCCTCTTAGCTTCGAAGTCCAAAAAATACATGGCAACTCATGACCTAGGAATATATTTATATAGCATCACAAACGTTTTCCATGGCAACAAGCCTTGTCAGGCTGACAGAGGCCACAAGGCAGACTTCTGAAAAGTTCCCGAACAAATATAAGTCTAATATAGGAGTGAATAAGAATCCTGATTTTCTAAAATGGTATCTAATATTGAAACCACAAAAAGACAGGACTGCACACCAAAACATAAAAGTAAATATAAAAATGAAAAAAATGGACATGCCGTCATTGTCTAAACTCCATTTACTTGGACAGTAGTTTATTGTCAGAGGATGGTGACCATTGTCTTAAAGATACAGTGATTTTTTTCAAGCAACCTTATTTCATGAACAGTGACAATTTACTAAAATTTTAGACATTCAACAGTCAATGTAAACATTGCACCATTTATATTTTGCTAATGAGAATTATAAAACTTAAAATTGAGGTAATAAGGACAAAATTTTGGCCTGTTATTTCACCTCTTCTGTACTTTCTGGTGGCCCAGAAAGCCACAGAGTAAAACATATGTTTGATATAGAATTGAAGGCTAGTTCTTCAATAGCAAGATATAGATGGTAGAAAACAGGTAAATGAATGAATGGATGGAAGGATAGATACATCTGTCTCCTGGTTAACTAACAGGTAACTATCATCAATCTGTAAATAATACAGCATATTTTAGTCAATAACTTAATTATTATATAAATCTTGCAGTTGAGCACACTGGGAACAAAGAAGTACATTTACTCTCTCTGCATTCTGTATTAAGCTTTTGCAATAGTTGAGAGTAGAATCTAACAGTATGAATTCCATGCCTTAGAAAACCTTAATTCTAGAGCTCAGAAGACCTAGATTTTTGTTCTGGTTCTGCCATTATTTTGATTAGTTATTGCTCTATAACATATCACCCTAAAACTCAGTGGCTTAAGAAAAATCAGATCGTATGACTCTGTGGGTGGCTGGCCTCAGTCAAGCCAGTGTCGAGGGTGAACACCCACATGCTGCGTTCATCTGGGGGAGGCCACCTGGGATTGGGACACTGGGCCAGCTGGACTTTCTCTCTCTCCGAGATGTCTCAGGGCCCGTCCCTCTCCACATGGGAATCATCGGGTTTCTTAGTGGGTCTTAAGGATTCCAAGAGTATAAAAGTAGAAGTTGCCAAGTCATCTTAAGGCTTAGTCTTGAAAGTAGTACAGTGTCCCTTGTACTGAATTCTATTCATTATAGTGAATCTTCGATTAGGATGGGGGTTACACCAGTGTGTGACTCTCAGGAGGTGTGGTTCATTGAGGGCCATTGAGGACCACCAATGTAACAGACTATTTTATCATAAGTAATGTGATCTAAAGAATTGTTTTCTCAACTGTCAAATTAAGAGGTTATATGAAAGCCTACCTTTAATAGCCCAAAGTTTCCTAAGCCATTCAATACAAGGCATTCAGGAAAATGGACTCCAAAACCCATAATATCTTAGGCTTATTTTCAAGTCCACACTGAACAATCCTCATGTTGAATAGAATTGACAGACAGCTCAAACTGAGTACGTCTTAATCATGACCTTCCTTTCATATCTCCTCTTATCTCTGTAGTCCATGTTGCAACTGGTGGCATTCTACTTTCAGTTATCCTTGTCAGAAATGTGGAAGTCATTCTAGACCCTTTCTGCCAATAACATCCACCAATCATCAAGTCATAATGATACTATGAAGGCATTACTGTTATCATCCCCATTTTTCCAATGAGAAGTACAGGGCACAGAGTGCTCATAATCTGCGTAATAAGACAGAACTAGTAAATTCTGGAGCTCAAGTTCCTAATCGTGATGACACCCTTGAATCGTTAGTGTAATAGATAATTGGTAAATTTTTCAATAATAGGGTTGCTCTAGGAGGATGGGTTTAAGAAAAGGATAAGTTTGCCATCCGTTGTATGAAGGCCACAGTAAAAATTCTCTTTCACGGGTGAGGAAAACTAAGATGTTCATGTTAAATGATTCAGCCCAGAGGAGCTGGCGCCGGGATCATGTGTAGAAACTGCTAGCAATTAGTAGCTAATAATTAATTAGCTGAATGAACTGGACATATGGTGTGGGTTAAAATTATTCAGAAGGCCATGAGTCTGAGGTCAGTCTCTCAGTAACAGGTTTAATCGGTTACTTTGTATCTATTCCAGTTAAAAACCTCTGCAAAGAAATGTAGGCGAGGTCATGTGCTACCAACTTTAAATACGTCTGAAACTATTTTTAATACAATGTTTGCGTAGGGGGTACGAGATAAGGTCTTTGAGACACTTGAAGTATATATGAAGGCTTTTCTGGAAATAAGGGAAACTATGGTGGAAATGTTTCTTTTCCTGAGAATGAAATAAATCAATAAATTAGTATTTAAAGCGATGAAAAACCCCCTTCCCCATTTTTTCAAATTACTTGTTATGACTTTGAATATTTTTGCCACTAATTCTCATTGCGAAAAGAAAAATACCACATTGGCAAGGGTGTGGATGTTTTCTTTGAAGCCGTTGAACAGTTGCAATTTGGCTGATCACACCCTCCCCCTGCCTGTCTCCTGGCAGCTGTTCCACAGTGAGGACCCTGGGGGCACCATCCCTGGGGACTGGGGAGGAATTTCTTCCCTGTTCGGTGTTCCCTGAGGCCATACATTAAAGACAATTAGGAAACACTTCACACGGACCTAATAAACACTGATCTAAACTGTCTCCACAAGTTCACGTGTGTTCATTCACTCAGAGATTGGTTAATTTGATGAGTAAACATTCCTCAGATCTGCCCTCCTTCCACAGTTCCCCATTTCATCCAGGCTTAATATAAGCTACCATTTGGTTTATATTTGCTCCTATTCCATCCTAGCCTTCTGGCAATTCCTAGGTCTACTACATTTAAATTCATCTATCAATTTCTATTAAACTCCTAGAAATGTATATGTTAAAAAGGCACACTAATAACAATGCAAAAGAAGGGATGTGGACATATTAATCCCTCCTGCTGCCTCAGTTATGTGTGAGGCACTTTTTCCCCTTGCAGTGTATTCATGTAAGGCTTTGCCGTGCGGGGAGAGCAGGATGAGTTCATCAGGATGCTTTTGTCTGCGGTCCAGCACCCGGTGTTCACTTTGCTGCCCGATCCCAAGTGACCCACTCAGAGCACTTTTCTCATGACATCGCTGGCCCCATCCAAGAGAACTGATGCCGCTCTTACTTCTGTGGGATGCATAGTTCAGTTGTGCTTTATTCGAAGAGACATAAGTTTCTTGGGTTTATTTTTATAAAAATAGAAACACTTTAGGGATATATTTCACCCAAATTCTGAGTTCCAAAAAGGGATAATTTTAGAGAGCCCTCAAAATCCACTCTCCACTGTCTTCACAGCCACCGCCTCCATGTCTGTGGCTTCGTCTCCCACATGGACCACCGACACGCATCCCACTCCCCTAACTCCAGGCATCACCCCTAACATACGCACGCACACACACACACACACACACAACGGCTGCCAGAGTAATCTTACTGAGACATAAGCCTGACCACACCCTTCCCTGGCTTAGAAACCTCCACTGATTTGCCATTCCCTGGTGGATCAAGTCTAAACAAAATAGCATGGACTTTCCACTCTCTTCCAACCTTCTTCACTGATCTAATCACTATCCCTTCCCTTCTATCTTATGTTCAGACAAGTCAGACGGGTCACTGTTCGCCAAAAAGCACCAAGTTCTTTCATACCTCTCAACCTTTGCACAAACTGAAATCTCTGTGTATATGCCTTCCTCCCCTTCTCCTCCCAGTGGAACTCCTGCATATCTTTAAAGACCCAAATTGAGTCTACCTTCTGTGGAGACTTTCCCAATACTCACAGGGAGAGTTAGTGTGTAGTTACTGTGTGCTTCAATGCCGGTTCAGACAGATACCTACTAAAGCACATGCCACACTGGATTCTTCTCTTGCCCCTGGGCACCAAGCATGAAGCTTGTATCTCATCCATCTTTCGGTCTAGATTAGTGCCTTGTACAGAGAAAGCACTTCAGAAATTTATCCATTCATTCATTTGTTGAGTATATGTGCAGTAATGGCTGGTTTACTATTGAAAAACATTAAACATAGTCCCTGCTATCAGGTGCTATAATGAAGGTGGAGAGAAACTAGACAGACACACAAATGAATATACAATTACTGTCTCTAATGTGCTTTGATAGAAAAATGGGGCACAAGAAAGGCCATAAGAAATGGATGTAAGTGCTAATTTACATGGGGAGAGGAGCAAGAAAGACATTTCTGAGAGTGTGGCCTTTAAGTTGGGGTCTGAAAAATGGGTAGAGATTAGCCAAAAAATGAGTCAGAAAAAGCATGTGTGAAGGTGTCCAAATGGGAACCAGCTTGTGAAAGGAGTTGGAAATCCGTCAGTATGGTACCATGGAGTGAGCAAGGTGAGTAGATGTGGAGAGGCCTGAAGGAGAGGCTAGGATAAATCACAAAGAGTTTGTATTTCATTGGAAGTTCATTGGGAAGCCATTGAAGGGTTAATGAATGTTGAAAGTAAGTTCCAGAAACAGACAGCACATTAACTTTGGAGTGACAAGAGGTTTTCTTCCTCAGGGATCCTGGAGGAGAGATTAATTGAGCTAATGCTAGGAGGGAGAGCCCAGAGGAGGAACGAGTTTATCACTCATCCTTACAGAGGAGAATTATTGACAGTTCCCTTTGGAACAAGCTGACTCTATTTGTCGCCAAGAGCTACAGTTTCAACTGTTTGAAAAGTTATTAGATCTCTCCCTTATGACTGAGAAAAACATGGAATATGTCCTCAAAGGAGTAATGTTCTGATTAAGGACCAGGACACAGTGCTATAGAGCAAATGCATAACTACCAGCACACTAGACAACTTCACGTGGATTCTAAAAGTCACTTCAAATTCAATCTGCCTAAAATGGAACTTCCCATTCCAGTTCCCCACCTTCCCATCACCGCCTGTGTCCATGTAGCTCTCCTCGAGTTCCTTATCTCAGTGCCTGGCACTCCCATCAAAATCAGATGTGAGCACTGATACCTTCCCCTTCCTCCGCACCCAGAACCAAGCCATCACCAAGTTCTGATGATTTTACTTCCTAAGAAATCTCAAATCTTTCAACATTCCTCCTTCTCCACTACCATCGCACAGTTCAAGCTATTATCATCTCTTTTCTGGACCTCTGTAATAATCTACTAATGGATAGACTATAGGGGACTAATGGATATCTCCTGTTAATTCTTTAACCCTCAAGCTTCATTTTTTCAAGTGTTAGAAATGTTATTAAAGTTAACATTCTACAAGGTCATATTCACACAAAGCAAACTGAAAAAAATTCCAGGAATACAAACTATGATCTCTGTTAATGTACTATCTTTTGTCTCCAAATGTCAAAAATAGACATGTCTTACTGATACAAAACATCTTTAGAAAGTCAAATCCACATTCCCTTTGTGTTGGGTAAAAATCCTATTGTCTTCATTCATTTCATGAAATTCATGTTAAAAGAACTGTGTCCTGGTTGTATATTCAAGCTTATTCTTAAATAGCAGTTAGAGAGAACTTTTGAAGTACAAATTGGCACCTCCCCACCACTGACATCGTTTGTGGCAAACTTTGGAAGAACAGAACTCCTTACGGTGACTTTGGATGCCCTAACTAACTGGACCGGATTCTGCCTGCTCTTGATTTTGTATACCTCTTGAGCTTAATCCTGTGTTACGTTTCCCCTATGCTCTGTAAGCCTGCCTCACTGGCTGCCTTTTAGTTTCACCAGGGCATCATGCTCCATCTTTCTACCAAACCTCTATGCACAATGTACAATCTATTTGAAAAGACTTATCCACTCTCTGCCCTACTAGTTCAGCTCAACCATCACTTTACTAAAAGAATTATCCTCATCTCCTTAACTATTGGAAATCCCTCTATAATACATAGTCATGGACCCATGTACCCATCTTGTGTAGCCTTCACAGTAATGAATGTTTTGATTAATGTTTCTCTCTCCTGCTCTACTGTGGGCTTTAAAGAGCAGGAATCTTATCTGTCCAATGGGGTGTGGCTGTGTTCTTGAAGGCATGTTATGTGGTCTCTAATGAACCTGGGAAACAGAAATGGGTTAATTTGTGTAATTGTCAAAGGTCCCAACAAGAAACAGATGGCACAAACAGAAGAGTGCATGGAAGGTTTATGTACAAAGGTAGTATTCACAAAGGTGTTGGCACAGGAGAAGCAAAAGGCAGAGGGTGTGGAAACTGTTGACTTATTTCACATGGGTCAGTGTCCAGAGCAGAAAACAGGATGGACAAGGAAGGAGAACGGCTCAGCAGGGGCGATGGAAAATCTGATCCTTTAGTGCTAGTACAATCACTTTCATATGCACGGGCTAATATTATCTGGGATCATTTAGGTTAAGCACATTTATTGTTTATATCCTTCATTAGACTGAAAACTCAGTGACTGTGGAGACTATATCAGATAGTACAGGGTTGTATCCTTAGCACCTTGCACATGGTCTGGCACATAGTAGATGCTTAATAAATATTTGTTAAGTTGATGAATGAGTGAGTGAATGAATGAATGAAAGAAAAAGCAAATATTCAAGATTTTCTCTATAAAGTCATGGGTGCCAAAGGATACCTGAAAAAGAGGACATGTTGTGCAGAAGAAGACCCAGCTGATCAGTAGAAATCACAGAAATCACATTTTGCCTGAGGGAGCAAAATTTCTCCAAGGCAAATCATCCATTGAAAAGATGTTCACATGCAAGTGGTCTGAGTATGGTAGCTTAGGCTCCAAGTATTCTAAAATGGAGCAGTTCTCTCTGGTAATTGAGGGCAATTAATACTCCTAGTTGTATATTAAGAAACTATAGTACTTAGAGTTAATGTGATGTCTATTGTAGGTCTTCTGTTCATTACATTTCCTGCCTACTCATTCTGGCAAATAACTCTGTCTTAGAGACCCTGGAATGTCCAATAGGTTATATTTTTTAGGTTGCATGTTTTGGGTAAAGGAGTGTGTGACAGCTTCATATCTCCACCCCTCACACTAAGCCAAGTTCTCTGTGTGTTCTCTTTTACCAACCTGGTTTGCCTAGCATATTAGTGTTATCACTGAAAATCTCATGTCCTAGGAAATCCCTCCAGCCCAGACAGACTGGGAAAGTATGTTCTATTACCTGTGTATACATATAAGTTACTGAAGTATATTTTTCAAAATATAATTGACAAATGAAATTACTGCTATGCACTGCTTTTTTTATTTAGTAGCATTCCCATTTTTCTTACTTATCTCAGCTATTGTCTCAGAGACTGTGTTTGATTTTTAATCATTAAAGATGTTTCTTAATAATACTATCCAAATAATAATGATAATGGTATTAATGGTATTTTTTAAAATTCTGCATTGTATTATTATTCTTGTCATCCATGGTCAGGAACCTGAGAAGAGAGTGGTCATCACATGAATTGCAATCTATATTATTTCCCCACTTTTGTTCTTGGCACAGAAGTGGTGTCCAGGATGTTTAAAAGCCAAGGAGATCCTGTGGCTTCTAAGGAGCATGCTAGGCTTTGAATGGAATTGCACACAGTCAGATTTTCTTACATTCTGCAAGGTGGGCAAAACAGCTCTAAATTTACCCTGTAACTTTTACATGCATCAAAGAAAGTAAGTAACAAAGGATATATACGTGCTTTTTCTAAAGATTACTGGTGGGTGGAATCCTCAAACTCAAAGAAAAGGAAAACCATATGGGCATAAGATGGACTTGGAGTTAAAAGTGGATTTCTTTTCCTGTACTGAATTGTTCTATACTTTATGAAAATAAATTTGTTAAAGTTTCTCTAGGAAAGAACTATTATAGTTTGCCCACTGAGTGGGTATGTTATGAAAGAAAGTAGGGAGAACTTGAGTGAATTTAAATGCTTTTAGCCTTTGTGGAAATGAAATTTGCCACACAGATGAGTCCACATGTGAATTAACTCCCTTGAGTCACTTACTTTACTGGAGTTGAATATCTGTCCCACCGGATATGAATCTGATTCCAAGAGATTTTGAATAGCATGGCCTGATCTAGGCTAGAGGGAGCTGATGATACTCTCCTTAGACACCTGCCTGGGTAAATCTGGCTCAAATGTCTTATTCATGAGCCCATATAAATCCTTGATCTAGAACATATCAAAATGCTAAATGTTAAATGCTCTTCTGAATTTGTATTCTAACTTTGAGAAATGTTCTATATTACTGTTTCTAAACTTTTGTGTATAGTGCACATCAAAAAACCCCACCTTCCTTAAAACTCCAGGAGCAGCTCCAGCTTAGTGATAGACATAATGAACGAGAGAAGTTATTCATGATGATAAATAAGGACAAATTATTTTGATGTTTTCGTTCCTGCTTAGTTAGAGGGTAAAAACTAATTAATACCTGAATTGTGACAATTATAATGTTAATGCTAATAATAAATAACACTATATGTTCTTTACTCTTCAGGCATTAAATAGTTTGCATGTGTTACCTCATTTAATCCTATGAAGTGGATATGATGATTACTTCCATTTTATAGACAGGTAAACTGAGCCACACTAAGACCGAGCCATGCAGGGTCACACATCCCATAATAAATAGAGACAAGTACTGGTTACACGTGTCTGTGTAACAGAATGGACTGTCTTTAATAATACCCTCTACTCAAATAGATTAGTAGTAAAACTCCAGTGAAACCACAGGCTTTTAAAAAAAACCCTTAACTGCTAAACCAGGCAAAGACATAAAAAAACAGTTCAAAAGAGAGTACTTTTGAATAATTGAGGACAATTTTCTAGGCAGCCCTCAGGCCATAAGCTGAGCCTTTCTCATATAAAATAAGAAAAGTTTAAGAACATGTCTTCTACCTGCTTCTTGGAGGAACAGGCAAGAATTTGGCCATCAAATATTTTACAAAGGCCATGTTGTGACCACGTTCACATTGGTAGAAAATGTCTTTCTCCACAATTACCTGCATCCACATTGCTTTGTTCAGGCTCAGATATGACCTATTGAAATTCAAAATGATAACATTTGGAATAACGTTGAAGCAGTTTATATAGTACCAGACAGAAGTTCTGTACACTTTAAGGTTTTTTATTCTGTTTCTTCCTGTTTGCTTCCATTCCTGAACAAGCCAAGCCTGAAACCATTAGGTGTGCCAGAGAAAGACAGACGTCCTGGGGCAACAGAGCTGTAGGAGCCACAAGTGGGAGGCTGGATTCCAAATAAGGTGAAGAGGGCTTCCAGTGAGGAGTGGCCTAACACCACGTGCTGGACACCAAGCAGGACGGAGAAGACACCAGTGCTTGGGAGTGGCCTGGCAGGTGTTTCAGACACCAAGGGGGGAGTGGAGGGTGTCCACACACCCCGGCTCGGCCCAGGATGAGGAGGGCATGCCAGAGGGAAACTGGCAGCAGAGAAGGGAGACTGGTAACTACTGGGGACTGAACAAATTGTAAATAGGTAAATGATAATGTAATCAGGTTTCTCATTGTTGGGAAAGGCTGTTAAAAGTATAGAAAGTAAGATACTAGAATAAACCCTGAGGTTTAGGATTAGATTGGAAGTGTCTGTGTGAATGCACAGGATGAGTAGATGAATGGATAGATAGGTGATAGATAGATAGATAGATAGATAGATAGATAGATAGATAGATAGATAGATAGACAGATAGACAGATAGATAGATGGATGTATACACACAAGTGCATTTACATATATATGTTCTATAGCTCTATGTGTATGTGCTGAGAGGACCTGGGCACAGCACATCTCATAGCAGTGAGCACACTTATATTTCAAAACCTTGGCTTCTAAATACTATTCTCCACTAAGTAGATTAAGAATCTTTGAAAAAAATAATTTATCCCATAGCTGTGGCAAAAGAAATGCAAGATAAGTCTAAAATACTTTATGCCAGAAATCAAGGGAGTACTCCAAGAATGATGGAGATGTGTCAAAAGGTCAGCTTGAAGGGGTTGCTATTGATAAAATCTAGCACAGTTTGACATCAAAATAAATAATGCTTGTAATAAATTTAATTCATTAAATAAAGTGGAAACCATGATTCCAAACAGTTATAAAGGAATACATAAATTGAAATGATATAAATCAATACATTTAAAATTTAATGAGAAATGAGCTATTTAATGATAGCTTCAAAGTACCTAGATAAAAAAAAATAGGTATTAAGAAAAAAGAGAAAAGGTAACTTTAAAGTGGGGAAACCTGGCAGACACCACTTTAAAGTGACCTAAATGAATAACATCAAGAGGATCCCATTAAAATCATGTGCCCTTAGACATGATACAATAAAAACATAGCATCACTTCAGTGATTTTCTTGTCAAAGATATAATCCATGAGGCAAATCAGATAAACTCAATTTAAGAGACATTATAGCTGGCCTTTCATCTTCAAAAGTATAAAAGTCATGAAAGTAAAAATGGAGGAAGTGTTTCAGAGTGAAGGAACTAAAAAAATTACAAATAAATGCAACTTGAGATTCTGTGTTGAATCATTTTGTTATAAAGGCCATTATCGTGATAACTGGCAAATCTGGAATAGGGTCTGCAGATTAAATGGGATCAATACATCACTGCTAATTCCCTGACTGTGATGGTTGCATTGTAGTTCTGTAGGAGAATGTCGTTATCTGTCGCAATTACATACCAAAGTACTCAAAGGTGTTAGGGTTAATATCAACAATTTACTCCTCAATGGTTTTGAAAAAAGAAATGATCTATGTATTGTATTTGCAACTTTTTGTAAGTTTGTGAGACTCAAAATTCAATAAAATATTTTTAAATAAAGCTTTTATTATAATCACCTCTTTAACTAATATGTCACCTGTGACACAGGGATTACCACTAGCTTAATATGTGCATATCAAACAGCACTGAAGCAGATCAGAGTATGAGGATAAACGAAGCAAAGAAAGGAAAGCAGCATAAACCTGAATGCCAGTAGACACCACTCAGGATTAAGTGTTTTCTACTAACACCTTAATGTGTAAGGATTTACAGTTACTGGTATTTATCCTGTAAGAATATAATTAAACTGTCCAAAATTTATTTAATAGTGAAGGTTTATTCTTCTCAACTTTTTGGTCATTGTTAAATTCTTGGAAGTCTTGTATTAGAAGATGTCAAATTGCAGGGATTCAGTGGTCTTTGCTCTTTTAATGAGCAACAGATACCATGTTTCGCAGAATGATCCCTGAATAGGGAAAATTATTGTCAGGAGTTGAAGCCATTAAATTTGATGGAAGTCCAATCTGCCTCATTCATAAGTACTAAACTTATGCACCTTGGTCTTAGAGAAGATTTTATGAATTTGACCCCAAGACAAGAGAAGTAAAGCAAAAATAAGTAAATGAAACTATATCAAAGTAAAAAGTGTCTGCACAGCAAAAGAAACTGCCAACAAAACAAAAAGGCAACCAATTAAATGGGAGAAGATATTTGCAAACAATAACTGTATAAGGGGTTGATATCCAAAATATATAAAGAACTCACACAACTCAACACCAAACAATCCAATTTCAAAAATGGGCAGAGGACCTGGACACTTATCTTAAGAAGACACAAATGGCCACCAAATGTATGAAAAGATTCTCAACTGCACTAACTATTAGAGAAATGTGAATTAAAACCACAAGTAAGCCCTGGCTGGTGTGGCTCTGTTGGTTGGGCATCACCCGCAAACTGAAAAGTTGCCAGTTCAATTCCTGGTCAGGGCATGTGCCCGGATTCTGGGTTCGGTCCTTGGTCAGGGTGAAGGCAATCAGTCAATGTTTCTCTCTCACATTGGTGTTTTTCTCTCTTTCCCTACAGGCAACAAACAAAAAAGAATACCCTCGGGTAAGGATTAAAAAAAACTACAATGAAATACTACCTCATACCTGTTAGCATAGCTATTATCAACAAGACAAGTAATAACAACTCAGTCTATTTTTACTCAGTAGAAAAAATAACAATACACACTCATATATTCATACTATGTATATTTAGAAGAAAAATGGAGTGGAGAGACTCTTGAGTTACCCAACTCTGTCAAATTTAAGTAAAAAAATATATAAATGGACAATTTTGCAAATTTCTCATTTTTATTGTCTAAAAATATATGTTTAAAGTAGTAATTTTATACAGCTTTATTTCTAATGCAGAAAATTTAGATGTCTTAGAAATTTATTATTTTATATTACTTATTTCTAAACTGTTGTCCTTTAAAAGTAAATTCCCTTAATTTTTTAATTTATTTTCAAATTTCTCTATAAAAATGGGGTTCTCTTTAAAAGGATAAATATTAATATGTGTTTTCAGAGAGATGATAGTTAAAAGTATAGACATACGAAGTCACTGATATTCATATCCATAGTTCAGTGGTTTTTATACTAAAAGAAAATAAAATTAGGTCCAATGTAATTTAATCTGCAATGTAGAATATAATGAAGTACCTACTGAAAATTCTTTAACTTTTCTATGGTTTATTAATAAGAATAAGTGAACATTTCCCTTTAAAAGATACTGCGTTTTAAAGGAGAATAATGATTTTTTCCCACATGGAAATTAAATGCAGAATATTAATTTCACCAAAGGTGGTAGCTAGTTGTAGTTTTCCCCCCATCTTTAACCTATAAGTGGCTTTCCTTGGCATTAATCACATAGTTCTATGTATCTATATTTATAATTTTAACAGATACTTCATAAATATGGAATCAGGCTATTATCTTGATAATCTGCCACTTTTCTATAAATACAGAGATAGAGTAATTACCACTAGAACTATCTGATAAAATTCAAAAATAGATAAATAATGAATAAGTCTTCCATTCAGTCATTAAAATTCAGAAAACAAAACAAAATATATTTAGCCATTATCCTTTTGATGAATTTGGCTCTCTGCCTTCAAACCACTACCAATTTCAGCTGGCATATAAGGAGCATTTTTGAATACTGCCCAGTGTGTGATGAAACGAAATAGAGACACTAGTCAATAACAGCCCATAGCATTACCCAAATGAAGAAACAAATAAAGCATAACATTTTTTAAACAAGATAAAAGTTGACATGCAAAATAGAAAAATCTAAACATTTTAAGTGAAGTTCAGCATGTCCTATAATCTGAGTTTTGCTTTAAAACTGGGAGACAAGATTATTATTAAATACATATCAGTTGCTATGAATTCTGGTATAGGTTTGCAGGATGGTGTGATCTTTATCATGATAGTGTGACGTGGTCACGATAGTGTGACATAGCATGTTCTCATGTTGCAGTAGTGTTAGATGGTCCAGTTTATGAGAGTTAATTCCACTCTTCATGATCCTCAAGCCCACATGTGGAATATCATGTTCAACCATTCATTTTGGAAATACTAATTTTTAGAGATGGGGAAGGGAGCGGGAAAGAGAGGGAGAGGAACATCGATGTGCAAGAGAAACATCACTTGGTTGCCTCTCAAACAGCCCCAGCCGGGGATCTGGCCCACAACCCAGGCATGTGCCCTGACCAGGAATCAAACCTGTGACCTTTTGGTTTGCAGGCCAACACCCAACCCATTAAACAACACCAGTCAGGCATGTGATTCTTGCAATACAATAATGAATAAAACATCGTCTCTAGTTGCCCAAATAAACAGACAATTTAAAAAACATAGTAAGGCTATGATGATGTTTAGCACTGTGTGTTACGGAAACGTAAAGAAAAGCATCCAACTAGCTTTTGAGGGGTCAAGGAAGAATTTCCACTGAAGAGATCACTTTCTCCAAAAAGATATTCTAGACTGCTTTGTGCATGTCAGATTCTGGCACTCTATCTTTCCTTGAGACCAGATCTTGCAGTTTGAAATTTTATGTCGATTTGGAAGTATTTTGTTTTAGTTCAGTCCCCTCCGTTAAATTTGAAGCACCAGAATGACACATATTTTGTATACTATTGTCTGCCCATTCTTTGGAACAAATTTGTTCATAATACCTGATGAGTAATGATGTCTAAGTTTAAATTCCAGGAAAAAGTAGCAGTGTAGAGTAGGAAAGGGATGCATTTCTAACAGGTAGTCCAAAGGCAGTCGGGTGAAACTTGTCACAGCAGATATAGGAACTAAGTAAAACCTCGTATGGCTGCAAACAGCATATAGGGGTGGGCTGAGGGGTATAATGAAGGAAAGACTTACAAGAGATTGAAGCTGAAGAATTGAGCAGGAAGTAGAAGGTAGATCCAGGAGAGCCTTGAGAAATAATTAAAATCATCTATGTATAGTGGTTTGCAAAATATCCCACACATAGTAAACAAAATTAAAATATTCTTTTATTAAGAATTTATTCTTTCACTTTTACATTATATATTAAATTACATGTGTATTTCATATATATTATATATTGTGTTTTTGTAGATAAAAGGAATTGGCATTTCACAAGATGCAAGCCTCTTAATTCATAGAGTTTAAATTCTGGAGGGTGAGGGTAGCACATGAGATAAGTAATTAATAATTTAAAAATAATCAGGTAGTGATAAAGGCTAAGATGTTAATAACACTGGTAATGTGATAACTGGAAGACTATGTAAGGTGGTCAAAAAGGAACTCTGAGAAGATGACTTCTAAGTTGAGATTTGAGTTAAAAGAGTAAGGCAGCAGTATTGGAGCCTCAGAAATGAAAATTCTAAGCAGAAGAAGCAGTTGGTACAATTGTTTTGCTGTGAGAACTAGCTTGGCATCTTTAAGGAATAAAAAGATGAGAGTGTAATGAGCCAGAAGAGAGTCACTGGTGGAGGTGATTTTGAAGAACTAGGCAGGGGCCATATATGAGGTCTGTCCAGAAGGCATCCAGCCATGTACTCTGAAAAATAGAGACATTTACTGAAGGAGATACAGGATACAAGAAACACTGTACATAGGACAATGACACCTCAGTCCTCTTCAAAGTAGGTGGCTTGGGAACTCACAGAGTTCTCTGATCTTTGTTGATTGCATCCTTTCCACGTTCAGCATTCTTAGGTGTTCTGCTTGTTGTAGGCCTTCCAGAATGTGGATCACTTTCAACAGATTCTTGGCCATCTTTGAAGGGGTTTGTGCCCCTTTTTTATTTGTGCTGCACTCATTGCATTGTCCCCAAAAGCCTTCTGAATCACCTGGATAATTTCTACAGTAGAATGTTCTAGCCTAACGCAAAATTTGAGGCAGATTGTTGCTCTACTTGCTCAGTCATTTCTAATGCAACAACCATACAGTACACATGCTCACTCAACAGGGTCTACTGACCCCACTGACTGGTTTAGTGAAGTCATCATTGTTCATGCATGTGCATTCCAGTCCACTCTCCTTGGCTGCCTGGTTACATCAATGTCACACAAACCATTCTCATTATTTTACCAATGGCTGGACATTTTCCAGACCTCACACTTTTCAGCTTTATGAGTTATAGTTGGTAGTTAGGGTTTTATTATTAGTGCAACTAGAAAATAGAGGGCTGTAAGGCGAGGAATTATCAAAATAGATTTATGTTTTAGACATATCACTTTGAGTATTAAAAGATGAGTTAGTCACAGCAGATAGGCAAATCATGGTAAAATACTCTGGTGGGGATGTAATAAGGGAAGAGAAACATTTTCCTGTCTGAGCAGAAGGCTAATCAAAGATGGTCTAAGCTATTATCACCACACATAAATTATTACAATATTCTTATGCCTTGCCTCACCACTTCTGCTATTGTCTACCTTCAGTCTATTCCTAAAACAAAAACCCGAGTGTTTCTTTAAAGAAGGTATTGATAGTTATACCTTCTTATATTGCAAGTAGAACAATCCAGTGCCTTTTCTCTCACTCAGAGTATCAGCCAAGGACCTTAAAATGGCCATGAAAATACACATGAGCTGGGTCTCCTGCTCTCTATCTTTATTCATCACCTAATACTCTCCTACTCACTCCCTCTGCTTTAGTCATACCAGCCTTTGTTTCCTCTAAGAAGGCTGAAAAACAAGTCCTTACCTCACGGCCTTTGCACGGACTGTTTCTTCTGCCCAGTCTGCTTTTTTCCCAAACATTTCATGTCTTAATTTTGTTCTTAATTCTAGTCTCTTAAAACACTGCCTTTATCAGTTATGCTAATACTCATAACTTGGATGATATACCATGGCCTCCAAAGATATGGGCACATCCTAATCTCTGGAATTTGTGAATATTACCTTATTTGGATAAAGGCCTTTGCAAGTGTGATTAAGTCAAGGATCTTGATTTGAGTAGATTATCCTGGATTATCCCAGTGGGCCTTAAACATCATCACAAGTGTCCTTAAAAGAGAAATACAGTGTTCAAACAAATACACACAGAGGGGAAGATAAGGTAAAAACTGAGACAAAGATTCAATGGATGTGGCCTCAAGCCCAGGAATGCCAGCATCCACCAGAAGCTAGAAGCAGCAAAAAACGGATTTTCCCCCTAAAGTTTCTGGTGCACGCACAGCCTTGCTGACGCCTTAATTTTAAATGTGTGGCTTCCATAACTTTAAGAGAATAAACTTGTTTTTCAGATACCAAATTTATGTAACTTGTAATAGCAGCAATAGGAAACTAACACACATCAAATACCTGTTCTATTTACCTTGTGAAACCTGAGGGAAATAAAAAGAAACGTGTAATGAGAAGAATCCTGGTGGCTAACTGGCTTCAGATAAAATTGAAAAAGCAGAGCCTAGCAGTCATTTCTAAGGAGGGGGCTCTCACACAAACTGCACATCACAGAGAAGCCAGCACTGAAGTACTTGCCACTGCACTGAACTGCCTGCCTGCATAGTGTTTTTGCCATCTGAACCAGCCCTTATAAAGGAGTTGCTGCAATTCTATTTCAACCAATAGAACTGAAACTTTCTCTATCCAATCAGAGCTGCACAGCTCCAGCCAATCAGAGTTGGCTCTATTCCGACCAATCAGGAAACTTCCTTTTGGGCCAATCAAACTGAAGATTTGGAGTCCTCATTTGCTGATCACAGACCAATCAGGCCAAGAACAGGATGTCTGTCCACGTAAGCCAGCTGCCCTGTTGGGCAGAGAGTGCGTTTCCCTTTTCATTAAAGAATGAAGACTGGCTGAGCTGAAACACCTGTGATCTCCAGAGCAAAGCGGAAGTAGACCAGTGCAGCGCAAAGCGGGTAAGCGCAGAGCAGACCCTGGAGGAGCAGATCAGAGCTGCCTAAGCCAGAGAAGGGCCTGGGATCAGCGCCGCCTTACAACCATGCTGTTTTCACATCTGAGCTGTATCAGAGTTGAGCTGTTTTGCACTACACAGTTTTGTTCTTCACCACGCCCCAAATCGGGACGCACCAAATGTAACTGTTGCCATTAAATTGGTGCCAACAACCACAGATTGACAAACACTGTTTTTATTTCATAACATTTATTATCTGCCATAATATTCAATTACTTGGTTTTTGTGTGGTTGTAAATCATGTGCTACTAGAATATGAGCATCTTAATGACAGGAACTTTTTGTGCTATATTCCCTTCCAGGCACAATAGTTCTCAATGGTTATTTGAGAGGGAGGAAAGGAAGAAGGAAGGGAAGAAGGGAGGAAAAGAGGGAGAAAGGAAGTAAGAACTAAGCCTAAAATTTTCGAGGTGGAAAGGGGATAGCATTCCAGGAAGAAAACTTGTCTTGTTCTTAGAACACTGATTATATGGACAGAAAAATTAAGTACATTCAGAGGAGAGCAGTGAAGATGGTGAAGGGATGTGCGAAATGTGCCTATGGAATCTGGACCTATTTAATTTAAAGAAGGCAGTTGTTGGTCTGGGTGTGGGGAATAGGTTATAATGGACATAGACCAATGGATTGAAAAAAGCTTTATGATAGTACATTCCAAAAGAAATTCTAGAAGTTAATCCTATCCACATTAGAACATTAGAATTGACTACATTATGACATATTTCATGAGTGGTGGAGTAGGCTGGCTCGATAATCATTAGGAAAGTTAAAGGGGAGATTCCCACATTATATAGCAAGACATCTAAAATTTCTTCCAGTTAATTGGAAAGGAATGAATCATGCCAATAAATCTCCCTGCTCTGATTTAATCAACAGAATTAGGGCACTAGTTCAGAGATGGCATTAATAGTTTACATCAGTTTATCTTATCCTCTTTTTTTGCATCAATAAAGCAGAAAAATAAACAAATGCCTATAAAAATGATGGATCATTCCACTGTAGTTTTCAGCCTAAGGGAGGGCTTCAGAATCTCCCAGGATATGAGTAAAGTCACATGTGGAGTGTGGCTTGAAAAACAAATTCTTAAATGGTTCTGATATGTTTATTGAACTGGCATGCCTCCACATTTACTCATTTGCCTAAATCAAGGCTATCCTTTTTTGATCCCAAGATTATCCTTTTCTAATGAGTTGAAGATTTTGATATTTGGCATGAAGGGAGGCTTCAACCCCTTAAACTGTTCCTTGTTTATTTCACTTTGGATTAAATAAATAGAAAAGGGACTCACGGACACAGACAACAGTGTGGTGATTGTAGGGTAGGGGAATGGCAGTGGAAGAGGGTAAGGGGGATACATGGTAATGGAAAAAATACAGTAAAAATAAACTATACAAATTTTTAACAAGGAACTGATAGTGATAATGCATAGAAGAGTTTTTCTGAAATCACTTTATTTTTAGAACTAAAATATTATTCAAAAGAAAGCTTGGTATGATTTGAAATATTTTAAAAGACTAAGAATTATATTTCAGAGGAATTAAGACGTTATTTTTGTTCATTTGTTTTTTTTAGTTTCAGGTAAGAAGAAAGGGAAAGGAGGAGAGAAAAAAGAAAAATAACTTTCCAAAACTATCTCAATAAAAGATAGAAAAGCCTGAATAGATTTATAAATGTTAAATTTAATTAATTAAACATAAAAGAGTTCCTTCTCAATAAAAGAAAAATACCAGACCTAGATTTTTGCAAGGATGAGTTCTACTAAATAGTCAAGGAACAAATTATTGTCATCTATACTATTAAATATTCTAAAGTTAAGAAAAAGAGCATAAGCCCCATCTGATTTGAGGAGCCTAACATAACCTTAATAACAAGCCCAGACAAAGACCATACAAGAAAGAAAAAAAATGGCCTCCATTAGTATATAATTATAGATGAAAAAATGCCAAAAATATTAGCAAATCAAATACAACAATGTATAAAAAAGATAATATTTCAAGACCAAGCTTGTTATGTCCTGGGAATGTAACATTGATTTAACATTAGGAATTCATCAGATTAATGGAGAAAAGTCATATGGTTATCTCAAAAGATGCAGAAAAAATATTAGATGTAATTCAACATCTATTATTTTCTTTAACCTGAAAAAGATTGTCTACAAACAATATAAAGAAATCATCACATTTCATTGTAAAATGGTGAAATCTTTTTTGTAAAAGGGTGAAATCTTTTTTTTCCTGAACTTAGAAGCAAAGAACTGTTGCTTTCCTCAATTCTATTAACACTGTATTAGAGATCTAGACAGTGCAGTAAGGCAAGAACACTAAATTAAAAAGAAGGCAGATGTGAAAAAAGAAATAAAACTGTCATTATATAAAGATGATATGAGTTTATACATATAAATCCAAAGGACTCATTATGGGAATTCATTGGAAACGTACCAATGTTGTTGGAAATAAATTTTAATACCTATTTTTTATACATCAAGAACCAATCATTAGAAAATATAATCTTTAAAAAAGACATCATTTGCAATGGTTTGCAAAAGCATTTAAAAATAGAACCTTCCTGACAATCACTCTAACAAAAGTTGTACAATTTTTAAATATGATCTCAAAATTTTTTGACAGTTCTCTCATCACAAGGCGAGATGTATGCCCCTCTCGTTGAATCTGGGTCCTGTAACTGCTTGGCCAGTGCAATGTACTGGAAGTGATGCTGTTTCAGCTTCCAGACACAGGTCTTAAAGGAATTAGCATTTCCACTTCCTGTTACTTAGAATGCTGGCTGTTAGGACTCAGTCACCTGCTGGAGGGCACTCTACCAACTAGTCCTTGTGGAGAGACCCTAGGCAGAGGCCCTGAGACCACATGAAGAAAGATACAGGGCCATCTGTATCTCCCAGCTGCTCAAAGCCACCCTTCTCATGAGCCCCCACCCCATTCCACACTCAGTCATCATCTCACTACAACCACAGAGAGAGATGCTGGGTCAGAACTGCCCAGCTGAACCCATCGCTTTCAAATATCCTGACCACAGAAACCATAAAAGGCAATGAGGTATTTTTGTTGTTTTGAAGTTGCTGAGTTTGGGGATGGTATTTTACATCAATGATAGCAAACCAGAATGATCTCCATGGAGAAATTTCTAAATTTTGCTGAATAACATTTAGACATATTAATGAGGATATAGTTTAAATGCAATTCATCAAAATCTCAAGTCTTTTTGTTGAAACTCATTAAGAACAAGATGGAATCTTTTCATATAGCAACAATTACTTTGACATTATAATAGTTAAATCGGTGTGGTATTGTAGCAGACATTAACAAATTCAAATAATTTGTTAATTATTTGACAATAATTAACCAAATGAATAGAGACATATTTTTGAAAAACTGTTCTCTCAGTCCTGTCTAATTCTTTAACATGTGTTAGTTGTTCTTGTGGGGGGTTAAGTCAGGAACGATCTATGTTACCATCTTGATGACACTAATCACTGGATAACTCAATATTAAGTACAGTTAAGAATGGCACAGCAATTTCATTGTTGTTTTAGACTGTAAAGAAACTCTTACAAATGGACACAAGGAAGCATGTATGAGAATGTAGTACTGTGTGAAATAGCAAAAATCTGGAAACAACACAAATCCATCAATGGTAAAATGGTTAAATGTATTGTGGGAATCAAATATTGGAAAATATATACCAGTAGAAACATCAAGGAACTAGATCTACTATAGATTATTTGCAGTACAAAACCACTTATATAAAATTTTTAAATCATGTAAAATGATTTTATACTTGATCTAGGAATAGGTATATAATAAAAAATAAAATCCACAGGATTGTTAACCATATTGAAGACTGTAGTGTCCTCGGGTTGTGGGGCCGAATGACATTGGGGAGGGGCACTCGAGTGTTACACCCATAGGCTTGGTGCCAAGCTCAAGGTCTACCAAGTTGTTTAATATACTGTTCCTTATTTATTTATTTTATCTTAAATAGTCCATACACATTTTTCAGTTTTTAGGTCAAATATTGGCTGCTTGAAAAATGTACAATGCCCTGTCCATGTGTGGATACCTATTGATTTTATGAGGAAGTCAGATCATAATTTCAAGGAATACATTCTGTGTTTTAGAGAGAGTTCAGAGGTTGACATTCTAATATTAACTGAAAGCAGACCTGTGGCTCATGATTCCCCTTTGAATGTGTCCTTTCCAGATGGCAGGACTGAAAAATGTCTGAATCTTAAGCGGAAATTAATTTTTAATAATCTATTATAGATAGGTAAGATTAAGGCAGTACAGGAAGTTTAAAAGATCAGGATCTTCACCTTGATTCTCAGCTCTGCAACTGTGATAGTAATTGAAAAATGAGTTCCAACAAAAAGACTGTGGAATACAACCTCAGAGGCAAAACGATGCATCTGATTGTTGTTGTTGCTGTTGTTTTAAGATTCAAGATTTATGTTTTCCAACTCCGTTTGGAATTTTATACCTAGTTTATCAGCCTAAGATGAGATACAGGGACCCAAAGTTGTGTAGGAATGTTTTTATGAGCTTTCTAGTCTTTGTTTTTCGTTTGTTTAACTTGTTTTGCTTTGTGTGAATAAAGATGTTTAAAATGATAAACAGGGGCACATGCTTATCAAGGGTCAAAATTATAAACTGGGAAGAATTTATAGAGTAATCTAAAAATAATTTGAAAGTTAATTTTTTTTCTGATGACCTATATACTTTTGGGGAGTTGACATGTGATTCCCTCAAGAACATTGACATGAATTATGTTGTGGTCTGCATGAAAAACCAGCTTACATGTCAAATATTTTCACCCTTTATTTTACACATTAACTGACAGTGCTCAGGGTTGAAGAGAGAGAGACAAGTCATATTCAACAGGGAAAAGATTAAGTGTGGTCAGTTATGAAATCCCTACCTGTTCAACTCCCAGACTAGCCATCTCTTCAGCGAAAGAATGTTCTGCCTACAAGTTTCTATGGATTACCTAAACACTTTTTTGTCTTATTTATAAGTTCCTATTGTAATGTTAGCGGTGGAACAATAGTACCAGGTATTAGACATCGGTTCAGGAACCTCGGTACTTGAGTTATATCTAAGAGAAGAATTCAAAGCCAAGACTCAGATTATAAGAGAATGTTTATTTAGAAAGTCACAAAAGTGAGTCATAGAAGAAATGAGCTCGGGAGACAAGTTATAGAGACAAAGAAGGTCCCTTGGAGCTTAGGAGAAAAAGACAAAGAACAAAGAAAAGGCACCTTGAAGGAAGAAGAGAGGGAAGATTTGGGCATGCTGGGTGGGTGGAGGAGGGAGAGTAATCAACCTGGGGAAAGAAGGAGGTGAGGAAGGGCAAGGGCATGCTCCACAGACACACACACAGGGTCCTGGGACCTAAGCGCTTCTATCTGGATGTCTCAGAGGAGGATCAGGAGGATCTCAACAGAATATCCATCAGCTTTCCAGGTGTGTCCCTTGTGATTTCCACTGACTGGTCAGTGCCAGGAGGTCATTAGTCAATGCATCTGGTCTGATGTCAGGCATGGCGGCACACCATTTGATTTTGCTGCTTCTCTGGGCCTGGAGCTGAGAAAGCCTAGATGTCATGTTCCAGAGGATAATGCGTAAGGGATTGGTTGTGCAAGGGCTTGTAGCTTTGCCCATTTGCTAGGCACCTGCAGCTCTCTGGCCTGGTGACCCTCTGTACCTAGCCTCTCGTTCTTACTCTGCTCATGCCTGTCTAACTTCCTAGTACTGTAATATTGTCTTTTTGTGTCTTTATAGCATTTTTCACTTCTGGAATCATATTAGCTACAGAAATTCCTTGACACATTAGGCCTTTATTTTGCTTGCTTTTTGATCATAATATCTCTGTGTGACATGGTTTGGCATTTGCTCATGTAGTAGTCTTCCATACAATTTTAATTATTTTATCCACATCCCTAAATATTTTGACAAGTTATGCTGCTCTGATTCATTTGCAACAACCTAAGCTCTGAGAAAGAATGCCTTCAATTAATATAATAGCAAGTGAACAGTTCAAGGAAAATGTTACAGAGAAGCAAGAAAGGAATACATAATGCCACTGTCGGTGCCTCACTGCTGAACACTGCAGCTTTTCCCAGAGACGAAACTTTTGGCTTCACTCTTACTGTTCAAGACTCAGGGCCTTCAAGTACTGTGCTCTTACTGCCTTAAAAAAGTGGTCCAATGTGAGCAAAATTCCAGCAAATAAAAAAATTTACCTTGTATGTTGTTAAAATCCCATAAATGTCAGATTTCAGGATCAAGAATGACCATGTTTCAATAAATTGCATGACTGGGTGCTAGCTATCCTATTGCACAGGCTGTAGAATCAAAAGCATTCCACTCACACAGGTATGTTCCCATAAAATGAAACACAGTTTGTGGCAGTGTGATCAACTGCAGCAAAAGGAATGCTTGTCATTTATACCACCAGTAAAATGAGCATGCCAAAAAGAGCCAGTTGTTGGCTATTGAAGTACGGGTGTATGGGAAGGCATAATCACTGAGCAGGAAGATCAGCACATTTCAATTCAGATGTTTCTAAGAAGCATGGAAATTCTCAGTCAAATGGTACACAGACCCTCTTTCTTGGGTTGCCCCCTACCCTTCTAACAGAACACATGTACAAGAATTTTTTTATAATTTAAAACAATGGTGAAATACCTAGATAATTGAAAATGGTAATAAAATCTAAACATCCCTTTCCTGATTATTCACGCACAGATAGAACCTCACAGAAAAAGAGTTACAATTGACTTTAAACATGAAATTGAAGTTCATAAGAACATAGGAAAGACAACATTGGCTCAAACGCATATTCCAGCAAACCCAATAGTCTGTGTCCTCTTACACCAAAAGCTACCTAATGATTGTGCCAAGGATGTCGTCCTTAAAAATCAGGGTGCTCATTTCACATAATTAAATGAAACACGTGCATATCAATGATTATTTGTTTATGTACCTCTTTATTCTCTTAAAAAATATGCAAGTCTTCCACTTTTCACGGCTAACTCCTACTGTAGGAGAAGTTGGGGCTATGCTAATATATATATCTTCCTGTTTATTGTAGAAATATGATACAATTTGTTCTATTTAGACATAAAGAAGCTTGCAGATTGAATTGTGTAATAGTCTGTCCCCTCTCTTGGATTGCCTTTACTCTGTGTAGCTTAAACAATATGAGCATGAAATGTTCAAAGTAAAGGGTATGGCTGCTCTAGGCAGAGAGATAGCGGACCACGTAATTAAGAAGTACAGAGAGTTCATGAGAATTGGTTTTCTTATTGTACTCAGACTGAAAATTGTGCCTTTCCAATGAAAGAATCTGAATGAACTATAAAATTACAATATGAAGAAGAGATAGGAAAAAGGGGAGGAAGAGGAGAAATAAGTTTGCAGTATGAGAAAAAGAAGAACAAAAGAAACTGATTCAAAGAAGAAATGGAATTAGTCAACAATATTTAAAGATGGAGGGTGGCTAATGAAGGTGAAGACAAAGACAAGTATAACTTTTAAACATTAGACCAATCATGGTGGGGGCGGTCATGCAGCCAATTTTTTGGAAGTAAAACTATTGGGAAAATGTTAGAACTTTAAGAAGCGCCAGAAATCATCTGTGTTGTCAGTAATCAGTAACGCTGATTATTGCAAACTATATAAAAAGATGTGTGTGTGTGGTGTGTGTGTGTGGTTTTTTTCCCCTTGAGAGTCTCTGTTGAGAATGTCGCTCCAACAACCCCCGTCTCTTTACCACTCCTCGTCCATTTCTCTCACGAGGTTGATGGGTCTAACGGGCACTTCCTCCACCTGGTTAGGAGTTCTTGACAGACGTTAGCTGGGGAATCCCCAGGCCCCATCTAGGAAGTCTGGTACGGATGAAGCATTGACCAGGGAAAACACTGCTCCTTCCTTCCTCCTTTCTCCTACCCCCTATCAGAACCCCCGAAGCATTTACCTGTATTAGGTGGTCATAAATAAACTTAAGGAGATCATTTTTTGAAAGGCTCAGGGTAAAATTTAGATTTCAATGGACTGAGAAGTAATTGCACGGTAATTAAATAGCATAACTGTAAGAGTTTCTCTGAGAAATTTATTGCTAAAGAGGAAGAGGAGGCAGCAGTTAAAAGGGTTATCAGTTAGCATAGCAAGAGCAAATGCTGACTGGAGATGCTTACTAGAGAATTTTGTGTATGGTCATCAGTGGATGACCCCTTTCTACTTTATTGATTAATCAATGCTTCTGATAAAAGTAAGTGTGTGGTTACGCTGGAGACGTAGACTTCCATTGTTTTAAAGCGTTTTCCCGTGATCTGTAATCAATGTGAGTCACTGAGATATTTATGATTGTTTAAGCAAACAAACCTTTAAAATAGTCCATCCCCTCTTTATAAACATTGAAAATCCTTTACTCACAAAGTAAAAATTGCAATATTCTAGTTAGATTTACCCACTTTAATTCTATTACCAACACATGATCCTTTTTCTTAGTAGAAGAAAAAAGCATGTTTACTAAAGGACTTTAGAAGTGGTTATTTGGTGTCACTCTATTCTCATCCTCAAAATTATTTGCATAGAGAAACATCGATGTGGCATTCTTATTTTGAATGAGATTTTTTCCTATGTAGCCTTCACCTTGGTGTGGTACTGGATTTGTTAAATAAATAGAAGAGCTGGCATACTTGAAGGGGGGTGGTTAAATATAAAAAACTGAATGCTAATGGGGAAATATTAAATTTCTCTTTTGACAGCTTTTCCTATTGCAAAGATGAGAGAGATACTTTAGAAGCATAGACAGGACTCTCCAGTGAGGTTTTGAATGGTCTTATTTGGTCAGCATCGTGCTAGTTACCTGGCCACCTGCCAAAAAGCCCCTTTACCTTGTGCTATGTAGAGACTAATGTTAGATAATATCTAATTTTTAATGCTAAGAAGTGGCGTTTGATGTTGTTCCTAGTACCTGGTGGAAAGCAAGGGGCAGGAGGTCAGAAGCAGTTTCCTGGGAAGTACTCTTAAACTGTTTTCTAGGCAGTAGGGAAAGTGAACAAAGAGAAACCCTGTAGCCACCGTTTCCTTATCCTTCATAAGAACAAAGAAAAAGGAAAAGATTTAACATAACCTGCTCAGCAGGAAACTCAACTTTACAGTTTCACAACAGCATAATTGGGTATTTTATATTAGTCTATCATATCCAAGTATTTCAAAAATAAAACAGGAACAGCTTTTAATGCAATCTGTGTTTACTAATATCCGCTAATAAAATCTCACAATATTATTTTGTATTTCACTAATGGGTATTGCATTATAGGATATTAGTTAAATCACCCCTTATTTCAGTGTTTGATGTGATACTCATCGTGGAAGCATACATAGCATAGTATGAGAGATCTGGTGGGAAAAAACAGGGTGCCGAAGTAAATATGGACTTTTTAAAATAGGTTTTTTAAATAGATCAGTGAAGGGAGGAGAAAGAGAGGGAGCAGTGATGCAGACAGGTATTCCACCGTGGGAGGCCTCAATCTTCTGAAGAAGCGACAGATAGCTTCTAGGGTCGCAACGGTGACCACCACAGGTTGCTCCAGTGAGTAGACATATTTGAAGATGGTAGTGGTTTGCTTGGTTACAGCTTTAGATCCTGAACTTGGACCCCCTCAAGTTTGCTATCTTCCCATTAGTCCCTCCAATCTGAACAAGGAACTTGGGTACTGAAATGGTGTCAAGCCCAAGATCAGATGGACAACAAGTAATGGAATGGGGATTTTCATCCAAGCTGTTGGAGACAGTGCCATTACATGATACTGCCTTCTTATCATTTTTTTCTTTTCTTTTAAGCTACAACATATAACTCTGTGCTAAATCAGACACCATTACATACGAGGGCTATTATTGATGGATGGAAGTAGGAACCAAACATTTATGAAAGAACACCATGTGTTCCTGGACAAAAAAAATAAGTGTTAAGATTAGAAATGAAAAGTGGTCTGAAGTCTGGAAGGCTTCATCTACTTTGTGCATCAGCATAATGAGAGATTATGGATTGAATGTGAGTGGAGCCAGTACACAGAATAACCGCTAAGGGCATGGATCTTGAAATCAGAGATAGGCTCTTTCAAAGGATGTGTGATCTCAGGAAGGCAATTAAAATTTCTGTCATTTGGTTTCTCTATCCAAATTATATGGGTAACAAACATTTCCTTAAATGTATTTTAATAACATTAAACAAAGTCATGACAGAACTTTTATTAAGTACCAGACATGTAATAAATTTTTATTAAATAGACATGATAATTACTTTGAGGGGCATAATATTAATTGCTGGGCTGGCCATCTGGGATGGTTAATGTTATATGTCAACTTGACTGGGCTAAGGGGTGCCAGACGGCTGGTAAAACATTATCTCAGAGTATGCCTGTAAGGGTGTTTCCTGAAGAGATTATCACTTTGAATCAGTAGGCTGAGTAAGAAGATCACCCTCAGCAATGTGGGTGGGCATCGCCAATCTGTAAAGGGACATATACAAATATAACACAAGGGAAAACGAAGGGCACATTTGCTCTTTGCTTGAATTGGGTCATCCATTTTTTTTCTGCCTTCATACATGGTGCTCCTGGTTCTCAGTTCTTTGGTTCAAACAGGGACTGACTCCATTGTCCCCACCCTACCACACACACACACACACACACACACACACACACACAATTCTTGAGCCTTTGGACTAGGACTAGGACTTAGTCCATTGACTCCTCCAGTTCACAGACCTTTGGATTTGGACTGAATTCCATCATCAGCTTTCCTGTTTTTCCAGCTTATAGAGAGCAAATCATGGGACTTTTCACCTTCTAATATCCTACTGGTTCCATTTCTCTGGAGAACCCTGGCTAATATACCATGCAGCCTGGTTTATCTAGAATAGTCCTTATTCACACCTTTTATCCCAGAATAATTATTTATGTTGCTCTCTCTTACTTTCAAAAGTATCCTGGTTTGGGCAATAAATTATTATAGTCTTTGATGATAACTGAGATGTTGAATGCTTAAAATATGCCGATACTATATTTATTAATGTTTTTAACTAATTTAATCCTTACCAACCTTTGCAAGATAGGTGGTGTTTTTATCCCATTTTAGAGATAAGAAAACCAAGGCACAAGGCAGTAAAGTAACATGGGGATCTGAATCCAAGCTTTACTGTGCACTGCCTAAGAGTTTATTATTAAACCATTTATTTATTTGGGTGACATTAGCACTGTAATTGCTCAAGCATACTAAAATAGTATGCTTGAGTAGAGATAAAAAGAAGAAGAAAAAGAAGAAAAAAGAATTCTTGTGTCGATTCCCTGACCTGCATACTATAACCATGCATTAGTTTTATTCATTACAATTTCTATACAAGGCCAAATTGATCACATGCCCTAAGATATGTCTGAATTTCTACTTTCTACAGTAATTCTTCCACAAATATTAATTCTTTTCCTTTTTAAAAAATATTTTATTTATTTTGTTTTAGACAGAGGGGAAGGGAGGGAGATAGGGAGAGAAACATCAGTGTGTGGTTGCCTCTTGTGTGCCCCCTACTGGGGACCTGGCCCGCAACCCAGGCATGTGCCTGACTGGGAATTGTACTGGCGACCATGTTTGGTTCACAGGCTGGTACTCAATCTGCTGAGCCACTCCAGCCAGGGCTCCTCTCCTTTTCTTACAAACAGTGATACTTTATAAAAGTATCACATGATTTGGGTTTGTCGATTTGCTCATGATTAGATTTATTCCATGCATTTTGGGAAGAACTTCTCCATCAATGAAGAGCCTCCTGAAGACATTACCTCAGGGGTCACAGCATGTCACTTTGTCTCATTATTTTTTACATTCACTTTGATAACCTGGCTAACGGCAGCATCCATCAAATTTTCCCACCAAAAGGTACATTTATTTCCCTTTGTAGTTAGTACATGATAGTTGATGAATACTTGGGACTGTCTAAAAATATCCTATTACCTAATGCCATTTTCCCATTTTTTGAGAAGGCATTAGTGATTTCTCCCTGAATCAATTATTCTATGGTGGTATATAATGATTTCCTAAGTATTGATTGGCATTCCACTATTTAAAAAATATTTTCAAGATATCTTTTCCACTCTTTCTTGCCTTTATTAGATTTTCTTTAAAAATTCAATGTGTTGTAATTCTTTACTGACTATTCATTTTTCTGCTCAGACTGGCCCATATTTGGCCAGTGAGGGTTGCATTGAGCAGTCTTCTATTGGCATATTTTATTTATTTTTAATTAAATGTATTAGGATGACATTTGTCAATAAAATTATATAGGTTCGTGTGTCTTTTTAACAAGCTCCCTCTTAATTTCTGAACTATTTCTTGTTTTTTGATACAACAAAATATTTCAGGCACAACTTGTTCTTTACTTAGCCCATAAACAGTCATTTTTTCAAGGTTCCCTTGTTCCTTTAGTGAGGAAGGGTATCTAGAAACCAAGACATGGCTACTAAATGAGCTCAATGATACTGGGATATCATTGTTAAGAGTATATATATATATATATATATATATATATATACACACATATGCTGTATATATATATACAGTATATATGTGTGTATATATAGTGAGATGCATGGATATGTACACATATATCATGTATTACATAGAGATCACGAAACAAAAAATATGTTCTATACCCTGGGTTCACATTGCTAATCATAGTTCCAATCAAATACCACAGCATCTTCCTTGCATCCCCCAATTACTCTTTGGGATCTCCCTTTAGTAAGAACCCCAGCTGCTAACAATATCAACATATTTAGTAATTTCCTGATTCCCTTAATTCACAAAAAATAACTTCAGAATTGCTACAATATCACTACAAATAACAACTAACCTACTAACTAAAGTTCAAGTTTTTTTATATATAGCTCTTTGTGTCTCTACACATAAGGCATGGAAAGTAATGTGTTTAAAAGCTACTTGGATAAATTCTTTCTTTTTTCTTCACCCTGGTTATCTTTATACACTATATATATATATGTAGGTTCACTTGTTTCTGTTGGTAGTCATTTTTAGGACGTGAGATCTGTCTTGGTTAATTTAAACTTTTTAAATCTGTATAATATTAATATGGTTTTAAGTGCAAAAAGTATAAAAAGGGTGTACCCAACTAATACACACCAATAATGACTTATCAGGAAAGGAAACCAAGAAACCAATGTCATTTACAATTGCATGAAAAGGTGTACCCAGAGAAGCATTGCTCTCTCCCCTACCCCTTGTACCTCTTCTCTATCTAACCCTTGCAAATAATGTTTCATTAATTTACAGTTTATCTTTACTGTCTCCTTGTGTTTCTCTTTGTAATTAGAAGCATTACACACACACTATCTTATTTCTTCTTTTTTATAATACTCTTGCATTCAGATTTTCTAATTTAAAAATACATCCTGTAAATCATTCCATATCAATTTCTAGAGATCTTCCTCATTCTCTACCATTAGATAGAGACCATTTGTACCACAGTATATTCAAGCAATCTCTTATGTATGGGTATTGGCATTTGTGAGATAATAGAAAATATAGACATTAGTTTCTCCTCTCAGTTCCTGGCAAAGAGCTTTTAAAACCCTTATAACTTCCTGAATCATAAGAGCACCAGGAGCATCTTTTGTTCTAATATTTGGCCTTTGACCATGGTTTCTGACACAGAGTTCCTAAACTTCTTGGAATTACCTGGGTGATAGAAGTGCCTTTTATTTTAATAAGATGACTCTTGATGGGTTCCAGGGTGGGGGCTGGTTAGCAGAAAGACCAAGCAATGATTAGAAACTTGGGATTTTTAGCCCCACTCTCCAGAGAGGGAAGAAGGGCTAAAAATGGAGTTAATGGTCAATCGTGTCAACTTGGATAAAGCCTCTATCTAAATCCCCAAAGTATCAAAAGTACAGGGTTCAGAGAGCTGCTAGGTTGGTGAACAGATAGAAGAACTGGGAGAGTGACCCCCGCATAAAGAGAATGGGAGATCGATGCCCCTTCTTACATACATTGCCCAGTGCATCTCTTTTATTTGAATTTAATCTTTGTCCTTTGTCATATCCTGTTTAAACTGATAAACAATAAGTAAACTATTTTTTTCTGAGTACTGTGAGTCACTCTAGCAAATTAATTAAACTCAGTGAGGGGGCCATGGGAACTTCTGAATTATAGCTGATCAGTTCAAAGCACAGATAATGGCCTGGATTTGGGGTCGCCTCTGAGTTAGAGTGAGAGCAGTGTTGTGGGACTGAGCCCGTAACCTGTGGGGTTGAGTTAGATGGCAGGACACTCAGTCAGTGTACCAGAATTGCGTGGTGTGGGTTGACGCCCCACAAACATGGTGTCAGGAGGGTTGTAAACATGGGTAAAGGGGAACACAAGAGAGGTTAGATTTTCCCATGGGTTATTTCTGAAAATTTGCAAGTACACATCATGCAGTGTGCTGTGATGCTGCGATGAATATCTTGCACAATTATTTTCTATTAATGGAGATGTATCCTCAGGTGAATACCTACCATTGGCTGGACATAAGTAAGTGCAGATGCAGCATTATCAGATGTCCCCAAATCCCACCTCATAGATACTGTGTCTCTTCCCATTTCCTCCACTGACATGTGTAAGTGCCTGTCTCTCCACAGCCGCAACGGTAAGGTGGGTGCTCAAGCCTTTGATTTTTTTGCCAGGGTGATGGGTAAAAATGCAGTCTTACCAGTTTCAGTTTTCATTTGCCTATTGTGAGTAAAGTTGAAAATCTTTCCTTTTGTTTAGAGACTATTTTTGTATCACTTTTTATTTCTGTGTTTTTCTCAATTTTTTAAAAGTTCTTTATATGTTGAGAATATCAGCCTTTCATTTGTGACATACATTGAAAATAGTTTCTCTCAGTTGTCTTTCGAATGTGCCTAAGGTGAATTTTGTCATTGAAAAAGTTATTTTTAGATATTTAAATTTATCAATATTTAATTTGAGTTGTAGTTTAAAAGTCATTTCTCTCTCACAGGTTCTAAAGGAATTCACCTACATTTTCTACTTATATGGTTTTATTTTTTGTATTTAGATCTCCTGTACTTTCAAAGTTTATTTTTGTGTATAGTGTGAAGCATGAATCCAACTTTATCTTCATCCCAAACTGTTCATTTGTCACAATACCATCTATTAAAATGTTCACTTTGTCCCGGATAAACTGATAATCTTTAATATAGCACCCTACTAGATATATAAAAGAAGTACTTTTTATTATCAACAGATCCTTGATGCCAGCTATTATTATTACATTAACATTCTAAAACACAGTTGTTATTGTATAACATTTGCCGTATTCTAAATAATACCACCCAAACCACCAATATGTGACAGTTTTAAAATTAAGTACAAAAATTTAAGCTTTCTGCTGCTTCTTGCAATGTGGAAGACAAGGCATTCTGAAAAATCACTTTATTTAAACATTTAGAAATTCTGGATAATATTCAACAAATTATACTGATAATGCATTTCTGGGCTGACGGTAAGCTGAATCCATCCAGGGTCAAATGAACAAAGAATTAAAACCCAAGAGGGACACAGAGTGGGAAACAGAGGTGGGCTCATTTGTTTACATCTGGAAACAAAATGCTACACCCTTTAGCCTGTACAAGGCAGGGAAACTAAGCTTTTACCCCCAAAAAAGCCAGATATCTCAATACTGCCCCCTCATTGAAAGGGTGGGACTTTACAAAGCTACTTTGTGGCAAAATGAGCTCAGAGGGAAATCTTGGACCAGCCGATTCCACTGCTTATGAAACCTAGAGAAATGTATGTATTGCATACGTGTTCCAGGAGACACGTACAAATACAAAAATGAGCCGAAGTTCTACAGTACGTATTATTAGTAATTGTGACCTAAGTTAGTAGAAACCTACAGCACTAGAAATCAATAAACTACAACATTATTATCAACATAGATGAACCTCACACACATAATGTTGAGCAAGAGAAGTACAGAGACATGTTTTTAATTTAAAATACATGCAAACTAAATAATGTACTTTCGTCTAGACATGCCCACCTGTGAGGTGTAACTATGAAGATGTTCAAAGGAATGGCAAAGTCTGCTTGTGTTTAACTCTGGAAGTGGAGGGGAAAGGTGTGTGTGAGGAGTACATAGAGGGCTTCAAAGTTTTAATAATATTTTATTTCTCAAGCTGGGCATTGTTTTATTAACATCTGCTTATATCTTATATTCAATTCATTTATTTACTCCACAAAGATTTGTTGACCACCTAGGCAATTGGTACATCAGTGAACAAAACAGATGAAAAAATCACTGCCTTTGTGGATCCTGTGTTCCGGAGGAGGAACATGAAAAAATAAATTTGAAGTATTATAAGTAAACTATGTATAGTATGCTGAAAGAAAAGGCATAGCAGCATAAGGGGGGGTTGGCAGTACAGGTGATACAAGAAACATTCATTCAGAATAATGCAGGCTAGGAGGTCTTGTTGAGGTAGCATTTTAGCAAAAACTTACAGGAAATGAGGGAGAATAAAATATTTTGAAGGAAAAACATTTTCACAAGTGCAACAGCTAGTGCAGAGCCGTAAGGTGGGAGCATGCCCAGAGGGTTTGCGGGGAAGCTAAGATGGCCACCCAGTGGGCTAAGAGTGATTGAAAGGGAAAGCAGCGGAAAATGAGGTCAGAAATGTCCTGGGTGGTGGCCAGAGAATTTCTAGGGTTTTGAAAGTAAATGCAGAATTTTTATTTTTCTCTGAGTAAAAGGGGAGCCAATGCAAGACTTTGATCAGAGAATTGACAGGTTTTCACTTAATTTTTAAAGCCTGAGTCCAGCTGAGGTGTGAAGAACAGACTCTGTGAGGACAGGTAAATAACTGGGATAGCCAGTTAAAAGGTCACTGTATAATTAGGGCAAGACATTATGGTGATGTGGACCAAGACGGCAGTACAATAGCTAAAAAGGGGTAGTCAGATTCCTCAAAGACGCAGAGACCAGACTGCTGGTTGCCAGTGGGGAGGGGTGGGGAGCCTGGGTGAAAAAGGTGAGGAAATTAAAAGGTACAAATTGGCAGTTACAAAATGGTCACAGGGTTGTAAAATACAGCATAGGAAATATAGTCAATGATATTTTAATAACTGTATATGGTGCTAGGTGGATACTGGAAATATCAGGGGAGCACTTTGCGAGGTACTCGGTACTTTACACAACCTAATAACCAACCAATTCTTTAGCCTCCACAAAGTATTTCCTGAGTCAGACCCTCACCTCCATCATTCTAGTCCAAGCCACCCTTATTTCTTACCTTAGTGAGTGAACAAATGACTCTTGATTCCTTACATTTTGTTTCTAGATTACTTCATTCTGTGTACTCTACCTGGAATTCTCCATCTACTCAGCCAAAAATGTCCCCACAACTAGGTAGTAGTTTCTGTCCTTTTCAACATGAAGTGACTTCTTCCACATTAAAACTCTTTAGACCTTTTTTATGTCATTTGTTTTATTTTTGCTTTGCTACAGTTATTTGGGATCTCTTGTGGGGTGATAATCATTAAGGTGAGAGCAGTTTCCATCAACAATGTGTGTCTTCAGCAGCTTGTACACACTGTGTTCTCAGTAAGTATGTACTTATATAAATACGTACATAGTTTTATACTTGGGTAAGAGAGTTTGGTGGGGAAATATTAAGACCTATAGGTTATGATACACTCCACTACCATTTGTAAAGTGACTTTTGGCAAGTTTTGGAAATACTAATGATTGGTGATGAAAAGAGATAAGAATTTATGCCATGTGGCATCCTATGTTTACATGATTTTATGTTCCCCTTTTCATTTTAAAACCTGTTTAAGACTGAGAAAATAATGAAGGAAAAGAATTTGGAAATGTGGCATTTCAGAAAAGAACATGGATAATCCAGTATTTTTAGACTGCAATTTTTGGTTCTATAGAAAAATATCATCATGACCTCTCTTCAAGACTGCCCTCATAAACAGAAACACATTGGTTGATATCTCCATATAAATGTTGACCTGGCAACTGCTATCTTTGCTTTATAAATATTGTCTAATTTTGGAAACTTATTTGATTAAACAAAAGCTGCTGCTATGAGGCCTATAGGTTAATTGTGCCTATTCACAAAAAAAGTTTAATTGTGTTGCTAAAAATTTCTGAGTTTAGTATCAAAACTTCTTCTAATACAAAAAAATGTTATTTAACATTTTAATTAAGGGCTGATAGAGCTACCACTGAGTCATCGATACTCTTACACTTTGAATCACTTATCTATCTTCCTTTAATACCACGTTTTGACAACATGACATGACAAAGATTAAATAGCTAATGATTGTCTGTGTAAAACCATCTTTTCAGCATTAACATTAATACCAAACATTAGAAGATCCTAAACTGAAAGTAACTCTAGCCCATGATCATCCGTTCTCTAATTTTGATTTTACAGATGGTGAAACTAAATAATAAAATAGATTATCCTGTTAACCTATACCAAGAAATCCCTGGTGCATGCTAAAGCTAATAGCTTGCCACAGCGACGAAAATGAAAGAGCAGCACCATTAGACTAATAATGCCATATGATCTGCCATGTAATGCAAATACCAAATGTTGTATTCCTGAAGAGAACAAAATGGAAATTTTGTTCCGTGGTTATGGAATGTTATGTCCCATTTGGATTATCTTCTTTGGGCCCATTTTTACCCTGAGATAATGAAAGCTTTGCATGAGTAACCTAGGAGAGACTATGGTCTTTGAAACTAACTTTTTATTACTGCCAAATAAATCTCTTTTAAATATGTTCTCTGTGAGGCAATCATGACATCCATTGGCCAACTGGATCTGGGGTTATGCCTGGATACTTTCCACATTGCACGTGGTTGTCAATTTGAATTGTGTATCAACTACCCATCATATTTGGCACATCTGTACTTAACATTGGCATTAATTTTACCCTATTGTTCTAATTGCAGTACTTTGATGTAATGACACCATTCAATTCACAGATGGTACTGGTGGGGGGTTTTCCCAAAAAATATAATGTAATTTTAATTTGGAATGTGAGAATGCCAAAAATAAGAGCTTCATTGATTAAGTTATCTGAGCCTGCTAAACAGTTGAACATTTGAACTAAATAGGAAAAACTGGGAACAAGAAGAGCAGGTTTCAATATCATCCTACTGCAAGTGTTTTGTTTTTTGATTATAGTCTACAGGACTCATAAGACTAATCTGTTCACAAACAAACTTTGAGATGCTTAGAAATAAGCAAAATAAAATCTAATTTTCAAGAAATATTTTTAACTGATGAAACCATTGATTGGGTGAGTTGAGAGATGTTCAATTTGAAACAAATGTAATTTAAATTATTAAAATGAGTTAAAGAATTATCACAGATTTGATATGCATATATGCTATATTTTGCTATCAAAATATTTCCCTGAACTATCACTCACAATTTTCTATGACATAATAAAGTAGTGCCTATCACAACTAGTATTTTATGGAATCACATCGGGGAAAACTGGGTAACTTTCCAAAGGCCACAGAACCCCTGGCTGATGAAGGAATGACTAGAATATAGATTGTTACTTTTCATTTGAATTTATTTTATGAGCCACTGTCCACTCTGTTGAGTCAAAATCTGCTACCATGTTGGAAACAGACTACATTCCCAATAAGGTAGGGTGGCAGATGTGTGAGTGTAGGACCATGGTAGTTAGCTTTAGAATGGGGGCGTGGAGGGGGGGAGACATTAAGCCAAAAGAACAACTAATTTTAGTAATTGACCTAGAAATAAAAATACAAGCTGGAGGGAAACACGAAGGGAATGAGAGGCGTCTGACTGCATAATGAGTGAAAATCCCAAAGAGCTATGCAACTAATGATTAATTTACTTTAGGAAAATACAGGAAGCCAGGGTCCCAATGAGCTATGATAGTTCTAACATAGCTGGCTGGGTATGGTTAATGAAGTGATGGGATGGTGGACTCATCAATTTTTTTTCTGGTAAGCTTGCTTGAGACTGAAGGGTCCCCAAGACAGAGCTTGATGTGTGAGCAACACCTGGAGAAGGCTGGAAGGTAATTCCTGGTCTTCCCCTAGGGCTATTGCTGGGACCCATGAGAAAGAGGCTACTGGCTGAAACCAAAAAAGTTGTTTTTTGTAAAGGATATTTATACCCAAGTGCTTGAAACAGCCTAAGTGCCCATCAGTAAATGAGTGGGTCAAAAAACTGTAGTACATTTATACAATGGAATACTATGTGGCAGAAAGAAAGAAGGCTCTCCTACCCTTCACGACAGCATGGATGGAACTGGAGAGCATTATGCTCAGTGAAATAAGCCAAGTGATGAGAGACAAGTACCATATGATCTCATCTATAAGTGGAACCTAATCAACAAAACAAACAAGCAAACAAAATACAACCAGAGACATAGAAATAGAGAACAAACTGACAGTGACCAGAGGGATGGGGGGAGGGGGATAATGGGGACAGAAGGAGAAGGGGCAAGTCAAGGAACATGTATAAAGAACTCATGGACAAAGCCAAAGGGAAGGATTGAAAGTGGAAGGTGGGGGATGGATAGGGCAGGGGAGAGTAATGGTGGGGAAATGGGGATAATTATAATTGAACAACAATAAAATTTTTTAAAAAAAGGATATTTATTGGTCTTGAGGGTCACAAGTGGTACTTTTCTGGTATATAGGAGACAAAGTTTCTCCCACAAAGATCTGAGTGGAACACAGCGTGACTCCAGTTCATCGATGATGTAAGAAATTCTGGTATTTGGCTCCATAACTGTTAATAGAATTGGAAGCCCCATCCCTCGTACAAGGGAAAAGTAGAAAGTGACTAGGCATCATTCTTAAGTACACTTGTAAGTAGGAGATAACAGGAGGATGCCTCAGACATTAGAGCATTGCTCCTGAATATATCAGAGACACTCCAAAGTTCTTTCAGATATAACTCAAGAGAATTTCAAGGGTTACCAAAGGCTTGTTCATCAGTTTGCAGTAGTCTCCCCTTATCCACTGTTTCACTTTCCATGGTTTCAGTTGCCCACAGTCAACTATGGTCTGAAAATATTAAATGGAAAATTCCAGTTATAAACAATCTGTAAGTTTTAAATTGGGCACTGTTTTAAGTATCATGATAAAATCTCACACCATGAAGCTCTATCGAGAGCCATGAATAATCCCATTTATATGATTTGGCGTCTCCATACGATCTCTATCTGTTAGTCATTTAGTAGCCATCTGGGTTATCAGATAGATTGACATGGTATTGCAGGACTTGTTTTCAAATCACCCATATTTTACTTAATAATGGCCCCAAAGTGCAAGAGCTGGGATGCTGGCAACTTGGGTATGCCGAAAAGGAGCCATAAAGTGCTTACTTTAAGTGAAAAGGTAAAAATTTTTTGACTTTATAAAGAAATAAAACATGCTGAGGTTTCTAAGATGTATAGTAAGAATGAATTTTCTGTGGAACAGTAAAGAAGAAAAAAGAAATCTGTACTAGTGTTTCTGTTCCACCTCGAACTGCAGAAGTTATAGCCACAGCATGTAAGGGCTTAGTTAATATGAAAAAGGCATTAAATTTGTGGGTGCAAGATGTGAACAGAAAATGTATTCGGATCAATGCATGTCTCACCAGAAAGCACTGAGCCTGTTTGAAGACTTCAGCAAGGGATCCCTGAAACAAGGGACCATGTTCATGTAACTTCCATTACAGTATATTGTTGTGATTGTTCTATTTTATTATTATTTAGTGTTGTTAATTTCTTACTGTGCCTAATTTATAAATTAAACTTTATCATAAGTAAGTATGTATAGGAAGAACATAGTACATATAGGGTTTGGATTGGTTTCAGACATCCACTGAGGATCTTGGAACATTTACCCTGAGGATAAGGGGCGACTACTGTATACTAAAAATAGAAGTTTGGATTTTAATTTGCTATAAAACTCGTAGGCAGGAATGTCTTGAGATTTGAGTTTTAAACATGCATATCCTTAACATGGTGATCTTCCTGCACCCTGCTCCCTGCCGATGGTCACAAGCTACACCAGCCCACTAAAACTGCCAATTTTATGGGTTAGCATCAAGGATGTGTACACTTTGTAGCAGAGTATGATAGGAAGCTGGCCTGGGAAGTAGTAGTCATTAAATGGTACTGATTCACTTTGAACATACTTCTGGAATTTTCTCCTGCATCTCTCTTCAACCTCTTTTCTCCAAGGCCCTCTCATTGTTTGCACAAGGTGTAGTTTTTTCTGTAAACACCCTCTACCATGCAAAAATTTTCACTAAGTTCTCTTTCCATCTCTCAGTGTTTCTTGTGAAGTTTCAACATCAGTCCTCTCCAAATTTGTATTGCCACTATCTGCAGTGATCATTATTAAAATGATAGCCTGCCCTTGATTTTTCTAGATCATGCCCTGAGTGGTAAATTAGGTGTCATGAAGTCAGTTGGAAGCCTCCGTTGGGAAAACGCCAGTTCTACCTCACAGTGCCTTTTCAGATCTTTAAACATTCTTGTATGCATTGGGCTCCATGGAAAGCTAATTGTGGAGAGTATGTGTGTGCTAAGAACCTTGGAACACAGCCTCCCAGAAAGGCAGAGCACTCACAGCTGGTGCTCTGATACACTGCAGACAATCATGGGAAGACAGCCATTAAAAACGTTGGAGCTCACTCTCCTTGTAGCTATAAAGAGGCATCTTAAATTTCGACAGGCATCCTTTCTAAGTAAGAAAAGTTAGGGGGACACTTTGCTTTTCTACTTTTCACCACTATTTTTTGAATCATCTAGAAGTTATTTCTCTTCCACAGATATGCTCCCATATCTCCATTCCATTTAGATTTATCTGCTTCCATATCTCTTTTACCATAATTTTCTAAAACAGCTTTCTCTCCAAGTATATATATTTATTTTACATATATGCGTGCATGTGTGTGTATATACAAACTTCCTCATCTACTGCCAACAGTTATTGCATTCTAGGTAATTTTTGAGGCTTGTGCAGCTGTTAATTAAAGTGGCCATTACAAGATGATTTAGCATATAATTTTAGAAAAGCATACTGCAAGTTTGAAACATCTACACCTGTGTTTACCTGTGTACTAGAACTGGTTCTAGGGAAATCCAGATGAGACCCAGGTGCCCAACCCACTTTGTTGCAATATTTACATTTTGCACTAAATATGTTTATACCACGCATTTCTAGTTACACAGTCCTAATTATGATGAACAACATTTCTATACCTCTCTCTGGGAAGGGGAATTTCTTTTCTTTAGAGAAGTAGAAGTACAGAATTGACTTACTGTTGTGCCAATTTTTCAAGCTTATTGGAATGAAAATTCCAGGATATTGCTCTTCGATGAGTCTCACTTTAAGCAAGTTTTTAGATAACTAAAATAGCAAAGCACCTTTCACATAAAATCTGTTTGTAAGAGAAAAAATACTAAGAGATTGGAGTGCAGAATTTCAATGTCTGATCAGATAAGCTCAGAAACACTGTTAGAGTAAGCATGGCTTTTAATTGACAATACTAACCAATTGCACTACATGGCATTAAAGGTTTGACTTTATGTGTCGTACTGAAATTTTTGAATGTGCTATTGTTGCCTTTCTTTCTACTTCATTCATTTGACATTTATTGTGCTAAGAACTGAGAAATTCTGAAATGTGTTCTTCCAGCTAGAAAGTTCTGGTTGTTAGGGTTTTGGATTTTACAGATTCAGACATGTTTCTATTGATTTTCTAAAATAAGATCTAGATTCATGACACTCAGCATATCAGATTATTAAGTGACCTAGCAGTTTTCTAAGTAGCCAAAAATATAATTGCCTAACTAATATAAGTTTGTTCTCATTGTCTTAATAACCACACTGAGTCTTCAGTAGCTAAAACAAAAAATGTTTTTTCAGCTCTTCTTCATCTGGCCGGTCGTACCTTTACACCAAACCTGGGGGTCCTTCAGTCAAGATGTGCTGAAGGTAGCGAGATGTGAATATATGTTTAATAGCTCTGTGTAGTGTTGGTTAGCCTCACTATTTTCTGGTAAATGTGAATTGAAAACCTTTCAACCATTTTTTCCCTGAGTTTTAGATGTTCACAGTATTGATTTCCTAACTTGTCTCTACAGTAAGGACTTTTTTCACACGTAAGAGTACCTTTAGAACCACTTGATTCAGTATGCAATATTTTGAATGACCTGAAGTCATTCACTGCACCGATAATAAGACCATATCATTTCTCTGTCATCATTTTTAAGTGGTATTCATGTCCTGAGACTTAAGAAAATATTTCAGCACTGTTAATAGTCTCTACAGTGTATGTATGTGCTAGTAATAACTGAACCTTGTCTAGGACTACTAAACTTCTTTGTAGGAAACATATTTAACTGCATTAATTATAATAGAAATGAATGAAGGCTACTCAAATAATTTCCTTATCACTTCCTTTATATATTAGAACAATAATATTTCTCTAATAAAAGAACAACATGAATGCAAAATATTCACTATTTTATTCCATTTAAAAATGAAACAAAACTTACAAACATTTTACTGAGGTCACATCTTTTATAATGATACTATTTATTCATTTGAAAAAATATTATGACATGTAACTATGCAAAAACCTTGATTAGTTTGCTGTTTTATCATAATGCCAATCCATTGTCTTACACTTTGATTTTTGGATTTCCATCAGTCAAATATTCTGACAAAAGAAGAGTGATTCTTTCATATTTGGAACACAATGTATGATATAAATCAATTAGAACAAGATAAATATGTTTTAAATGAGAATCAACTGATTCTAATTTGTGTCCTGAAGAAATGGAGATAAAAACTACAAGTTTCTAAGTGATTACTATATTCTAGGGACTAAGCTAAGCATCTCACATATTTTTACTCATGTACTCCTCATAAAATATTATATAATTTTTATTTTATAATTAAGGAAAATAAATTCTAAAGTGTTTAAATAACATTTTAATGTTTTTTCACGTACATCCTTATGGAATTCCTTGAATTTATTTATATATTCATTTTTTATTTATAACATCACACTCAACTTTTGGGCAAAAATCACCTGCTAAGTATATAACAAATTTCTCATATACCTGATTTTAAACTTCTCACACAAACATCAGTTACATCTATATGTCAAGTAACCTCAAGCTAAATTAAAAATGAGTCCATGTTCTTAGCATAATCAGTAACAGACTTCTTATTAACCTGCCAATTCTCTCAAAAATAGAGTTCACTTTTGCTTTATAAATGAGAATAGATTAAGCAATTTTTTTCCACTGGTTTTTTATTGACTGCAGTTATTACAGTTTCTTCACACACACAAGTAAGAACTTGAAAAGTACTTCTTTGTGTAACTTCATTATGCAGGTGAGATAAAGACTTGATAATGTAAGCTTTCTTTACCTGCTGCATGGGTCACCCATGTTCAGCTACTCTTCTGTTTATTGTGTCTGGTCTACTGGCCCAGGAATCAATAGAAAATAGGAGGAAAAACACAGGCAATTTCTAAGGCCTTCTATGAATTCTAATTTACAAGGATTATTTAATAACACCTCAAGGATAATTCCCTATGCAACATCATAATTAGGACTATGTAACTGGAAATATGACTGTAAAATATAAAAGGAAAACAAAGTTACCAATTATGGGACATCTACTGTGGGATAGGTGCTATGCTCTATGCCAGGGGTTAAGAAAGTTTTTTCTGACAAGGCCAGATAGTAAATATTACAGGCATTGCAAGCTGTTTGGCCTCTGTCACATCTGCTCAATGCTGCCATTGTGGTGTGAAAGCACCATTAAAAAGAAGCAAATGAATGAGCTTGGCCATGTTCTAATATTTTCTGTATAAACACCAGCAGTGGCCTAGTTTTGACTGAAAAGCTATAGTTGGTGACCTTCTATATAAATTACCTATAGTCATCGGCACAAACATCAAAGAGTGGTATTGTTGAATTTATTTTATAGGTGAAGAAAGTAGGATTCAGACAGATTTAGGATATGTAGGATCTCATTGGGAAACCAAAGCTGACCTTCATCAAATGAATTTGATAGCAAGTCACTACTTAACAGTGTCAGAGGTGCTAAGAAGTCAACCAGGGTGCAGAGAGACAACCCCAAGGTCAGCAACAGAAGAAAGTTGTTACCATCCAAAAGGAGGCAGCGGCATTAATAGAACCCAGGTGATGTCCATCAGGGACCTTGTTGGAAAAGAGATGTCAAGAGAGACCTGGAAACAGAGGTTCCTGCAGGGGAGCCTGCAGCAGAAAGGGTGGAGATATTCTGGCGCTCTTCCTGCGCTCCAACCTCCCACTGTGTTGGTGGACCTTAGCTGGAATATAGCTTGCAGATTATCAGCCTCTTGAGGTACAGAGCAGAGCAGGGAATTAATCTCTGAGAACACAAAAAGTATCAATAACATGTAGAAGTAACACTGTCACAGTTAGAATCTAAGTCTGTCTCCCCCAACCTCTGGGCACTTCCACTGCGCTACGGTATAAGCACAGCTTACCTCGTATCTTTTCCTCTTCGGTTTTATACATGTAATGTTTCTTATCCCCTCAAAATAAAACTCTTGAACTCCTTAGCTCCATTCTATAGCACTCAGTATAAATGATATCCTATTTCTGTGAAGAACTAAAACAGTATTTCTGTTAATTGGCCAATGCATTATTTCACAAGGTTGAAAGGAACATGCTTACAAAAAAATTAGCCAATTGGCTTTAAGTTATGAACTCAAGTAAAGATTCATATAGAAGACATACATAAAGGATTATTTCATTTTCATTTGATTATTAACTTGGTAGATTTTTATTCCCATTAAGTCTTAGTCTTAACAGATTGTTTTCAGGACTGAGAGAAAAAGAGGCCTTGATAAACTGGCAATCTTAGTAGTATCAACATACATTTTTAAAAGACTGTTGTCTCAGTGTTTGTTGGAGTCATTGCAAACATATGCAGTCTACATAACAGCAAGCACATGGTTAACTTTGGGGTTCCGGGGGCTGCGAGAAGATGGACAATGAATTGAGATGCTCAGATATTATCATTTGCTCTAAGATTCTCTACCTTCTTGGGGAACCCTTTCAGTTACATTTCAACATGGAACTATTTTATTACCCGAAGGTCCAAAATGAAGATAAATAACATCATGACTACAGCAAGCAAATCATGAGAGTCCTTAGAGATTTGGAGAAGAACCCAATACCAGGGCACCCCGAGAAGGAGAAAACTAATTCCCAGGAAAGAAAAGAAACATTGGGAATTTCACAGAGTATCCTTAACATAGATGTCTGGCACTTAACTTGAGGCATAATTAAATATGTTAATGCAGAATTTAGTTTGAATTGTAAGCAATTGCAAGATGGAGAGACTGCAGGTTCTCTGCAGTTAAAATTTGGACTCCCATAAGAAAAAAATGATGGTTGCTGTATCAGCTGATGTGACAGCAAAGAGAAGGCCCAGAGAACAATGACAAACCTGCACCCCGAGGGAACACATTAGCTTTAGCCACACTCACCTCTAACGGTTTCACCACTTCCCAGGAAGAAATTAAACAGAACCACACCATTTATTATTTACAATCAGCTGCCTATTTATTTCCTTTGAAAGGTCCTGGATAGTGGCCAGTGTTTAGTTCTCATTTCAGACTCTGGCTACCTCTGTTCTCAGTTGAGACTCTGAATCTTTTCCTTAGTCCTAAATCAAAACAAGAAATGTAAATGCTATTGAAGAATAATATTGGGTGAATTCAACTGGCAATTGCTTGTGAGTCTCGTGTGCCCACTGTGAGCCGAGCACATAGTTAACTCTATTTGTTTATACTCTCTGTGCCTCAGTTCTCTCTTCTATAAAATGAGAATGGTATTTTTAATATTGTTGCTGTGAGGATTAACCATGTAAATCATTCTGATACAGTGTTCCCAAAACATAATGTGTATGCAAATCACCTGGGAAACTTGTTAAAATGTGAATTCTGTTTTAGTAAGTCTGGGGTGGGGCAGAACTTCTATATTTCTAACAAGCTCTAGATAATGCTGAAGGCGTTGGTCTGTGAACCATAGGGTAGCAAAGATTCATAGAAGTGACTGGTAGGTGGTAAGGTTTAAATGCATGTTGTTGTTATCATTACATGGCGTCCTTGGAGAATGGTGCTTTCGCACATCTCATGCCCATCTGGGTGTCGCTCATTTCATACATTACTTTGCAGATAATACCTTCCAGAACAGTTACTTTTTCTGCCTTACTTGCCCCAGGCTGAGTTTTTTGTTTATGTGTTTGTTTTCCCTGACACTTTCCTTTTCCTCATCACTTCCACGTGAAGGAATCTTTATCTTCTCAATTATCAACATATTTTCTGTAACACTTTTGCAAAATGACTATGTACCATTCCTTGACAACTTCTCTACTGTGTAAAAAATTTTCCCTCCAAATAGAACGCATGTTCTGATGCCTTATCGGCCTTCTGAATCAAGTACTTTTCCATCCTAATACCCTGAACGTGTGAAGTCCTAAGTGTGTTTATTTTGACTTGGAGAAGCCATTGCCTGTCCATACTTCCTTCTTTCTGAGATGAGTTGACACAGGTTGCGGTATGGGGACCCATCCCTACGTGCTATTCTTGGGGTATCTGCCTTACCATATTACCTTGCTAAACCAACTTGAGACAGAGAGGCGCAACGCATTCATTTCCACTGGAATGGGGGGCAGTGCAAATAGGTTCTTTCCAAAAGTACCTATTATGACTGTCAAAATCTTTAATGTTACTAGTAAGAGATTTGGGGATAAATAATGATATGTATTTTTTCAAATATTCTGGGTATGCTTTGTGAAACACAAGTTTTAATCAATCCTTTTGATTTTTCCTGTCTGCTGAAAAATCCAAGTTGCTTTATGTCTGAGTCTGTACTGGTGATTGGATGACTTTACTAGGGATTTTTTTTTTTAAATTTGAATCAAATATTTCTGCTGTTGTCAATTTTATGAGCCTGAACATAAATTGGAAGGGAACATAAATGTGCAAACACCAGAGTATTGAAGATTGGATCTCATCTTCACCACCTTCTGGCTCTGTGGCTTAGCAAAACACCTAACCCACCTGTTCCTCACATTTCTCTTTGATTAAATGAAATAAAGTAATAATTATTGTATATATGTATACTTACTTACAACAAAATTGATCAATGGATCTGACTCATTTTTATTGTAGATTTTTCATATTTAAAAAGCCACCTTGAAGGTCATGATTAAAAGATCTTTCAAAAAACTATAATTTTTGTTCTCACTTCAAATCAAAGCTTCATTCTAAACACATAATTTATTAATCATTGAGCACCATGAATTGAATCAGAGGAAGTACAAGTTAGATTCATATCCTAATTTTGATAATAATATCATGGGATAGAGTTACTAAATCATATGATTCTAAAAAGTTATGATTATTTTGTTTTGTTTTACTTCTTAAAGGATTGAGTGTATTAAGTTTTCAATTTTGGTC